>JAVJGG010000009.1:5652605-5664375 GCA_035590195.1 Aviceda cuculoides
TTGCAAATCTACTTCTAGGAAATAGCATTAACCCCCCCCCCCCCCCCAAACTAACAAAAAACCCCAAACCAAAAAAGAAACCCCAACAAAACAACAAAACCCCACAGATCCAGTTACTGATAAAAAATGTACGCTAATACATCTGAAAGTTTCAGTGAAAGCTATAAGTGCCCAGAATCCTTTAGGACACAGTTCATACCTTGTAAAGCTGAACAAAATATTCCAGATTATTGAGGGTAAATGATAAGGATGCCCAATGAAATAGCAAGAATACAAGGTAGGGGAAATTTGCAAGGCTGCTTCACTTTTGATGCCTGCCCATGTCAAAAGCCCCTCACTGTTTCCATCACTATCAGCATGGGACACCTCAGCCTGTCTTTTCTCCTCCAGGACAAGAAGGCAGCCACTGGGGCACAGCAGGCTCCTAACAGCCCCACTTTTGGGAAGTTTGCGTGGAGCTCACCCTCCATCTAAAGCTTTCCTGGCACGAAACTCTTCCGGCTGCTGTTTCTAAAGGAGAAGACTTCTTTCACAAACCACATTGAACATAACGGTTTGTCAGCTATAACAAGACCACCAACTTTGCCAAAGAGATGGTCTATACATCTACTGACTGCTTGTTCAACATGGTGGCAACGCGACACTTTGAATGCCCACTGCCTGCAAGGCCTGATCGTCAGACATCAGTTCTTATGCTCTTCCACTGTTTTCTTACCACTAGCCCACATGAGGACTCTGGTGTTGCTAGGTTAAGATTATGGGGTTTATTTATTTTCCCCACTGTAAATGCTCTCCCACTGAAGCCACTTGGCATCAACCAGAATGTTAAACAAGACAGTTGAAGTCTAAAACATGGGAAAGCCATAGCCCATCCACCATTTCCAATTCTGCCACAGAACAATGTTGCACAACATAAAAAGCAGGATTTTTTTTTTTTTCTTTAGCCTGCTAGAGCATGGTTACCTCCAGCCCTACGAGGACCCTGTCTACTCCGCTTGTCTCTCCAACCCTGTTCTTATCCCTAGCCCAACTCAAAGCATTGCTTTTTTTCCATGACCAACACTTTAATCTCCTCAAACACTGCTTTCATCCTGTGCCAATGGGACCTCTTACTGTTCTCACAGCTAAGAAACACCTCTTTCTAAGCAACCTCAGGAGAAAAGTAGCTAAAATGCTGTAGTTAATGATCTGGATGAGGAAACACTACCTCTGTGCTCCAACCTGGGCCCCATCACACATCTCCTGCGTGACATTGGGTAAGTAAATCACTCTCCCTGTATCTTTGCAGAGACAGGCATGGAAGAGTCGAATCAAAATTGGATTCTCTAATAGCTGCAAAGCTCTCACTGATCATAGCTGGGAAGTGTTATTAATACATTATTACAGAAATGACCAGCTTCGCTGCAGACATACCTCTTCTCCTCCATGGCTGTGGGTTTGTGAAATAACAGGCTGACCTAAAAACCTCTAAAAACCTCATCAACCTCTGGTGAGACCTGCCATGCTGGGTGGGGGGAACCGTGGGACAGAAATCTCATTTCATCTCGCTAAACAAGCTCAGCTACAAAAAGTTAACAAATTGCTAGAGAACCATGCAAACCCCTATCAGCGCAGTGGTGGCCCATAACTGCAACAGAGCACACAAACTGCAAGCCGTGTGAAAGACTGATGAGATCTTGAAACAAAAAAACAAACTACAGACTAGTAAATTAGAAAGAGCTTGTGTGGGCAAGTCTGCCTCATTCCCTCCAGTTTTTGTAGTAGGAAAGATGCCATTATGAAGTGGCTGGAGCGAGTTAAACACCTTTTAAGTGTGTTCTAGCAATTAGTGGTATTATGAAAAAAAAAAAAAACCAACTTGGCATTTGTTTAAAAAAAAAAAAGTTATCTTACTTAACTACAACTCCAGTGTTTAAAGTATTAATAGCTGCCTGTGCTGCTCGTTCCTACATGCTTACATGCTTTACAAATTGCAATTTGGTAAAGCTCGGTCCATCTGTTTTCCCACACTCCCGTCAACACATGCAACAAAGTGAGCAGAGGCTACCTACGGTAGGGTTGTATTTTGTTCAGAACTTTCTGCTTGCATACCAGAAATTCAATGCTAATTCAACATGCTTTGGGGGCATTTGAGCTACAAAGGAGGGGACTCAGGAAGGGGAGGGGAGAAAGGGGGTTTTCACTCATCACGATACACACACTTACAGATGAACAAGTGCCCATGAAGGATTTGTGCATTGCCGAAGCCTGGTTGCATACCAGTGCCTCCCGACTCCAGAGCAAACCTGTTGCAACATGACCATATTATGCACCAGAAACTGGACAAGCGGCTGCTAATTCACTGCACTAACTTCAAAACCCATAAATTTTCTTTTCAAACCCATCCAACAGGACAAAGAGAAGTCTGTTTGAGATTCATCACAAGTCCCAGGCTGATAGCTAATTTGTATGAAAATGGGTATGGTGGTTCTAGAAATAGCTCTCCTCAGATGCTCTGTAGGTAAGTGGCCTGGGGAGGATTTGAAAAGAGATCACCCCCAAGATCAGCCTGTACAGAGTCTAGAAAGAGACAAATGCTCAGATGTGTACCCCAGAAGGGATGGTGAGGGGTCTTCATTAAGAGAACTGAGGACCACTGGGGAGAAGGAGCAGAGGCAGAAAATGAGGATGCGCTAAGGCTGTGGCTTTCCAGGTGAATTCTTCACCAGCCGTATGTCCCGGTTCATTGCTGTCCTGCTGCTCCGCCATCCCTGCCTGTCCCCCCAACGCTGTCTGTCTGCCACTCCCTCGGCTGTACCAGCACAACCGTTTCAGCAGCCCTGTTCTGTGAACCGGATTAACAGGTCTGGCTCCCCCAGAAAAAAACCAAACCATTTTAATTGCCAGGCTATTTTTAAATTCTCCAATGTTACACAACGTGGCAGGTACAAGTGAGGGGGTGGTACTTACTAGCACAAGCTAAGGGCAGGCGGGGAGTAAGGCTGCTTTTAGCAGGTAACATCAGGAAAGGTTTTGTCAAATGAAATGTATGGCCTCACTTTCTCCTCCATTAGAGTTCCTGATGGCTGCTTTCCCTGTTGTTACTTTTAGGATGGCCTGATTTTGGAGTCATATTAGACTGTGTGCTAGCTTAGACACTCTAAATTACTACTAATTTCTTCAAACTTCTACATTTTGATTTATAAAAACATTTTTAAAAATCTACCAACTCTTGGAAGAAAGCCAACCAGACACAGAATTTTGAGGATTTTTTTTTTTTTTAAAGCCTTCTTTGGTAGTGATTTATGCCAGTGTGTGCACAACCTATATCAAATGCTAGTTAGGCATTGAATGACCACCTCTTGTATTACCAAATTGTCTGAAAGTACCTGGAAAAGACATTGTGTTTGGCAAAGCACAGACAGTGTAAAGACACAGGCAAATGAACTGGCACTAACATCCCTGGAAGTAGTTTTAGGTGGAGAAATGAAATTGCTATGACTTAAATCCATTGTGTATGAAGCTTTGGAGGCTTTTTGGAAGCAGAAACAATTTTCAAAATCCATGAAGGAAAAAATTTGGAGCTGTCTCACTGAGGTATTTTTGCTAATGTAATTTATCATACCTGCTATGCATCATGGTAGATGAGCTGCTGAGCATTTACTGTTAGAGATCAGAATGGATATTTAAAACACCCCCTCTATTACACATGGGTTTCTGGTGATGCAGGTGGGATGCTATACACATTTACTATTAAACACACAGGCAGCCGTCACCTGCATGTGCTCTGGATGTCATCCAGATGTCAGCCAGCAACCCTGAAATGGAGCTCAGAACAAAAAATTCCTCCCGTCAATATAAAGGTCAAAACCTGTCTTCATGTGAAGCCTAGATTATAAATATTTTTCCCATTTAAAGCTGCTGCTCTGTAACACACTGAATCCTAATGCAGCGATGGTTTGTGCTTCAGGGCTAAATGTTATTGTTTTAAAATATGGGTCCCTACTTGATTCATATATCCCCAACCATATATTCAATGCCACTATGAAATCTTCCAGTGCCTTATGCCAGCCAATGTAAAACCTGGAATAACAAAAAGAGGTCCCCATTCAGCTTTTACTCTTCCTGGGAAAGTCCCCATGGAAGCATTTAAAAATATTCTTGGGCTACAGATTTTGATATTTGGTTCCAAGGATGATATCCCAGTCCTATTCAACTGTAAAATTCAGTGAGGCTAAAATTTAAGCCCAGACTTTGCAAAGTTGACTGCCTGCTGCGTTTAAACTAAAACTGGTTTCCAAAACCTATGTCACATTGACTGAAGTATGGAGCCACACTGCTTGACCGATGAGTTTTATTTTCCTCAGCCTCCCTTGTTGGGAGCTCTTCCTGTGGCATCAGGAGGTACTCACAGCTCTGTAAACTTTGACTCCCTAAAAGAAAAATCCCTGCACCTTGTGGGATTTCCCCACTATGCAGCATGGTTGAACTTAAGGGCCAGCAAATCTCTATTTCTACACTGTGTTTATGTCGAGTGGCATGGAAACTCTGAGTCAATTAAAGGAGTTTATTTGGTGTCACTGTGATTTCCGTGCCATCCCCCAACCCCCGCCTTTTTTAGTTTTTATACATACAACAGGGGAGGAGGGAGCTCTGCAAACAGGGAAGACAGCTACAAGTTCTTCCTTCAGCTGTTCTGCTGCTGCTTGCAGTCAACTTGTAGGGATAGAGTAAAGCAAAACCACGTTATACTATGACTCACAGTCACAGAGGTTTTCTACAAACAGCCTGGAATAGAATAATGCCAGGAAGACCATAAAGGTAAATGATGACAGAAGACTTAGAGGGAGCAGAATTATTCTGTGGTGCAAAATGAGCCCGTTCACGAGAAAGTCCAGAAAGACGGGCTATTGATCCAACTCAACTACCAGAGCTGGAGTAATTAAAATAACATTTCACTTCTGTGTGCTTGGTTCACTTTTGCTCATGGATAGTGCAGAATTTAACAGCAACCTGGACCTTTCAGCCTGCTTTCAATATCTATGCAGCAGGCACCGGATGGTGGTGGAGCCTCATAGCGCCTTCAGCTCCAAACAACCCTAAACCTTGGTTCTGTTAAGACGATAGTAGAGAACTGCTAGACTTTCATTCAATGCTTTCATAACGTCGGCCGGGTTGTAATTTGCTGGGAACAGGAGCAGGCTGTCAAAGCAGCACAGGAGGATTTTGTTCACCACTATTTTTCTTCCTAAACCCAGTGCTTGCTTGAAAATGTATCACTTTATCTAGGAAAGATTTTCATTAACCAGTGATTTGTCATGCGACTCCAAACTTCTGAGACTGTATCAATTCCAGAACTGCAATTCCAGAACTGCAATTGCAGTTGTCAGCAGCATGGGCTCCTGCGATCTGTTAAACACATTCCTCGAAGGTGGTTAGTATCCTCCCTTCTCCTTTCCTGTGGGAAAGACAGCCATGACGGGCTCTCACTCACCATCCTCTGGAAGGCTTTACTGGGATGGTTTATTATACTAAAGCCCTGCTGCTCTCGTTGCCCTTCCTCCCTATGAGCCTGCCTTGCAGCAGAGCCAGCCGGGCTGGCTGATGCCTGGCCGGAGCCTGCTGACCGGTGAGTACCATGGAATGGATAAGGCCAGCCCTAGGGGCTGGAAACCCTGTGCTCGCCACCTCTGACACCCCCGGGAGAGGGACAGCAAAGCCCCAAGGGCAGCCAGGACATCAAAGGCAGAGGGCAACCCCAGCTCAATTTGGACAAGAGTGTAAATCATTCCCTTAGTGTATCTAAACCCAGGGTAAGAAGATTTTTTTGTTTGCTTTTTTTTTTTCCTTTTTAATGCGTCTAACAGGACTAGAGCAAGTTAGCAGAAAAATGTTTGATCCCCCACATACGGCCAAAGAGCCAGAAGCCTGGCAGTCGAGTTGCTGTTGCTTTCTGCTGCTGCTGTCGCCTCGCTTAGCTTTCGCTGCAGCAATGCCTCTGGGCTAGCTCTCCTTAAGAAAAGGCCGTGAGTTACATATAGCGTGGAACAGATCCATTCTTAGGACCCCTCTTCTTCCAGGAACTTTTCCACTGCAAATTAAACCCTTTTTCAGACCCAAGAGCAAGGTGAAATGAGGTATAAGAAATTACTTGGGCTCCTCAGCCAGCCCTTCAGCTGGCAGAGCCTGGCAGAGGGCCACCGAGAAGCAACGGTACTGTGCTGATTTGCACTGGCTGAGGCTCTGCCAATAACCCTTTTAAGGATTTGGAAAGAGTCCCTGTGTACTAATAGGCTGAGAGATTTTAATCCGAGTGAAGGGGAAGGGAGATTTTGTCTGACCCTTGCCTCTTCTGAAGGAGGGGGAAGGAGAGCAGGAATGGTAGAGCTGAAATGATCTGAAACAAAAGCAGGTGTCGGCATACATGAGGTACTGCTTGGAAAACAGAAAGCTGCTGCAGCCTAAACCAGCATTCCTTCATACCAGAGACGTGAATAATATCAAATAATACAGGCAAAGAAAACATGCATCGTTCTCATCAATTCTCTGCTTCCTTCTCCCTTGAGCTTCCCAACTACGACCAAGATCAAAGACGAGGCTATTCTGGTGTGTAGCAGAGGCTTTTGTCCATTTGTTTTAAATAAAAATACAACAAAGATGCCAAAAATAACACTCAAAGTATTTGCATCAGAACAATCCCACCAAGGGTGCAATGTGGGCAAGTGGCACAAGGGCTAAACTCATGACGGTCAAAGCCTAAGAGGGATTACTTGGCTTTGTTGTAAGAAACTCCTCTCTAAGCACTTTCTTCTTTCAACGCTGCTAAAATTGTTGCTAGCAACGAAGCAAAGCAAAAACAGAAGAAAATTTGGATCTAACATGTTCTCAGCAAGAGAGGGCATTAGCTGGCAGTCTGCATGGCAAAGCAGACCTGCAGAGTTTATGGCAAGCTCTGCCAGAAATGCAATACATATAGTCAACCCTTCTGAAAACTCTACAGTTTGCCTTTAATTAATTTTACTGTCATATCATCTAGATATATTCAATGCTCTTTACAGGAACTGCTATGGATACCACAGTAATCATGAAATTATCAAGGGCAAATGGCATATTTTCAGAGCAGCCACTTGAACTGCATCTCTTTTTACAAAACTAACTCAATTAGAGGTGAGCTTTCTCCATAGGTATCATACACTTAACATTAAAGGCTGCTGGCTCTGTTTCTAAAAAGATGTATCAATGCGTAAATAGACCTGTATCTCCTCAGAAAGCAGAAGATATTGGATAAGCACTCAGTGCTGTTGAAGGGTACTCAAAATTGAGAGAGCAGGACATACTACACACTTTCACAGAAACACCGGTGTACAGACAAGAGTGATGTATTGCAAATATATATGACTGCTATTATATAAATTCCACTGTATTAGTCATCATGTTCTTCTAGATATCAAAATCCCTTTGTCTAATGAACTGCAACCATAAGCTTCTCCAATGCTCTAAGTAGGTCACAGGATACTGCAACATTCAAATCCTTCCATCCAGCAGCAGTATATGCAGCAGCTACACCAAAGGAAGTGGGTGTAGAAAAAAAAAAATATCTATATTTCATCCAGCTGCCCTTGTTTTGTTGGTATGCTTAGCTTAGTATTCTTTGCATGTGGAGAGAAAGACGCAGTGCAGGTTATATGCCTATGTTTGTATCGCTGAGGAGTGTAGGGGAGCAAGAAGCAGGGAGAAAGGACCTACGCTGAGCTCCCATGGGAGAGAAAACACTTGGCTACCACCAGCAAACCTTCCCTCAGTTCCAGCCCATACCCTACCATCTCATTGTTGGGTTCTGCAAGGGATCCAAGGCTTTTGGTTCTTGCTTATTTTGGGGGCAGCTGATGGGATTTAACATCCCATGTGTCACTCATGGCATGGCAGGATTTCCAGCTTTGGTTGTAGATCTACAATAATTTTCCCTAGTAGGTAACAAAAATGCACCGGTCTACCCTCTAGCCTCTCCCCAAACTCCCAAAAGAAAAACATTCTTATTCTTATTATGCTTATTTTAAACACAAATTAACTACTCTGAACAAATGACCAGAGACCTGATTTCTGGCACAGCCCTACAAACAGTTGTACAGGCACAAGCTGGAGGTG
The DNA here is from genome assembly GCA_035590195.1 of Aviceda cuculoides. NCBI lineage: Eukaryota > Metazoa > Chordata > Aves > Accipitriformes > Accipitridae > Aviceda > Aviceda cuculoides. Next base: position 5,660,730 of record JAVJGG010000009.1, read on the forward strand.
GAAAACTATGGTAGGTGGCTATGAATGAGGGGGCAGAGTAGGTATTCCCTAAGCCAGCTTTGTGGATGAGGAAAACAGTCTTGGAAGCAGTTTCCTAAATACACTTATACAATAAATTATATTGGCGTTTCATCCACTGCCCGTATCTTCTACTCTACTGTCTATGTCAACTTCTCAGACACTGTACTTATAAACATTTTAAATAAAGTAACGGAGGTTATTTAACTAAGGCTCTATTCCATATAAAAAGCTCAAAAGCTCTCCCCCTGGTGCTTCTGATTTAATTTTGGTTAAAGCTTAATAGAGTAATACCCATTGATATGCCTTTCAACATTTCTCACTGGAGAGTCTCTTCTCTTCCTGCCAGCTTAGGCTACAGAAACCCCCCAATTTAAAAAAAATCAGAGTTGAGATTCATTTAAAGAACTCTTCCTCCTCTTTAACTTTTGCAATTCATTAGACCTCCATAATTAAACCAAATGGGAAATCTTCCAGTTCCCCAGCGGGTTTTTGTTAGTCAGAAAAAAAAAAAAAAAGTAAGTTTTCCTGCATGTGCCTTTCAGCGTGTACTGAGAAAATCCCAGGCTTTTCGTTTGAGCAGCTGCGGCAGGGTTACCCAGGGTCGGCTTGGGTACGAAGCAAAGGTTTCCTCCAGTCAGATATAGGGGGAACACAGACATGGTTGGCAAAAGGGGAAAGAGAGAACAATTTCCATTCAATTCAAAGTGCTTTTAAAAAGAAAAGCAACAAGAAGCATTTCAGAAAGGGACTTAGCTAATGGAGATGACGAAGAGAGGAAAAACCAGAAAAATCTAGATTAAGTGCCAAACAGTCAGAAAAAAAAAGTCAACAGAATCCAAATAAACCACTGACATGAACTTTTGATTTTACGTCTATGCATGCAGTCAGTGTACCTTAACCTCACAAACCTGCTCAATACCTTTCTTCCAATCCTCAGTCTCAGCTGAAGCAGCTTTGGCGCACACGATCCCTCCATCCTCCACCAAGCAACCCACGTCCCTAAGAGCTTAGCAGCTCAGGCATCCCAGGTGTGCAGCTCAGCATGGCAGCGTGAGCCGGCACACGTGGCCTTGTCCTTTTAATTGTACCGTATTTTCTTTGGAGCAGGTCAGGATGAATATCCCCCTGCCCCTCAAACCAAAGGGGGAAAAAGGACAAAACCTGTCTTGAGAGCCTCTCCATAGCACTACCCACCAGCGGCCACTTCACATGGGCTCAAGTAAATCTCATGACAATACGGGAAGGTGCCCAGGTCAGAAAGCAGATCTGTTCTGCAGGCTTTGCTGCATCCAAGACCTGACCTCTCAGAGGACTTAAAAGTCAAGAATAAACAAAACCATCCTCCTCCTCTAAAATCCCCTCAAGCCCCAAAATGCACCATGACTTGCAAAGTTCTTGGAGTTTCAATTTCCATCCTGTTTACAAGAAAAGGTTATTCTTACCCATAAACAAAAAGCGAAGCTGATCAGTTTTAATATTACTAACCGCAAAACCAGCTCTTTCTATTCCTCAAAGCCTGCCCTCCACTTGTGTACATGCTTATTCTCCTTGTCCAACATGTGCCGCTCATTAAAATCACTGGGAGACATATCCACATCAACACCTGATGAAAATACCTCCAGTATTTGTTTTCAGTACTGGCAGTATTTGCACCTCCTCCCCATTGCATAGGGTAAAAAAAATGATAAAACAGACTTTGAAATATTTGCTTAAAGAACATATGAGCAAGCTGGCTTTTTTTTTTTTTAAAGAAAGAAAACCCACATATAGCACCTGACAGATTGCAATAGCTGCAGAAACTGACATTCGGTTTATCTCCGGAAGAACTGCAAGGAAGGGATGTAGCAGAAGCTACTCCAGCTAGCTACCCCAGGAGGACCTGCCTTCGGCACCAAGGACCATTCCTCTGTCTCTGCACAGCAGTTGTAGCGAGCAGTGCCAGACACCATGCCAGGGCAGCCATCATTCATTTTGCAAAGCCCAACGGCCAGTGGTAACGTGGCACAGGGATGAACTTGTGGTCTAGAGGTTTAACAAAATGAGCAAAAATAGGTGGGTTTCCTCCCCGCCACATTCTGCCCCCACCCCATACATCAGTGTTATAGCAGCCAAAGAACTTGGTGCTGTTTTACACAGTCTTACTGTTTCCCTCCCAAAGTGTCAGCATAGGTAAGCATATAATGTACATAAGCAGATGTTCAAATAATCTCCAAAATCAATATTGATCGGTCATAGATCTTATTTACCATGTTTTTATTCTACAAGATGACACCTCACTGGGAAACCACATACCTATAGAAAAAAAAACCAAAAAACAAACAACTCTTATTATTTGGTTCAAGACAAGATTAATGACTTGAAACGCATAGATTAGTTTCTTGATTCAGACTACATCAATCCTGTAACAGCAGATCCCTGTTGCAAAATGAGAAAGAGTACAACTCAATATGCTATTCATGAATAATCCAATGTGGATACAGAGTTATTCAGCTACAATGCAATTAAGAATGAAAAAGAGAGGGTAACAGCAGTAAACACCCAGGGATATTTTGAATTTAATTGGGATTAGCATGTAATACGCTTACAGCCTTTTGAAGAGAGGCTATGCAGCAGAGTATTGAGAACATAGGCGTTTGAAAGCCCCAAGCACCTCATTTAATGGTCTTTTCAGCTGGCAAAAGCTGCTTTCGACTCTGGGTTCATTTGCAGGGAGCTTAACCCGGCACTCCTGCTTGAAGCTGAACTGTGCTGTGGGGAGCAGACTCCAATGCTAAAGTACATTTTGCAGTTTCGAGGCAGGGGAGTTGAAGCATGTGAGGGCTGTTTCTGAAAGCCCACAACCTAATCTCCTCTCGTGCATTCAGCTCTTCACACACAGAGATACTACATGTAATACCAGGGAGCCCTTGGCTTGAAGAAAATCGCAGAATAAAGACAGATTTGAAGGGTTGCCAACATGATGGTGGGTGGGTGTACAATGCACCTACTTGGATGCTACTTGCATGGGAGATGTAATCTGTATGCTTTCTGTGCATAGTTCTTCTAGGGGAGGTATAAACAGGCAAAAAAAAATAATCAAAGACTGTTTTCAACTAATGTTTTGGGAAGATATATGGGAAGAAATCAAGAAGCCCAGTATGTCCCTGTTTAATCCTCTGCCCACAGGAATATTTCTGGCTTGTACCAATGTTTTGGTGCTGCCCAAGTTGTTTAAGAGGTGATGGTGCAAATATCTGCAGCCTGTTTGCAAAAGGAGAACATCCGTCAGCACCTGAGATAGTTGTGCTGCCCTTGCCTCTGAGGATGTCTCAGGGAAGAAACAGGCTGGTTCAGGGTTCACACGACTGTTACAGGCTCCCAAAGCATATTCAGCAGCTATCAAGCTCCCAGAGGGCATCTCTAAGGCTCTCTCACAGGGCTAAGCGGGGGGGGGGAAACGGAAGTACTGTGAATTTTACCTTGTGAATTTTCACAGCCTGTTCATCTTTTGGTGACTGACTCCTCTACAGGAGGATAGTATGGAAACACGGGCACACAGGGGAATGAAAAGTAAGGAGAGTCTTTGATTCTGCCCCTCCCCCCCCCCCTTTCTACCTGCTGATTCTTTTTCCTTCATATCACAAGT
>JAVJGG010000009.1:5669396-5683712 GCA_035590195.1 Aviceda cuculoides
CACCCACCCCCCAAAAAAAAAAAAAAAAAAAAAAAGACGAACACCTTGCTAAGGGAAAAAATCCAACAAGAAAGTCTTTGATACAAGATGCCTGCCAGGGAGTCTATAGGGTCTATAAACCATGAAAGAGTGAAGGAAGTGCCTAAAAATTTAGGAGTAGAAGGGAAAGTAGCTTATTCTTTCACATCTGTGTCTGTTGCTGGAGATATTAGGCATTCCCACACCAGAACGTTTCCTCACAGAAGGCTCATCAGAAAATGTGTCTGAAATAGAAGTGTGAACAGAATAGGTTTCAGCACAACTCGACAAAAGGAACAGTAACAAATTGATACAACCAGTTGGTATTCCCCCAAAAGTTGTAAAGGAACTTGAGTATGAAATAGCTAAACTGTCAACATTGAATGTAGTAATAACTTCTCATTTGTAACTGCCCTGCTACCATAGAATGAAAGGTAACATATGAGTTTCTTCCGGTTTCTTTGGAGGGGAGGAGGAGGGTGATTTTTTTATATTCTTTTTCAAAACACTTTAAGAAGGATCTGTTGAAATGCTAAGCAGAAAGACAAATCAAAGTAATACAAAATGAAAGAATGAGTTTTGTGGTCCTAAGGATTAACAACAATATTACGGAAAAGTCAGCATAGTTCTTATAAAAGAAAGTCTGAACATAAAACATTTTATAATGTTTTAAATTGAGTCAAAAAGCGTGTGGACAAGAGCCATGGAGTCAAAAAAGTCTAATTAGCTTTCTCAATGGTGCTTGACAACATTCTTAAATGAAAGACTTTAGAGAAAAAAAAAGCATAAAGAGGGGAAACCATTAATCTTGTAGGTCAATTACTGGTTAGAAGATAGCAAATCAAGGATGGGAATAATTAGGCAGATTTCAGTGTAGAGAGGTCACCAGTGGAGATCTACAGGGACCTGTTCTAATGCTTTTGCTCTTTAAAATACTAATAAATTCACAATAAGTGGAAAGTCATGACAAAATTTTCCAAAATAACTATCCAATTCATATTTGTAAAGATAAAAACAAATTAAATTGAGCATCAACAAATGCTGGTGTTGTACATGAAAAAAACCCCCTATCTTTGAATACAAAGTAAAAGTTTCAAACTAGTTATAACAAAAAAGATGTTAGACACATAAGCAGTTCCATCAAAACACTGTTGCAGTGCTTGAAAGTGGTCAAAAAAGCATAACCGTGTATTAGCAATTACTAGGAGCTAAGTAGAGGACAAATATACATACAAAGCTTTACCATTGCAGAAATCCATCATGCTTCCTCCAACAGAAGAGTACTGCACAGAGGTCTGGTCCTGTACTTCAGAAGATTTGCATTAGTAAATGAAAAGAGATGAAGAAGGGCAGCAAGGATAATCAGGAGTTGGGAATGAAGAATAACAAAGACAAAAGATTCAGATTTTTAAATTATCAAGAGGTGGAAACATGAGGAGAAAGCCTACTAAAGGACTATCTGACTGGACTGCAGATTTACAGCTGGAATCTTTCAAATGTGAGATAATCTCCCAGAAGAAAACATTAAAAGATTAAGATGGACATTATATTTAAATACTATTAATTCAAGAGTTGGTAGTGGGAATGAATGTCTCAGTGTGTTTCCTTTTAGGTTCAAAATCAAATCCTCATTTTAAATCCATATAGAGACAGCCCACCTATGAAATTCTCATGAAATCAAACTGTTTGTTACTAGTTAGTAGTCCGTTGTTCCTTACTTAAAACAAATATATTGAGTTTTTCAAAGGAAATCTTTGAAGATTCTTGATTATTCTTACTCTTATGTGATAAAAGATGTTTTTCTATATTGAAATAGTTTATTTTCTAGAAATGTGTGTAATTTATGTAATACTGATGTTTCCTAATAATATTATTTTAGACTTTTTTTTTCTCAGATCAAAAAGAAAGCTGACGAATGTGTCACTGTTCATTTCTTAATGTTTATTATCTCTTCAGAAGTTTTACTTTGTGATTCTTTTTAAAGAACATTTAAAAAGCCAACAAAACCCCTGAATTGATTTTGGGTCAAAAATGTAATGTTACAGTGAAAATATTACTTTGAAAAAAAAGCATGTCTATTCTAAGACATTTACATTTAGGGTACCTTTGCATAATCCATGCCTTGATAGGATTTAGGATGTAGTAAAAATTTCACCAGCTTTAATACATTATCTTGTCTTAGCAGTTCTTCACAATGGTAAGTCCTTTAAGTTAGCATTTCATTTAGTTTGGGTCACTGCACTTTTTCCCCCAAAACTGAAAGTTTCAGCTGAAAAAAATTGAACAAATTAATAATCTATATTGTTGATTTGCAAGAAACAAACCAATTATGATTATCAGTGGAAGTAACTATTTAAATAATATGTCAGCAAATCTTTACTAACTGTAGCAATGAAATCTCCAGTCCAGAGGCCAAGAGGTATGGAAAGCTCACATCATCATAACACTGAGCACAAAGATCTCCTCTGAGCCCAATTTTGTGCTTCTATGGCCCTAAAACCTAAAACTGCCTCATGAATATTTTTCATGCCTGAGAAAATGTGTGGCTATATCATAAGTCAGAAGAGCAACGTTTTATCAGCATCAGCCTAACAGTATGTGCTGCCTACCCTGGCTGTGACCTGAGAGTGCATATGGGTGTCACAAGTTTTCTGAAGTAGCATTAGAGGAGTTTGAGGTTAGGGGTACACAAGTTATGTCCACGCCGTATTTCAGTAGAGTATGTTCAGATATCTTCACTATTTCACATGCCATTGTGCCTGAATATTATAGACCCTTCTAACAGGCCTTCTGCCCCTAGCTAATATGCTTTATACAAACCATAATACAATCCCCTAAAACCAGCTGAATTAAAAGTCATGAGATATACATATAACTATATATTTATATAGATGCATTTTATTTTTTTTTTCTTCGACAGAGACAATACATATCTACTCTACCGGAGCCCACAAACCCTCAGATGAACCACAGGCATCATACTGCAAAGTGCGTGAGACAGGACAGGGCCAAGGGTCACTAAACGATTTTATCATGAGTCTGTAAACCAGTTTTTCCTGTTGCAGGTTGCTGGGTCCACTGAAGTTTCACAAAGCATCATAACTCTAAATGTAAGCTGACTTTTTGTAAGAGTGTCTTTGGTTCTCCTCAAGCCTCCAAACTCCATGGTACGATGAAAAAAAAAAGGATAAAAAAATAATTAGATAAAATATGAGCAGGAAAATATCCTAAAATTTTATTAAGGTAATAAATGGAAGATAAATCTGTAGTTATTTGGGTTAGGGCTATTGGGGTTAGAAACTTCATTCACTCTGGGGAATCAACAGCACTAAAAGAAGAGTACTAATAATATACACAAAATTCTAAGAAAATTGTAAAAATTTTGACTGCAGCTAGATAAAGTTGCATTATAAACAGTGGATTTGCTTCAGAGTTTTATGTAATTGATGTATTTTTTCTGGTGAACCTCGTTCTACCCCACTGTCCTGGTTTCGGCTGGGATAGAGTTAATGTTCCTCCTAGTAGCTGGTATAGTGTTATATCTTGGATTCAGTATGAGAAGAATGTTGATAACACCCTGATGTTGTCAGTTGTTGCTAAGTAGTGTTTAGTCTAAAGTCAAGGATTTTTCAGCTTCTCAAGCCCAGCCAGCAAGAAGGCTGGAGGGAGACAAGAAGCTGGCACAGGACACGGCCAGGGCAGCTGACCCCAACTGGCCAACTGGGTATTCCATACCATGGGACATCATGCCCAGTATATAAACTGGGGGGAGTGGGGGCAGGGGTTATCGCTGCTCAGGGACTAACTGGGTGTCGATCGGTGGGTGGTGAGCAACTGCACTGCACATCATTTGTATATTCCACTCCCTTTATCATTACTGCTGTCACTTTCTTAGTGTTATCATTATCATTAGTTTCTTCTTTTGATGTTCTATTAAACTGTTCTTATCTCAACCCACGAGTTTTACTTCTTTTCCCTATTTTCTCCCCCATCCCACTGGGTGGGGGAGTGAGTGAGTGGCTGCGTGGTGCTTAGTTGCTGGCTGGGGTTAAACCATGACAAGTGGCCCTATTACATATTGGGAGAGTAATAGACACTTGGACACCTTGGCACTAAGGCTGATGAGGAAACAGGGTTGAAGGAAGGCCAAAGGGAAAAGGAAAGAATTCTAGAAGACTTTTCTACCCTCAAAAATGTTCCAGTCAGCCATACTTTCATGTATTTCATTTATGCAGCAGGCATGCGGGGGAGCATATCTGTTTTAAGGTATCACTTCCTGTTTTACCTGCTGCTCTGCTCTGATTTTGACCTAGCTGGCACATAGCTGGTGCCTTCTGTAGTGTCGTCCTCGTACTTTCCTGATATCAGTTATGTTTGCAGATGGCAAAAGCTGTTTTCTGCTTAGCTTCGTTCCAGACTTCCTGTGACCCCTTTATCTGACCAGTTACAGTGGATCTTCTCCAGTTAAGTAGTGCTATTATTTTGTAAATTACAGGCAGTTGGTAGTGTTTCTCCTGTTAGAGATCAGCGTACATTAATTTCGTTGTTATTTGGTCAGACTTGGAATACAATCTGGCTTCCCCTCACCCCCCTTATTTGCACTTCTGTTAATCTGTTTGGCTTCGTGATTTTTCAGTGAAACTGCTTGAATTTGATTCTTATTTTTTTGTGAAATATTCTGAAAATTTGAAATAATTGTTTTGATAATACAGTCAACAAATACCTGTTATTTTCTTTGGAAGGTTCTTTAATAGCTAAGTGCTATTATTAAGCAGGCTTTTCGCTTGAGTTGCCAAACAGCTGGTATAAAGAATTTGAAGTATTTGTGTGTTAGTACAAAATTCTTGTGCACACTGTAAACTGGGAATTTATCTTCATACTGTATCTTTTCTTAAATTAGGTCAGTTTTACTTAGCTGGGTGCAGTCATCATAACCCATTTGTATGAAGTGCAGGAGATTCTAGTGACTGTAAGCAACCTAAGAATGAAACCGTAGCATTGTAGAGCTTGGAAGGGATCTCTGGAGATCACCTAGTCCAACCTCAAGCTCAAAGCAGGATCTAACATCAGTTAGATCATGTTGCTCCAGAACTTTGTCAAGTGTTGAAAACCTTCAAGGATGGGGTTTCTGTAATCTCACTGGGTAACCTGTCCCAGTGCTTTATCACTTCCATCGAAGAATTTTTCCTAATCTCCAGCTGAAATTTTCCCTTTCTGCAGCTTGTGATGGTGATTCCTGTCTCTTCACTGTGCATGATGAGCTTACTGTCATGTGCAAGTCTGTTGGCCATAGGGAGTCCTAGAAGTGGCATGGGTAAAAATGGCTTTTGGTCAGCAATAACATTTTTACCTCGGGCTGTATTTTCCTACTGGATCCTAGTTTTTTTTCTTCCTTTTTTTTTCTTTTTTTTTTTTTTCCTTTTTATCGTTGAAAATAAAATGATTTAAGGATTTGAAAATGCCATATTCCCTTTATTTTTCTATTAAAGCATAACAGGCTAAATGCAAATGTGGAAGTATGTTATTTCTGAGGGACAGCATGTTACTATTTGATCAGACTGCTTATCAAAACAATGAACTGAGGACACGAGTGGAGTGATAGGAAGAGATAATGTTGCTTGCTTCCTGTTGATGTCATTTGCTAGTCCAGCTTTTTCCTTAAGGCAGGCAACTTTTTGTTTTTTCAGGAATTACTCGTTCAGTATAAATTTCTTTGGACTGGTAGGCCTGGCTTTGGTTATATGTGTAGCTCTGGCTTTCTGTATGGGAAGTGCATTTCATGCTTCTTTTAAAGGACTTGTCTTTTAAACTTCTCCAACCTGTAATTGTTGGAAGACAACTAATTAAAATGTAATCTTGGTCTGAGAATAAACTGTTGTGATCAAATCTGTTTTAAAAAAACCCCACCCATGCCATTGCAGAAAAGGATTAAGAATTATGATTGAGGACATGGAGAAGCAGGCTAGAAAAGCTGAGTATGTTTTGTCCCATATACCAAAGGCAGATGAGGATTAATGTAACTGTTCCCAGGGCTTGAAGATAAAACCATGGAGGAAGAAGATCCGTTTAAGCAAATAAATATTTCTGATGCAAGAAAAGCACGTACTGAGTAAATATTATAAAAATTAGAAGAAGGTTTCTAGAAACTTGTTCCTAATAGTTTAGAAACAACCCTCCCAACAAGAGTAGAGTGCAAATTTCTGGTAAGGTTTCCCCTATTCTGCTTTAAACCTGTAGGGTTAGTCAGTCTCTTGCTAGTAAAATTTCAGTGAGTGTCTTTAGAGAACATCATCTTTTATTTTGGGAATAATTCCAGCTCTGGGTCCTGTAGTTAAGGGTAAACTGTTGTCCATAAATAGGAGAAGTACCTACAGTCTGGGAAGCGGGAGCATTACTCTACTGGACTGTGTGGATATCAGGTTGTGTGGATATCAGTTGTAGTCAACAGGTCCTTGAAAAGGCAGACGTTCTTTTGTCCTGTCTGCTTAATACAGCTAGCATCACTAAAGCACCCATCAGCATTCTGCTTTATTCGTGTGACTATCGTTGATCCCAGTCCTTTGGTCCCAAATCTTGCAGTGTTAGTAATGTCTGTATCCACTACTTCAAAGGTTCTTGTTTTTATCCCTGCATCCAGAGTCAACTGGTCAGTGTTCGTTCCCCTTGTCAAGGTTTCTGTATATCTTCTGTATGCTTTTCAATGCAGAGGTTGGCCTATGAAAGGACTGATCAGGAACTACCAAAGTCTGTATCATGAGATGATGACAACCCTAAGATTCCTGTAGTAATTTATGGCAAGAATTGTTATTTTACCATTTTGGAACTTCAGTCATCATAATATATTGACAAAATGTTATTTCATTGCTGATAAGAAATGCTGAAAGAGTTTGACAGCAGAGTAAGTTAAAGCCTTTGAGAGAGTCATTCCTTTTTTTCCACATAACATTGATGCTTTGGACACGGCAGCAAGATTCAAGTATTTCCATCCAAACTACTGGTGGCGAGTGCATACCACCTAAAACTGAAAATTTGCCTGGTCTTCATCTTCCGACTTGAAGGGTGAAAGTCTTTATGCCTCTTTGTGGCTTAAATGTTTCACTTGATCTAGTAAACTTTTTGTCAAAATAATTTGTCCACCTGCTATTCCTTTGTCATATCATTCATGGCAAACAACGCAGCAGTTAACACTGTTTGTCATAAGGACAGGAGCCAGGCTGGATTTTTCTATTACTCCGTCTTGTTAAGTCATGGTTCTCTGGAACTGCCTGATTCACTATAGTTATTCTAACTTGGTTTTCCTTTGGTCTTCAAAAATTTTGCTTGCTGGCATGGTCTATGAGTTTATGAATGTCCATGAAAGGTTTTTTTTGTTTGTTTGTTTAAAAAAAGAAAGTGGAATCAGCTAACTTGAGGTCTTAAGTCTAGTGAAAGATGGTTAAATTTTTACTTCGTATTTGGGAGTTTTGTCAGTGACATGCTTAGTTCTGTTGTCTCCAAATGTAAAAAGTGTGTTAATTCATTGATACCAGAAGAAATCAGAAACAGCAGGTGTAACCAAGCATGACCATGCTCATTGTAATCTAGTCAAGGCAGTTCTGGTACTCAAATTTCTCTCCTCTTCCCAGTATTCATACCTTTTGAAATCAACATAATTGTACCTGAAACAAAGGGCATAGGTATGAAGCAAAAGATGAGACACCTGGAAGTAACTGTTAGTGAGTAGTTCTTGAGATCAGCTACTCTTCTACCAGACTCGTTTGTTTGTCCAAGCACATGTGTGCACAGGGAGGGAAGCTCTCCAGTCATTACATCATCATCTAAGCCCTGGTGAAGCTTCAGCATTAGTTACTGAAGGCCTCCTGTGCTGAAAAATTTAGGATCATCTGCGAGTTGTTCAGGGGTATCTATGACAGAGCAATATTAGCTGTGTTCATCCTAGTACCTGTTCTTAATATTGCGTACCATAGTTGTGTGTAAGGGAATCTTGAGGCCTTTTTTGCAGGAATTGTCTTCCAGCTAGAGAAGTTTCGGTTCCTGGGGTCTTCTAATCTAAATCTAATGGAGTCGATGGCTCTGAGTCTTGAGCTCTGACTTGTGGGGTTCTTTTCTGTGTACTCCTTGAACTAGTTCATCTTTTATGGTGGTTTTCTCTGCTAGAAAGGGGAAAGACAAAATCAATCATACACTGCTCTTCCCACAATGTTTCCTGCTGTCATGCTGAGTACCCCCTACCCCTAATGATGGTACGGGAAAGGAGAAACTGCCCCATCCACTCGTTCTGGACATTGTTATGATACTGCGTAATACCTTCTAGTAAAAATAAGTTTAAATGCCTTGTTTGGGTGGGGAGAGGCTTGTATGCAGGGATTCAACTAAACTTTGGTTTGTGTGACCCACTCTCCACCTCTGGAGCTTAAGTGCTGGAGTCAGTATTGGTGAAGAATTGATTCTTCTGCCTCCGCTGGGGGAGGTGATCATGGGAGTGTGGGAGTTGAGAAACACAGCTGGCCAAAACAGCCTCGGCTCACGCTATGGGGTTTACACAGCTCAGGAGTGGAATAGATGGGCATGGTCTTTCTGAAAGAATCTCAGTTACTGAAGGTAAGTAGATATTTCACTTAATCTAGTAAATTTTTTGTTTCAATTGTTAATTAATTTTAATTAGTCTTATCTGTAATTTAAACAGAATCAGTTTACTAATACTCTAGAATTAATCAATAGCCAGAACTGTAAATAATAAGTCATGGTAAATTCACAGCGTTTGTTGTCATGAAATAAGGTCTCTGCTTCTGTAGCTTGCTATCTTCAAAGACAGTTCAATCGGTGCCGTTGTTAACTGTCTTTCAGGCTCTTGAGCAAAACCAAACATAATATGAAGTAGACTATTACTTATGGATTCACAAACTATATTGGAAATATATAGTATTTTAAACTTCATTTACAAGATACTAAATCTCATTTATCATTTAAAAATTAGAAGAATTGAATGTAATAATCTCTGAGCATGCAGTGGCTGAATTAGTTGTAGAACTGAGTTCAGTCCTATCTATGACTCTTGCTTTTCTCCGTATGAGTTAAAGGGTATTTCTTTGACTATTTAAAGAGCTTGCACCTCCTGCCTGTTAGTATTTAAGATGAATTAGCCTTTTCACAGGTAGAGAGATGTTGTTTTGAGGAATACCAGTGACACAGACTCTTTCCAGAAATTTGTGTCCACTTGATGACCATCTTGTGAGCAAGAGGTTGGTATTGGAAGAGGTGAACTCTGGTTAAGTCTGTCTTTCATGGCTCCAGATGTGATTGGAAGAGAACGTACCTTCTGCTCCCAATTATTGCTTCCTATGTCCTTGTTAGGCTTTTAAAATTTTATGCAAAATAGTACGTTAACTGGCCAGAAAAGATGGACAAACAGTTATGGTATTGTGCTAGTTTGTAGCAAGTATCATTTTTAGATGCTTTTTAAATACCTAGATTAATTTGAAGTATTCTGACGAAAAAAGGACTTCAGGCAGAGATGGGCAAAGTAACTCTGTTTACGGATGGTATTGATACTCTCATTATTTGCAATTCTGGGTGCCATAATCTAGTACATCAGACTTTTTGACCTATCTCTAAAAGGTTTGACTCTGAAGGAAATATGAATAGTAGGAATCCATTCAAAACTGGTAGATGAGTAGGGGTGGGGAGAGAGAGAGGGAAACCATCTTTGCTCAGCCTTCACTTCCAGGAAGGCTGCCCTTTTCCTTTTGTGACTTCAGTCTATATGTTTTCCAGTAAAGGAGATTGACAGTTGTTCTTGAGTTGAAGGAAGGGACTTATGATTTTTTTTTTCTTTTTTTTTCCCTGGTGTCAAGAGAAGCCTTCAATGTATATATTTGGTTTAATTAAATGTTTCTTATATTCAGCTACATGTACAGCTTCTGTGACAGGTACTAAGATGGGGCTACCAGCACAAGCTTATTTGTATGTTAGTGTTCCCGTGTCTGAAATGGACCTGGTCAAAACTCTCTGCTCTGTTTTCAGATTTTAAACGGACACTTCTAGGAGCATAGAAATTTTTTCTGTCAGTGTGTACCAGCTGATTCAAAAATGTAGGAAGTCAGAAGAAGAAAATGACCAGCCTTATTCTAAAAGATTGAATTTGGATTTGAAACAATTCTGAAAGTTGAATTGCAATAAGACATTTAAAATCCTGCTGGGATTTTGCCCAGCTTGAAACACAGTTTAAAAAAAAAAAAAAAATTTCTCAGGATCACATAATTTTTCTGTTGAATTGATCAGTTTGTTATTAAGCAGTAACACCTGTCTCGTAACTGCTCCCACCCTCCTTCTCGCTCTGTCCGGGGTGCAGTCTGCTGCTGGGTGAGAGGCGGTAGCCGCCGCGCTGGCCGCTCGGGGGCTGCCCTTCAAGTTCTGTCTCATGCGCTGACCGTGAAGCAGGCAGCCGGTCATTTCCCATAGCCTGCCTAGCTGCTCCTGGCAGCTGCCGCCTGCTGCCATCCCGATCTGTACTTAGGTCAATAATATAAAGCTCAAAAAAATATTTTAACTTACAAAATTATCCACCACATTTGTATAATTTTTAGTAAAGTATAACTTCATGAAAAAGCAGTAATATTACTGCTTTTAAATTTTTTTGTTTGTTTGTTTTAAAATAATGTGTTCCTTGTGTTTCTGTGTCGTCAGCTTGACTATCCAGATGCAGTAAGGGTCTGTGTGTGGATTACAGAGCACAGGTCTTTGTTGCAGTCATAAATGCAATGTAACTCATCAAAGTGATTCCAGACTGAAGGCTGTTGGTACTGTATTGCCATCTGATATGGCCAAGGGGAGACCGAGAAGCTCCTTTTTGAACTCGGGTAAATAACTAAGTGGCTTGCCTGAGGTTTTTGCAGCTCTAGCAGTACAGTTGGTTTAAAGCTGCTTTGGGTATGTATACGTGAAAATACAGCCTCTTGTGTGGCTGCAGTCTAGACACAGCTCATGGGAGAAGAAACTTTCAGTATACACACGAATTGTGTTTGAACGTGGCTGCTGAAAACTGTAAGGCAGTTAACTGAGGAATAAATGACTGTTTCATGAGTCTGTTAGTTCTCTACCAACAGCACAAGCTATGTGAATAGCTGCTGTGCAAGAGGCATTTCAAGTTAATTCCGCCAGGGAGGCTCCAAAAATAAACTCCATGGTAGCAACGTTGAAAGTTACTCTTGCAGCTTTGACTCCAAAAATAAATGCTGTACCCACAGCTCGTAAAACTAAAGGAGCCTGGGTGTCATCGCCTGTCCTGAGCTGTAAAGAGAAGCTTGCACCATCTAGAGGAAAAGAAATGATAGTTGATGTGTTAGAAAATGTACTGGAGAAAAAAATTCACAAAATCTCACTTCCTGTGTTAGTTTCAAAACACAGAAGAGTAAATATTTGCAGATTGTAGAGCTATTTTTGCACTTTCTTCAAATCGCATGAGGAAACAAGGATCAGCAGTGCAGAAAACAGGCTAAAGAGGTGGGGGGAAAAGCCCTGAAGAAGAAATGAAAGTTTTATGGAACAGCTAGCCTTGTTTGTATTTTCAAGTATTTTTGTATGTTATTAATGTGTGTAAGTGTATGCATTAATTTATTCACATATCCTCTAATTATTTCTAGTATAATGGGAACAAAGACTTTCCCAAGGAGTTCTAACTTTATAAACTCCTTGTGAGCCTTGTGTTCATTTAAAGTCGGGGCAAGAGGCTCCGTCAGAGGCGGTTGGTGCTGGGTTGCTCTAGAGGTAGATGGGTGGGGTCTGTTTATCACTCTTACTCAAGCCGAAAGACTTATTTTTGCGTGCTTCAGTTATTTAGAGAAATTGTATTTTCTTAAGTAACTGAGTTTTCCATAGAATAAAGTAATGCTATGGCTTAATCCAGAGGCTGCTTAGAGTGTCTTCATGGACTGTCCATCCTGAGAAATACTCGGGGGCAGAACCTCGCCAGGCGAGCCCTGAGACCGCTTCAGAGCAGGCCCTTTCCTGGGTGGACCTAAACTAGTCTGGGATTCGGGGAATAAAACACAGCGCTTAAATTTGGGTGTTGTATCCTGGCAGGCTGCTTGCAGGACACTGGGGCACGTGGGTAAGTATGAATGTTCACGTCTCAGCTGTGAAACAGGGATAATGCTTAGCTGTGCTTGGAGATGTCTGCGTGAGAGGTGTTACATGTGTACTTCTCCAGCAGTGGCACGTCTAAATACCGGTTTGGATGTTAGAGAGACCTGTTTGTGCCAGACTGAAAACTTGCAGTTTTGAAAGCTGTAAGAAACTTCAGTGGGAGGGCAGAGTAATACTTAAGGGCTTTTGACAAACCCATATTGTTTTGGCTGGATATTTGTTGGTGGTTCAGTCTTAGTTTTTACTTTTAAAAGTAAATGTTTTACTTACCTTTAGGTAATAACTTTCACTTTATTTCTTGGGAAACAAAGCAGAAGCTCAGTTGCAAAGATACTGACTTTCGATTAGGATTCCTTTGCCTACAAAATACAGCTTACCTTCATGTTGGGGAATGGTATTTTAAAGGAGAACTGTGGCTGTCTCTTTTAGACCTGAATAGTGATTTTTTTCTTTTTTTTTTAATAAGCCTTGTCAGCAGACCTTAGAAAGCAGATTCCAGTTTCTTGCAAATTAATTGTAAATACAAACATGGTCAATTTTTAAAATAGGTGATCTTGTCTCATCTGAACGTACAGACACCTGCATTCCTCTTTGAGATGCATCCCTGGTTTATTTTTGTCCTTTTAGGGACTACTTGCATTCTACATTTAATTTCAAAGTTGAAGCTTCAAAATTCATTTTGAGCAGATTTGTTTGGGTTTTGTTTTGTTTTGAACCTTACATGCAGGAAGCAAGTAATCTATAGGCTATGCTTCAGCACAGTTGAATTAGAAGTTCTATGTGTAAAAACTGGATGTCTAAATTGTTCAACTTGTGCTCTAGATTAACTTTTTCCTAGTCTTTATAGGTCACCACTGCTGTTTCAGAATTTATATTGGCACCTCGGATTTCAGGAACTTTTTTCTATTGATAAAACAAGCATCTAAAAATCTGCAATTTTTCCAGAGAGCAGGAGGAATGTTTGCTTTTTGCTACCTACTCAGAGGACCTTTATCAGGGGATCCGCTTTAGGAAAAGCAGCAGAACAGTGTTACTAGAAAGTTGAATTTCTGTTGATTTTGGAGCTTTTATTACTTTGCGCAGTCCCTCTTGGCTCACGTAAACTCTTTGCTTCTGCCTTACTTGTCAGTTCTTGGTCATTTGCAAAGGTCAGGAGAATAGGAAGAGTTTATGGTAGTCAGTCTCCGCCCAGTATGAAACGTTAATCCTCGTTCGCTAGACACACACTCACCTGAAACAGCTTAAAAATCTATTTTTTGCGTTTCAGAGTTAATCCAGTGCTGAGCCAGATTAGCGATGCCGTGTGCCGCTGACAATGGGCACGGAAGCTCAGCGCGTACGGCGGCAGCGGTGGCAGGGCTTTCGGGGGGGACGGGGACACGGACACACACACCTCTTGGCGAGCAGGACCTTTGATGATGTGCTCAGCACATCGGCATGACCCAGCTGCTGAAAAGGGGTGGCCTCAGCGGGGCGAGGAGAGAGCCTGGATGGCATCAGAGAAATGGCTGAGCGCATTGCGCTCTCATCTTTCTCCAGGTTGTAACAGGGTGCAGCTGGGATCCGCGGTTTTGTTGGACTTTTCGAATAAATTGGGAAATTGTGCTGCCTCGTCCTCAGTTGCTGGTGCAGGTACCAAAGGAAGATAGCCAAGGTATCATGAATGCAGATGAACCATGCTGCGGTGTTGGTAGGTTTTAGCAGTGTAGAGAACTGTGCCTCAGAGACGCTTCCAGACAAGTCGGTCCAATTTCTCTGGCGTATTCTGTCAGCGCTGGCGAAGAGCTGCAGAGCTTTAGTCCCAGTCCAGTGCAGCTCGCCTGCAGCTGGCAGCATTTTTCGGGAGGCTGGGCGATGGAGTATCATGCACCAAGAGCCTTGCTTATCTGGGACCCGCTCCGAGATCCCAGTGCATCGGGACCTGGGGCCAGTATGACAGTTGCTTGTCATTAGGGAAGTGCTGAGCTGCAAGAGCTGAAGTTTATATCCAGATTTATCTCCGTGCTCCTGTGCTGTGCAGGGGAATGTTTAAATCTTTGCTCTTCAAGCCAGTTGGCCAGGAGGACAGGGTTCCCAAACAGAAACACTGCATCCCATTTTAGGCACAAAAAATGAGATGTGAGAGAAGAGAGAAGTGGCCAGTTTTTCTCAAGT
>JAVJGG010000009.1:5683722-5745803 GCA_035590195.1 Aviceda cuculoides
TGTAGTTGAAAGTCTCCTGTCAGCACGCTGGGTCTGGTGCATAGTAAAGTTGAGATATGGTAAAGTTCTTGAGAAACAATATGCATTCAAACAACCTTTTTTCCCAATGTTTTGAACATCTTTTTTGAAGGTTAACCTGTGGCATTGTCCCTAAATATTGTGTAAAGAGCACGGGAAAGATTAGGGGGTTCTGTTTGGTTTTCCATATTTATATTGCCTCTAGCAGCACCATTTTAAACTATTGGGCTTGACTGTATTCCTCAGCCACCTGGAGAAACAGTAAAGTTGGAAGTAATATTTTTTTAGACTGTAAATTCTGTAATGTTTTTAAAGAAATTGGGGCTGGGTGGGGAGCGCTCAGGAGGCAGGATGCAGTAGGAAATTAAAATCCAGATTCAGTGACCTTTTTAGCTAAGAGCTTCTCATGGAATTGATCTAGCCCTGAGCTAAATTAATTTTTTTTCTAAAGGATTTGTTTTCTTTGCATGCACAGCTGTTTGGCTTTTTCTCTCCCGACCCAAGCAGAGTACAGAGCAGCGGCTTGCCTGCTGTGCTGGTGTCGTTGCAGCCATAGCAGTGCGGGACAGAGCCCCGTAGCGACAGGGACACGTGGGCAGGTACACAGCACGGGGCCGGCATGGCCACCTGCTTGGGTTTGGTTCCTACTTGAGGTTTGGTTGTTTTATAAGAATGCTGAAGTGTGTGAGGCAGTGGGCAGAAGGCGCCAGGTCGCTCTTTGTTTGCCCCGAGACCGTAGCAGTTTGTTTCCATCTCTGGGCCTCAGTTTCCCATCTTAGTGCCAATAAGGATAGCAGCTTGCTCTCTGAAGTGTTTGGAGAGTCTTCTGCTGATAGCATTAGACCTAGGCAGTGATACACACACCGTTCTTCTATGTTACAAAAAATCCTCTAAACCCGTCTGTGTTACAAGGGAAGTGATTCTCAACTCAGGCTTGTATGGGGATTTGCTATTAGCCATCGTGCGACTAAGACTATTTAAATAAGCCTTCCTTCTCATGTCGGCTGGATTTGGGTGTGCAGCTCAACTAGGAAAGATGATAGCCCATCAAGGCTGTTCCCACATACCAGTCAAGCCTTTCAGCTCAATTAGATGTGTTGAAATTTCACTTGTGATAAGTAACTTCAGCATATTAATAGTGAAGTTAAACTTATTATTTCATTAGGTTTTTCAGGTTGGTACACTGAGAAATTGAAAAAGAAAACAAAAACTATCCTGTCTTACCAAAGTACTTTAACAATGTGTTTACAGAGAAAGGGGGGACAGTGATGTACTTGCTCTGCGCTGGGCACGTGCTCCCTGAAACAGAGAGACAGTCCTTGTGTTTTGCTGTGCTTCCTCCATTCATGTGCAGTTGGTTTCACATCTGAATCCTGCTGCTTGAAGGAGACTTCTTCAAACCTTTTAGCACAATTAGGCTTAGGAGATATTTAAAATAACTGTGACATGAAAGCTTTGGACTAGGAGTCACTTTAACAGTCAGTTTTCCTTCGTAACTTTCAATGCTGTATCTCACTCAGTTTGTGCTTTTGGGGTTTGGGGTTGGTCTGTTTTCCTGTTTGTTTGGGGTTTTTTTTCTGTTTTTTTTTCTTTTTTTTTCTTTTTTTCTTTTTTTTTCTTTTCCCTTTTTTTTTTTTTCCTTCCCCTTTTGGTCCCCCATGTTTATCTGAAATGTCTGCCGCAGCAGTGTGACTTCCTGCTGCTCTGAACTCTGAGTGTTTCCTTCCTTTAACTTGACTTCAGTGTAGTTCTTCAGCAACAACAGTCTTGATTTTTCTTTCTTGTGCTGCTCGCGTTCTTACCTACAGACTCACAGAACAGTTAGTTGGAAGGGACCTCTGGAGGTCATGGTCATTGGGCCACCTCTGACGTGAAGCAGGACTGTTGCCAGCATTACACTGAGTTCATCGTAGCTTCATCCAGCTGAGTCTGAGACCTCTAACGCCTACTAACCTAAAATACAAGTTGTGTGGTCTGGGACTTCTGATCTTTGGTGTTGAGTGACACAAATATTCCTGAGAAACCTTTCCTTGCTGGTTTCACCACCTGGGTGACAAGGCTTATATCCAGCACCCAGGAAAGAGGGTTTCATCGCAGTTAAGTGAGTAGTGCTCTCTCTGGCATGATGACAAGAGAGCTATTAAGTTCCTCTGGTATGGTGCATGCAGGTTTTATCTCCCATTTGACAAAAGGTGGAACAGTTTTTGCTCTGGGCTTGATACTGCTACATAGCTGTATGGTAATGTTTGATCCAACTCATGTATAGCGAAGAGACTCCATCCCTTCTCTTTTTATTAAATTTTCATAGTTAAGGAATTCTGTGCAGTAGAAAAAGGTAATTAATGGCTGTCAGGTTGAAGGTAAACTTCTGTTCCTGTTTCTGGAGATGAGGGAGAAATTGTGTTCATCAGTGCAGTTAACAGAAACACCAATACTGAGTATGGCATGTAGAAGGTAATGAGCCACTCAGTGAGAAACTCAGTGACAGAGTCTCTAAACACTTCAATTAGTTGCCTTGACCCTTGTGCCCTACTTAGGTTGAATGGATACAGCTCATCTGTTGTCCACTGGTTTATTTTGCCCCCACAGTTAAAATCATATGTTTGCTGCTCCCACTTTAGAGTTTCTTTGGCTCTCGATTTTTGCAACGAACCTGTTATTTCAGGCTGGTAGGCTGTGAGTTTGGGGGCAGAGAATTTTTTTTTTTGCATTTTTGAAGCCTTGATTGTGCTTGATTTTATGGCAGTCTAAGATTTTGTTGCAGCTTCTGGCAGCAAGCTATTTTCACATAACTTTTTCTCAATGTAAATGACAACCTCTTACATGATGGTTTACTATATATGCTGCTTAGATTAATATTCTCTTGAAAACTAAGTGATGTTCATGCAGATTGTATATTCTTTCTTTGAATTCAAAATGTATTCTGTATTTGCAGATTTTTAAATTTTATTCTTGAATTCACTTTCTATGTCCATCTTTGTTGTTTATGGCTTCCGTTTGAGCAATTTCATTTCATACCTTATAAAATTTGTTTATTTTTTGGCCTGGACTATGCTGCTGGTAGAGTAAGGTACAGCTACAGGGTCTGGGTGTGTTTTGTTGCTAGCAAATCCAACCTAATTCTTCCATTAAATCATGAAAGTCTCATTTGAAACAGGGGCAGGTAGCCCTGGGGGGAGGTGGGGGGGGTGTTGGGTGTTTCAGCTATGATGGCTACGTTCTGTCTGCTTTTTTCCAGCTTCAGTTCAGTCCTAACCAGTTTTGGATAATTATTTTGTCATAATTGTCCTGCTAAATTTGTTTTTCTCCTGCTTTTTGTATCCCATTACCTTTACTGTTGTACAGAGAGCTGTCATATTTCCTCTCAAATTTCCCCCTTCTGAACTGAACAAGAAAAGATTTTTTTCCTTTTTGTCCAGACTTGCATTTCTTTTTGTTTTCATCCATCAAGAAGTTAATTTGTGATAATGTGACCTTAGAGGTTTTACGTTATTTGTCTTAAGAAAGGAGTGGCTTTAACCTCTCCCAGGTTGCTGAGAGACATGGCCGAAGATGATTGTATTAGAAAGTCTCAGGAATCTCCAAATTATATTTCGTCACATCATTATAGAAAATGAAAATGGCTTCTTAGCAAAATGCTCATCTGAATCCAGAGGGATTCTTGGCCGCAGCTGCACTTGGAAAGTTATTTTTTGTAAGGAAAGAACGCGTGTTATTTTTATTTTAGTATTTTAACACACATTTGCATTTCCCAGAAGCGTAAAGCAGCCCAGCCAGAATGATCAGTTACCTCTGAAATGTTTTTTGTTAAAGACATAATGTCACTTGCTCCTCCTAGATCCTGCAGAAGGGAGAGTTTTGAGCACTGGCAGGACCTGAAATGTCTGAGTGCAACCAGGCAGGTCTGCCTGCAGGGCACCAGCAGCAGGGCAGTGCTCAATGTCTCTCTCAGCAAGGAAAACTCCTGAATCATCCTGATGAAATTTAGAGATTATCAAGCTGAATTCCCCTTTCATGCCTGCGTTTAAGTAGAGTCTGCAGCCCAGTATCTAGAAAAGATTCTTTTAGGAGGTTCTAATAGTTTGGCGTGACTGCGATGTTTTCTATCATGCTCTTGAGTGTTCGCCGCCCTTCGCTGGTGCTGGAAGTGATGCCGTCGCCATGGCACCTGCAGGTTCACCACAGAAAGGATGAGACGCAGCATCCCTGCGCAGCGCTCGTAGCGGCTTATTCCCGTAGTCCCGCAACCGCTGTGCTGAGCCCGGGGCTGGAGCGGGGCGAAGGCCAGCTGCGGGGCGCAGGGGCAGCCTGGCCAGGAGCCGCCCGGGGCAGGGGGGGAAGGCTGCAGGGTGGGTGGCTGGGCTCGGCTGGGATGGCTGGCTCTCCGTCCGGAGCAAAACCCGTGCTGATGTGCCATTGGAGTCTTAGTTGCTGGTTTTGGGGGTGGGTGTTTGGTGGTTTTGGTTTTTTTTGTTTTGTGTTGGTTTTTTTTTCAGAAGCTTTAAACAAAAGAAATCTTCATGAGAGGAACAGAATTACTTCAGGCCTGCCCTCTGTAATGCTTGTGAGGAGGGTCTGGGAAATGATGTCAGGCCCAGCCTTTGGAGCCAGTCAGGTTTAGGAGCAGCCTGGGGGATACTGAGCCTCCCGAGAAGGGATGGAGACCTGCAGATCCTGCCGAGCAGGTCTCACACTTGCTGGGCAAGGCTTCTCAGCCTGCTGAGCCTCGTGGTGCAAACCCAAACCGAGCGGCAGTTTGTGGATGCTGGAGTATGGAGAGAGGCTCTGTTTCCCTTTTGTCTTTCCATCCTGGCCTTTGTGCCTCTGTCTCCTTTTGCTTCTGTCCTTCTTTGCGTCAGTGCATATTTGAGGTGTAAAAAATAACAAGCAATTCCACTATTTCAGTTTAGAAGAGGCGCAGATGTTGGCTCATCTGCGACACTGTGAAAATAGGCCAGCGTTTTTGCAGAAATCTGTGGGAGACTTGCTTGTGAGTGGTGATTTTTTTTTTTAATTTTTATTTTTTTTTCTCTGTTCCTGCTTGTTGTAGAAAGTCAAAGCAGCATCAGTTTTCTCCTTTATCTCTGTTACTTGGCTGGTAGCAGCAACAGAACTTTGTAGACTCAACTTAAAAAGCAAGGCAGCATTCAGAATGTTTACTGGAAATGACTGTGAAATGGTGCCTAGAAGTGGCTCTATCAGTTTATGAAAGAAGCTGCTGTGAGATGCTTAAAACCATTTATTGTGTTGGTTTTGGCTCTTTTTAAAACTTGTAGAGTTGTTACAGCCAAGACATGTTAAACATGTGCATGGGACAAGGTTGGTGTAGCTTAACAGTATTGTTTATTAATTAATACAGCTGAGAAAAGCACTACTTCCCTGAGACTTTACCGTTGTTATTTGATCTAGAAAGATCCTACTTTTGTCTGCCTTGAAACCTCGCTTTTCTTGTAGTGGCTCATTATGTGATAGAATTGCTTAAAATTGTTTATTTAAGGAAAGTCTCTAATATTAAGTGTGTGCAAGGAAAATCTGTAACACAAGCAAAACTAGTATAATCTCTTCTGCTAACAGATTTCTCCTAGCATTAGGAGTCTTCTCTGTTAAAAAAAAAAAAAAAAATCTTGCTTTTCCAGAATGAGTTTGTCTTACAAGGTGTTTCTGGTTTGTGAATTGTGCAAAGTGATGCTGTCTTTGTAATTCAATACTCAGTATCATTGGGCAATCAAAGAGAGAAATACGGTTTGTCCATACAGCAAGGCTTATCTTTTTTACCACAGTAGAGTAGAAATGCATGCTTTGTGTTTCTTTTACTGTCCTTATGACTTCACCTTTGGAAAGACAGACCTAAAAGTACTGGTAGCAAAGCATGCTGGAATGAATTCTTCCAGTGTTTTACACTATCCTGCGAAATGCAGCCAGGGAAGGGGATAAAATTAACAAGTTCATAAGCACTGGACCAACCAGCCATGCTGGGCTTTTCTGGGTTTTCTGTTTGTTTTCTTTTTGAGGACAGAAGCTAAATAAACTGGACTTAATCTTTCTTTGTAGGTGAAGTCTGTGATAAATCTGCTGTTTGCTGCCTACACGGGGGATGTGTCTGCACTCCGGAGGTAAAAATTGATGTGGAGTTGGGAATAGGAATGCTGCTTGTTTGGTACCTGCTGTTGTTTATTTACGAATATGCACACACAGTGTCCACCTTGGGGACGTCTGAGCTGCACTGGAGATTGAATATGTTCACCCCAAAACTACCAAACAAAAAAACCCAACCCAAACCTAACCATCAGAAAGGTACCCTCACACTATCCTGCCAATCCCATTCGTTTTCCATTTCTTTGGATCATAGTGAAATACCTTTACTTAACCAGTTTTTTTATAGTGATGGCAGAAAATCCTAGTTGTACTCTCGCCTGCTTTATAATTAAATTCTGAAACTGCCACAAAAATTCAGGCTGGAAAATGCATGTTGTTGTTGCAGAGGTTAGGAAATCTAGCTCTGCTTTTTAAATCTGGAATAGAATCTGGCAACATTTAAAGTAATAATGGTAAGAGACTAAATAAACATATTAATCTGGCTAGAATATATCTGAACATCGTTAGTGGGTGGAAAAATGTGTATAGTTTGCTGTCCCAGAGCACTGTAGAATGATGAAAGAACTCTCCCAATATCTTAACACTGTTCAGGATTTTCAGACTTCAGAGTCCTCCCTGGATTTCTTCAGCTGGCATAAATTTACTTTGCCTTATATGACTTAGCTTGTCCATGTTAGATTTTAAATCGGATATGTTGACTGTTACGTTTCCTGCAAATACATTTCACTTTTCTTTATAACAACTAGAGACCTGAAAGAAAGTTAAGCCCCTACCTTTTTTTTTTTTTTTTTTTTTTCTTTTAAAGGCAAAGCAGTAAGGGCACCTTTCATTATAACCAAAGGTATGATGTGCTTTTGGTACTGTTGATATCTTCTTGCAGCAGAATTTTCATCGTTTCAGCATAGCAGTGTTGTTCCATGCTAGTTTTGTAACTTGTTTTAATTTTGTAAGACTTTTCTCTGTAATCTTTTTGTATTTTTAGATTTGCCCTGTCAGGAATGGATATGGAACAGAGAGACTATGACTCACGAACAGCCCTGCACGTAGCAGCTGCAGAAGGTAATGTCACCTCATAGGTGATTTGCTATCTGTTAATGGAAATGTGGTCAGCTTTCTTTAGAGTATCTTCACTCTCTATATGTGCATCCCTGCTTTTTAAAATTTTGTATTTATAGATATATGTAAGTATGTACACTCACAAGCCTGTTTTTCTTACAGGACACGTGGACGTTGTTAAATTTCTACTGGAAGCATGCAAAGTGAATCCTTTCCCCAAAGACAGGTGAGCAGTTTTATTGCCAGTTGGGAGGACAGAGGCTCTAATAGCATCTCTCTAGCCCCCAGGAGGAGAGGTGGCTATCAAATATGAGTGGAATGTATTGAGCCAGTACACTGAAGCAGAAGGAACAGGATCCTGCTGATTCTCTGTAGGTTCTGCAGAGCAAACAGGAATAAAAAAAATGGTGAAACCATTAAAACCATTATTTAAAAGGTTATGCTTAGCTTACGAAGTATTTTCATAGTTACTGAACTTAATGTGGTCTGTGTGCCTAATTATTAGCACGGTAGTATGTAAAGAACTAGATTTTTGGTGCTTTTGTACTTACAATGCTGATCTTAAATACTGTGCTCCTTCCTTCCTTCCTGTAGGTGGAATAACACTCCTATGGATGAAGCTTTACATTTTGGACACCATGATGTATTTAAAATTCTTCAAGAATATCAAGTCCAATACACGCCATCAGAGGATTCCAACGATGGAAAGGAGAACCGAACGGTTCATAAAAATCTAGATGGCTTACTATAATCATCTTCAGCTAGATCCTAAGAATCAAATCACTTACCTATCTAATTGTGGTATACATAAGTAATGAAGAGCGTGTGTGTTTCTATCCGATAGTGGTATATATTTTACAGAAGTCGCTGTTACTTCAGTGTTATGTTACAGGAGTTTCTATACGCACAGGACAAATCCAATCTCTCTCAAAAGAACAAAACCAACTAAGAATCTCCCTCCATAATGTGAGCAATATTACCTCATGCTGCATATAATTGATGTATAAAAATATTTAGCTGTTGTTGGCTTTACTGTGCACTACTTAATTTATTTTTGTGTTCTATGTGAACTCTAGTCTGTGGTCAGGAATTTTTCTGCTGAATTTTTGTTTCTATAGCCCTCTGTTTCCAGTATGGCCAAGATGAGCCAGAGTACTGTCAGGTACAAGTGTCAGTGAGGTTTTTCAAAAGCTGAGGATGCTGATGTAGATTTAGGCTGGGTGTGTTAAGTAAGGATCTGCACTTACCTTTGGGGAAAAAAAAAAAAATCACACAACCATGTTTACATAATATAAACAGAGTATATACCTGACAGTTGTGAATGGTCTGGGCTTGTTCTTAGAGGTAGTCTTGTCAGGGAATCTGTTTTAAGGTTTGTTTGACCAAATGGCATAGGGGAATGTGACTTGTAACATCAAACAGTGTTTAGTGGGTCCTTTGTTTTTGAAGTGTTTCTTTCATTTCCCTCTGTCTTGCCTCCCTCCTCTTTCTCCATGTTCAGCTGCTACAGTACTTCCCCTGTGCCCGGGGAAAGCGGGTGCTTCCACTCTATGCAGTTGTGTTCCTTGCAGGTATATTTGCACTACAGCAAGCCTTGACAAGCTGCAAAACCCCCCTTTTGGGCTCACGTGTGGTGTTCTTGGCAGTTGCACCAGGAACAGCGAGGGGAATGGAAGTATGTGAAAGGCAAAGTACTAAACCAAATATTACATGTAAATCTGACTTAATTTAGGCTTGTAATAAGGAACACAGATGGAGTAAAACAGCTTTAAGGAGCATAGAGCCAATCAAAGCATGAGCAGAGCAGGAGATAAGCCAAATTTTGGGGTATGTTCTCTTCTTGCACTGCCATCAACCAGGGAGCGGGATATTGCATTGGTGGGATTCCGCTGGTGTAGAACAGGAGTTCAGCATCAGGAGCACAAGTAGGAGATGCCTTTTGTGGTGAACGGTGGCATTTATTGTCTTGGCACGTGCCCCATCCTGGGAAATGCAGATATTGGTTGTCTGCAGAAGTACAATGTTACAACAGTTCCCTATTCTGTGTGCACTTGCTTCTGCCAATGCTGTGGCATAAAACCTCAGAAGTGAGCAGCTGCTTAAAGTTAAGAGTTCAGTATTCACAAAACACCACGGTTGTTGGACATAGGCAAGATTTTAGCACAAGAATTATAGGCAAGAATCATTTAGCACATGGAAAAGGAGACTGAGCTTGAGAATTGTGTACATGGCTATTTTTATCCTAGCACATAGTGTACACATCACTAGTAGATCTCAAAGTTCAAATTATCTGTGTGTAGGCACCAAAATCCTTCTGAAATAATGCCCACATTCCTTCTAGAATGGCCCAAGCACTTTATAAAGATGGTCTGAACCATGTTACCCTCCTTTGGAGATGAGTACACTAAGGCATAGAGAGAAGCAACTTCTCCAGAGTGACCCAGCAGGTCAGTATAGTTGAGAATAAATCCTGCCAAGTTCCTGTACAGTCTCTCATTGATATGCCATACTGCCTCCCTGTCGGGAGGACAAATCTCATGGAAAAGTGCTTGATACTCATCACGAGCAGTGACTGTCCTCACGATGATGAAATCCTGGAAGAGTCTGAAAGTCTAAAGCCCTGAAATAGCATTTCGAAGTTGGCTGGGCATGGTTATCAAACACTTTTTCTCAAAAATCTTAACTGTTTTTAAGCAGCTCCTTTTTTTTTTTTTTTTTTCTCCCGCTTTTTTTTTTCTGAAGGCTTTTAACCTGATCTCTTCACGTCCTGTGTCACAGCCACCTTAGTTCTAACCAAGAACTAAACAAAATTTCCTCTGGCTCTTTATTGAGCTACATCAGTCACTGAATAGCACAAGGCCTTTTCTCTGCTGCACCCTGAACTAAATTCCAAATGTTTTCTCTGGCAAGGGATCTGTCAACTTTAGCATAGAGGAGTATTTTCAGATGGATTCTAGTTTAGTGTTCTGTATCTCAGTGCTAATCTGACTTCTTCCATATTTTTTTCCTATTTTAAAACATATCCTTTAGCTTCTCAGAAAAATACCTGATTTAGCTTGATTTAACTGAAATTTGCATTGCTCAAACTGGCACTTTTAAAAGATAGGTATATTATATAATACACATACATAAAAAAAAATTCCCAACCTACAAAAAGAAGGATTTTAACTGAGTTAACATTAAAGATCATGGCTGTCCCTAAACTTAATGCTTTCCTGAATCATACTGAGTGCTTTTAGCCAGTCTTCGCTTCAGTGCATTTTTGCTGTTTAGTTTTAGTATTTTCTCATTGTGAGAAGATGCATTATTTTGTAATGTCCAATTCAGCGATGCAGCTATTTAGTCATGGCATTATTTATAAATATATGCAGTACATTGGTTTGGCTGTTTATCATTCATGACACTGACATGCAGATTTTACCGTAAATAGCTTTTGGTTATCTTATCAAATGCCGACTTCCTTATGCTCCAAAGAGGATTCCCCCACTCCTTTGTTTTTGTCATATATGTTTCTTCTGTATCACAACCTAACTTCGTTACGCTAACTTAATGCTTTGTACTCAGCAATATTGTGATAGTCTTAGCATTAATTAGCCTATCTCTGTGAACAAAATGTATTGTACCAGATTTTTTTGCTTCAGAGCTGGACTATTGGTGACTATACTTCTTGGCAGTGTACTTCTGGTCATTGTAACTGACTGGGCTGATCTTGACTTCTAGGCTGATCTTGACTTCTAGATTCTGTATTGTGGGGAATAGACAGTGATGAATGTATTTCTAGCAGTTTCCCATGAATGAATCTAAACTTGAGCTGTACTGGTTCTGAAAATGAAAGTTATTTATTTTAAGAAATAAAATCCAGATAGTGTTGCTTTTTACAGCATAATAAATGGAAATACCAAGATCATGATGATGGTGGTGGGTTTTATTGGTTATCTACATGACTGCCATTGAAATAAGCCTTCAGTCCTAGGGAAGGCTGCCCAGGAAAACCTACTCTGGTCATTTCCATTGTGCAAAGCTTACAGGAAACCAAAATGAGTTTATCTGATCTAGCTTTGCCTCCCCCCCCCCCCTTTCTACCTGCTGATTCTTTTTCCTTCATATCACAAGTGTCAGAATGGTTTTATAAAAGCCAAAGTTTGTGGTAGGGCTCCCACTGCAAAGGCCCTACTGTCCTTAAGTAGTCTTTGAAGATTTTCTTCCAAGCTGTTCCCACCGTGCTCCTCCTCAGTTACCAAACCCAGTGGGAATGAGTTGCACATGTTGCCTCAAGTATTTCTACAACTGCAGAACTTTGTTTGCATGTGGTGATAGTGGGGGAAATGGCTTTATTCTAAATATATCTCCCCCTTACATCTGGGTGAAGAAAGAGGGATGAGGTTATGCTTTTAAGTGCTGGTAACCGGGGCTAGTATATTTGTTATTGCTGCACCTCTGAGAAAACTGAATTAGGGACTGTTGTACTAAGTGTTATTTTTCTCACGTAAGGACAGTCTCTGCTCTGGTGAGCTTATACAAATCCGCCTTCTGCCAACAACTTAGCATAACATGGAGCAGATATTCCGCTGACTTATGTCTGCTGCAGTCCCACTGAAATCAATGAGGTTGACCTACTTGTAAATCGAGCAGAATTTGATTCCTGTGTTTATTTGTGGATGGCTACAGAAGAGACTGACCAAGTCTGCATGGAAAAAGATAACCCAGAACATCAGAGGTAGCTTCTGCTTGGACTGAATTTCAGAGGGTTTGAGGACAACATGGGAACGGATGGATGAATCCTTACAAAAATAGCAACCAGACTCGGCAACTTTGCTTTGTTAACCTGAAAAGTGCTCAGGGAGCACTCCATGCTGGGAGAAGTCATGTGATCTCACTACTACACTTACTACTGCTTTTCATTTATACACCTAATTTGAATAAAAGGAAACCAGCTGCAGATCAGTGATATACATCTATACCACGGCAGTGGTAAATCAAAAGCAAAAGGCAAAGAAAAACCCAGAAAAGATTTCTAGCTACACCATGTAACCGGCAAGGCAGCAGAGTCTGAAACGTGCTTCATCAGCCAGGCACAGCATTCGCAACTGGCCTGAGCACCATGAGCAACATGGCACCATAAATCCGAACACGCGCCCTGTATTATAACAGGAAAGCATTAGCATTTGCCAAGCGGCTTCTAGTTGCCACAGGTTTAACAGAGATAGAAAGTGAAGGGGCATAGCTCAGAGCCAAAGTAATTAAAGGTTTGGGCTGATGACTGGGATTAAGATACCACCACCACTGTTTACCTCTAAGCACCCAGGAATCCCAGGAGCAGCTGCACCAGTTGCTGAGCTGCTACCCCAGGTTCAGCAAGGGTTTGTGCATCACAGTCTGCAAGTATCACTCCACAGGAATGGGAGGATAGGACAGATAGAGGAAGCCTCAGCAGTCTGGAGAATAATTCTGAAGCTTGCACCTCTGTCACAAAAAGCTTTTTTTGGAGACCACAAGTTTTAAAAAGGCTAGAAAGTATAAGCACATAAGAATTAGAAACACCCAGGACCTGGATTTGGAAATGTCTAGGGGTAAAGTGGCTCTTCAGCATCCTGCAGAAAGCAAGCCAGCCTGCTATCAGACCTAGCAGAAGCTGTGGGTCTCACTCATCGAATAGCCAGTTGGGTGGGCTGAGACGCAATAACATCATGTCCGCGCCCTCACTTCAGAGGCAAAAATCTGGACAGAAAAAAGTATGCTACCATTAAGTGAGCAAATACAGGAGTTATTTAAAAGTTCACAGGGAATGGAGAAGGAAAAGTCTGAGCACAGGCAAGGTAAAACATCTTAAAAATGAGCCTTCACACAGGGCTCTCCATCATTTCCAGGATGCTCTAAACCAAGCTGGCATGCTGCGGTACAAAGGCCAGTTTTGACTGGCATGCAATAGCTCCTGGCTTCCAGCGACTTCCAAACTCAGCGAGAGCTAGGAGCCAGGAGCCACTACCTCTCGCAGACACGCTACCAGCATGCTTAATTTGGGAAAGGAAAATACAGTCTGGCACATTAGCCCCGAACGGCTGCCAACCCCTGCTCTCATCTATGTGGTGCTGGAGCTGGCAAAAAAATAGGGGAAAAAAAAGTCTGACACCAGGTTGGACTCCCTCAGCAACAATCCCCCTTCACAGACATCTCAGTCTCGGTGTGCTTACCTTCTTCTGAGCTTAACAGGGAACTGGAGCTTATATTCAGAGCTGGTAGAAACCTGATAGCAAGCTGATAGAGATCAAGCCATGAGCAATCTGGGAGAAATCAGGAGCCAGGCAACACAACACAAAAGTGAGTTGACAGAGGAGCTTGCACACCCTATAATGTTGAAATAACCAATTCTAGAGATTGTGCTCAGGCTTGATTCACCATCCTGCTCAATAACACCACCAAGTATGACAAAAATCTTGCCTTCAAGGCTGCTCTGCAATACACACTCCTGTGCCTAATCCAACTATAATTAAATAAACCTAATTTCAAATGGGGAAATTTCAAACCTATTAAGAAGAAACCTGCAGCTATTATATGGATTAAGAAACATTTTGGAATTATACATACAGGTATTATTAACACAAGATAGGCTTAATCAGAAGAAAACCCCTACGTCTTTGAATAGACTATTACACTCACCTAGATCTTTTCAGAAATCATAAAGTAAACAGGCTTCCAGAAAGGAGTTTTATAAAAATAAATGTAGGATAATAAATGTGGAGATAGCTGTATTTATTTACATTTTAAGCCCTAGGAAGCCTTGATGTCTTATTTCAAAACATTCTCTACAAGCAGGAAGATTAAACCCTGCATTTTGGGTGGGCTTGTTTGAGTTTGTGAGGCTTTTTTAAATCATTTTGTCATTTAATCACTTGCTTCCAGGACACTAGGCTTTAAAGAAAATGTCAAGTGTCATAAGTTGACAGTGCTGACAATGGAAGAAAAAGGAGTTGCAAGTACATACAGGATCTTTGATTTGGCTTTGACCAGTACTAACTATTAAACAATGTCTACCCTCAAAAAACATGCTCCAGAAAACACACTTAAATACACATGCAAATGTTTTTGCATGCTGTCTTTCGTTGCAAGTACTGGTATTAAAAGCTTGACAGTTTTCTGCATTCACTGAAGGACGTGCAAGAAGAAAGGACTCAGGTAACACATTACAATGCAGGATAACAATACAGTGTGCAGAGCACAGGGAGTAATTCAAAGCTAATCTACATACCCACCATCCCATGAATTGTTTTTAGCAACGACTACCATTCCTATGAAGAACACAAGCAATGATGGATCACATTTGCCTCCATCACCCTCCAATGTTCCCACTCTGTCATACCAGGCTGTGGAGTGGCTGATAGGTATGTCTGTCCACTACACCGATACCAGCCATCCCACTGAGTGAATCAACTCCACGCCTCTCACTTTCCTCCCCAAACCTGAGTCACCCCCGAGTTTTCATTTGTGGGGATGAGCCTGCCCCAGCTGCAATTTCAATGGGCACCGGTGAAACCAGCAGCTGGGACCAGCTTAGAGGGTTTTCCTGGACACGATCTTGTGTGTGCTGTCTCCCAACTCATCCATTCTCAAGAACAGGAAGAGGCAGACATAATAATTGGTTCTCATGGTTGCTGTTAAGAGGACTATTGATTTCACCCCACCCCTAGGTTGGCCCCATACCTCTCCAGGTGCAGGTAGATGATGGACACTTCCCCAACCACGCAGCAGGGTGGACTCAACAGTGGCATGGACAGTAAGGTGTCCTCCCTGGTCAAGTATTAAATAAAGGGGGTAAAATCTCCCATTCTTTTGAAACATTCCTACCATTTATAATGCTCAAGCCACCATAAATCCCAGGGAAGCTAACCAAAGCTCAAGAGAGTTCAAAAGAAGCTGTCTTACTTTTTTTTTTTTTTTTAAAAAAAAAAAAAAAAAGGATTGGTTCTATTTCTTGGATAGATAAACTATTGAAAAAGGTCTTGTAAAAAAGGGCAAAGTCTTTCTGATGAACAGCATAGAAAGGGAAGTGCTTCATTTTGGAAACTGTATCAATTTCTGAAGATTTCTCACCTCCTCTTAGATTCATTCAGATAAAAGTTAACTGCTCAGAAGTGCAGCGTAACTATAAAAAGATGATGTCAGTCATTCATGAGAAGCGAGCCTGCTATGAAAGCAGTAGCAAACACCCTGCTGATCCACTGCCCAAAAGAGCATTTTTCAAAGCATATGAAAAAGAGTACAAAAACTTACATAAACAAGGCACTATTCTTACAAAACCTTAATATTCTGGATTTATGTTGCTAACTTTGCTACTTGAAGGAGCTGAGCAGCTGGTCTGTCACACAAGAATGACCGAGCCTCTTGGACACAGCCTAGACTAAACAATGATACCCCGCTTTCAGAACCTGGCAGAGGTGTCCCAGCCTCACCCCATCCTTTAACCACAGGCTCCCTCCTTGCTCTCTTTATTTAACAACGGCCACCTGTTTATTGCTCACTGTCTAAAAACTGCCTTAGTCTCTGGAGTTGGAAAAATGTTTTCTCTCACAAACCAGTTTATCTCAGAGAAGGATGGAACCATCTTTTGCTCTTTCTCATCTTTTTTTTGAATTAACAATGCTTTCAAGAAGAAAGAAAAGACACCCACAAAACTAATTGAACAAATAAAGACAATTTCCACCTGAATTGGCCCTCCCTGAGCAGACAAATATTCTCTCTCATACTGCTAGCACTGCCCAGCTGAAGGGGCTGGTGAGGTTGGTAAAATAATTGTGATGTCCTCATGGTGCCCAGCTTGCTTCTCCTCTGCCTTCTGTTAGGGCAAACAATGAGTTGTTACTGGCAACTAATTACTTAATATTTTAAAGCAGTAATGTTGCTTCAGGTATTTTTCCCCTTGGAATTTAGCTAGGGTCAGGTATTGATGGCATCTAATGAAAAGCTTTGAGAGGAGCTCATGACCAGCTATCATTTTCAAACACATTTTGGTAATGGACAGAAATGCACACAAATACGGGAGGGAAAATAAGTGGATGAATATAGTTAAAAGCAGTCATTTTTCAGGAGTATCATCAAAAGTTACGGTAATGGGAGGAGAACGTCTTCTGTCCCATATCTTTCCCATATTGTTCCCCTCTCCCCTCTTTGTTGGATGGCACAGGGAGAACTCATGCTCCTGTTTATGATTTGTTGTGTTTCCAGCCGACTAGAGCTCTGATACAATATAGGCAGCCATCTCCTGTAAGGAACCACATTGTCACTTAAAGCAGGGCAGACCTAGCTATTGGGTTACTTCAAACCAAGTCAATCTGAACAACATGCGGTGGGCCACAGGAAGCAGTGCAGAGGGGGGAATATACTTCCAGTGTTCACCCTGGAAAGTTCATTCTGAAACTAAATGCAGCTCTTTCACTTGTCCTAGGACTATGGGCTGTGCTGGAATAAAGCATGTCTCATCCCTACTTTCCTTACAGGTACTTCCATGGGTTGACCTCGAACAGGATCTTCAGGCCTGTACTTCATTATCTGCCTATATGGTACCTTTTCTAAGGGGACCCTGTTCATGCCTTGGACTGCTGGCAACCCACCCCAGAAATCAACGTAACTAGAGCTCCTGACTGCCTTACTTGCAGATAGTGGAGACCCTGTTTTACACGGGACAAAGTCACACATCAAATTCTTGTTTCAGCTGCACTAATCCACTAACTCCAATAACGTCATGGAGAGGCATGCTTTCCTATTCCAGTCCATGTACATTCTCTAGCTGCAGGGGACATTAAGCTTCAATAAAGACTATTTTAAGAAGTCAGCTCTTCCCCCCGCCCCCCCTTTTTAATTCCTAAACTCAGCTATGGAATTGAACAAAACCAGACAATTTGTCATTAATCTGTCAATTGAGATAGACCCACTGAGCTAAGATAATGGCATATATTGAGTGGTACAAGCTCAAGAATCACACTGAGCTAAGAATGTGTTAAGCTGCCATGAGAAATCTGTAGTGTCTCAGTGTGATCTCACACTGTAATTTCCATTGAAGGGCAGTTCTGTCAATCAAGATGCATTAGAAATGATCTAAGACTTCTGGTGTTGCTCAAAAAGGCACCAAAGCCTTAAAGCACCAAATTTACACGAACACTTCAGTTTTAGTTTCTGACATAAAAGAGACTATGTCAATAGTTGGTGTGTTCAGTGCTATCACAGTGTAAACAAGTCAAGACACATAAGCAAAAATAAATGAAAAGAAGCCCTCAAATAGAAAGGCAAATCTTAGAACATGTTGGAAAACAAGTAGCAAGTCAACATGGAGTAATGTGTTCTGGTCATACATGGCAGACCATAGGAAAGGGAGGAGCAAGCCCCATCTCTAAAGCAAAGCAAAGCAAATAAACGTGTATTTTTCCTTATT
This sequence comes from Aviceda cuculoides, assembly GCA_035590195.1. Classification (NCBI taxonomy): domain Eukaryota; kingdom Metazoa; phylum Chordata; class Aves; order Accipitriformes; family Accipitridae; genus Aviceda; species Aviceda cuculoides. Next base: position 5,701,316 of record JAVJGG010000009.1, read on the forward strand.
CCAGTATTATAGGACTTGTAAATAAAGGTTTTGTCAAAAAACCCCAAAGAATCAGTAACTGTCCACTTGTCTGAAAACAAAGTGAAACCTCCAGCTGCAGCTAATGGCAGCCCATGGTGGGCATCGAATCCTCTTATCTCCTCCATCAGGCCCGCTGCTGATGTTCAGCAAGCAGAGGTCACACAAGTCCTTCAGCTTCACCTGCCCCCTCACATCACTCCCTCTCTCATTTTTTTGGCACAAGGCTTACCTGCCCAATGTTACTCCAATGACATGTTTGATCTGTGTACCCAAGTTGCCATGGAGTAGGACAAAACTTTGTAAAACTCCACTGTTCAAACAGATTCTCTCAAGATGTGTCATTTTAACGCATTTTCTCAGCCTCTCTTTACATACCGTCTCTCTTCCCTCCTTCCCCTCCAGCCCAATTTCCCTTCCCATTCCCTTCAAGAATAGCACATGCAGTAAGAAGTGAAAATGCAGCAGCTGCTCACTTGTTAAAATATTTATGTTTTTCATTTATGCTTTATAGATTGAGCCAGTTATGTTCTCTGACCCAATCTGAATAAGATATAGAGCTGTATGTTTTATTTAATCTAAATAAACATGCAAAGAGTCTGTGGCATTTGGGAGAGACAAACACAAGTGACAGGTTGGGAGATGGGACAAAAAGAATATGCTTGCTATTTCTTTTTGAAATATAGTCCTGCTTTCCGATCCTTTCTTGGGAATGTTTACTTTTGTATTAACACCACAAATTATTTCAACTGCACTGTAAATATTTCTATTAATTTCCTAATTTAGTTTAAATTTCATTAGTATCCTAAATACAGAAAAAAGGAAATGTCTTTAAACAATCAACAAGACGCAGAGAATTTTGCTGGGGTGCTGGAAAAGCTCCTGTTTCATGGTGACCCCACTCTACTCCAGCAGCCCAGTAGTGATTTCAGTAACTTGCTCTTAAGCACAATTATAGCAATTCCTCCAAAACCGCTACAGACCCTGCGCTAACATGCAATTAATGTGCACGCAAGGAGAGGTGCATTTTCTGCAGTGGTTAAGTACAAGAATTAAGACCTGCTTAGGTTTCAGCTGGATTAACATTAGCTGAGCACAAAAAGCCAGTCCGTATGGAAATAATCAGTTAAATGAGGACTGAACACTTGGTACAAACTTCCCTTCAATAAAGCAGAAAAATATATTACTTTTCAACTGTACAAATGACCTTAATTTTTTTTGTCTTTTCCAGTAGAAAACTCCCACCATTTATTAAACCACTTCACATACAACAGAGTCCTTAAAAGGAGATGTGGCTCTCGCCTATGAGCAAGATGGATAGCTAGCCGGCCCCTACCCCTACAGTCTTCTCAGCTCACAGGCTGGGGGCGGGTGGGGGGGGAGAGAGAGAGAGAGAGTGTACTGCAGGTCTCCTTTTCATCTCTTTAACTTTCATCTTGATTTGTCTTTGCTTTTCATACCATTAGGCTGAACTGCAGTTGGATAATATGTCATCAATTAAGAACCACAGTTAAAACCCATCCATGGGTTTTAACTTTCTTGGTTCACAGTTCTCTAAAGAATAGGGGGAAAAAATCTTCAGGTGGACAGTATCTCACTGAAATGTTTCACACTTTCAGTGCTCTGTGGTAGAGACCCACAGACATGCACTCAGTTAGCAAACAGCTGAAGCAATTGAGCATGCTCCCATCTCCTCTCCATGCTTGTCCTGGCCCTGGCTCTGCTAGCAGGGGCTGATGGACCTAGACCCGAAAGCTGACACACTCTCAGTTTACATTTCCTTCCCATCCTGAGCAAGACTTTGATGTAGCCACCTGGGCTTTAATTCACAGCAGCTTCTGTAGCTTATTTAAAGAGTCAAAATTATATGTACCATACAAGCAAAGCAGACCATCACATGGGCGTAAGGAGCTCCACTTTTCCTTGGTTTTTTCCCCAGAATTTGATATTTTCACTCATTTCTGATAAGCGATTTTCAGGCAAGCCTTGCTGTTTCTTCTTCAATTCACAGATGAAGATAGCAACTCTACATTCATCATCCAGATTGCAGAGACAGTTTTCTATCCTTGTTTTGAAGTCCAAGTTAGTGCAGATAAAATACTGGAAGGAGTGATGAAGAGGGCTGACCTGAGATGCCAGCTTTATGACTACACATGTCAGAGCTGGAGGAAAGCCACAGCACCCACCAGTGCATTGCAGGCACGTTGCCAGCTGGGAACGAGGGCTGAAAGAAACCTCGTCAGGGCAGGAGGCAAGATCACCCGTCGGAAGCAGAGGGGCAAATGGCTCCTCTTTTCCCCCCTTCTTCTTGGCACTGGTGTTGTTTATTTTACCAAACCCAGATACTTCAAATCACAAAAGGGCGTAACCACCTCTGGAACAAACCCAAACTCAGGTTTTTGTTGTTTTGTTTTAAACAATGCCAGTGCCAGATTCATTTTCCACAGGAAGAGTCAAAACTGCCAAGAACTGGTTGGTTCTTTCATCAAAGAACTAAAAATTGCTTTGGTGCTTCACAGAAAATTCAGATTACTTCTGAAGGCAGAAGCAAACCCCACCCAGGGCTCACTATTTAGCCTTCACTCAGGAACCAACTTGCCACAAAATTTCATTGGCTTGCAGCTCAGGAACCAGGCAGAGTCTTCCAGCAGCTTCTTTGTTCCTTCCAGAATCACAGCATACCTATCCTTGATACATTAAAAAAGAAGAGATGCCAAAGCCAGATGTTCAACAAGGAAAAATGAGCTGTCGCTAACACTGAAAATATACATTATTGGTTGTATATAAAGAGGTTCATATTGGGCTAGAAGTACACTAGAGGACTGAGGGTTGTCCATGAGCACTATCCCACAGAAGGCACAGAATGAGTGCCAAATTCATGAGGGCCACAGGTGGGGGAGCTGGAGTGGGGCAGGACCCTTCCTCCCATGTGAAATGGCTGGTTTCCCTTCAAGAAATTGCTGCTGGAGCCACGGCAGGTCATGCTGACACCCTCCTGCCTCCCTCTTTGGTTTGAACAAGAGGACAGGAAAGCTATGGCTCCTCAACCGCCCACAGCAAGCGTCCCATAAGAGAACATGAGAGTTTCAGATCAGCCACGGGCACGTGACAGCATTTCTGGTGGGTTAGCTGGGGCCTGTGATATGACATTTATTTTGACTTGGTGCCTTTACACCACCTTCACGCCAGCTGTAGAAGAACAGCTAGTATCTGATCAGGCACCAAGCCAATTGGTACTGAATTACATAATTCAGCTTTTCTCTTTTTTAAGTATTAAATAGAAGTCTTGAGATTGGATGAGCAAGGAACAACGAAGTGGGATTTACCTCATCACGAAGCCATCACAGCAAAGATAGTAAGCTGGGGAGAGGTGTCTACACTATATAGATCGAACTGCCCATCAGACTTGGCCACTATTTAATAACATACCTGACTGCTGCCCTTCCAGTCATGCCTCACAAAACCCTCCCACAAGAATCATGACTTCTCCAGCCTGCCAAAAGGCTTCAGAAGAACATGAGGCTCCTCCTTGAGGAGGTGAGCCTGAGGCCGAGGGCTTGTGCCCCGCTAAAGGAAGATGCCCTGACAGAAGTCCTCCCTGTCAATGCCAGGACATGCCACCTACCATACCTCTTCTGGAGCTGGGTGTGCAGCAGTCACGAGAAGTTTCACAGGTGCCATGTTCCCTCCACCGTGCAGCTGGGTGGACCAGCATGGCATGTCCCTGCACAGAGCCAGAGGAGCATGGCACTCGCCTGGTGCTGCAGCCAGGGCTCCGTGCCCCGAATGTATTCACAGTGTTTTCAGACCTGACTCTGCTATTACAGTGCGGTTTCTGGTCCAAAGGGCTCTGGAAAAATTAATCAGCATACAAAATGTCTTGCTAAGGAAGAGAAACTCTCTCGTAGGCACTCAAGAGCCTTCTATTACAGCTGGTACAGTAAGGCCATTCACATCTCCCCCTTCAATTTAACTCAAACTCTTAAACAATTCTGTTTAATAAAACCATACCTAATAATCTGCCTGCTGCTGGGCCTCTTTTCTTTTCTTAAACATTCTCAGTTATTTCTTTGAGGGATCTTTAAAAGAAGATGTTTAGACTCAAGGAAGTGGAGGTACACATTTTTAAAAAGTAGATTACTGCAGATACACTGAAGAACAGAGAGGAATTTGCAGACTTAGCCTGGGAGAATTCCCTCCATCCCCCAAACCCAACTGTCTTCAAATTACAAGTGCAACCTCACTGCTGAAGAATACCTAAAGCAGCAAATGGACAAGAGCTAGAGCCAGGCTTTTCACCTCCTACAACTATCATTTTATGTGATGAGCCTAAACTGCAGAGGTTGATCCAGGTTTTTGGTCCAGGTCTGTCTCTTTATTGGAAAACAAAAACGCACTTACATCCACAGTACTTGTAAATGTTTGGGAATACCTTGTATTGTATGAAAGGATCCTCTGTTATTACAGCAGATGTCTCTCCAGTTACAAGAAACTACAATAAAGACATCAATCTTGATATTAATTTCCCTTTTTTCTCCTAGTATTTCTGAACTGCTGGCCTAAACAGCTTAATCATTTTAACTTAAAGCACTACACAAAATTACTTTGGTGGCACTATGTTTAAGAAACTTGGTGACCTTCTTCACCTGCAAACCATCACTGCAAAGACATTTAAGATAACATAAAAATTACTTTTTTCATTTGGAATTTACGGCTTAAAAAGTCACAGATTACCTGAAAAGGTTTAAGCCCCACTTAAATTTAGTAGTAAAATCTTCAAGTTGTTAGCTGAGCTTTAGCATGAACTTCAGATGTTTTCAGGCACTATGAGGTTCTCCTTGAGCAGAAAGACCTAGTAGGAAAATGGAGTTAATCCTAAGATGGTGGGTTTATCCCTGTTTTCAACACAAGTGTGCATTTAGCCTGCTGGCAGATGTTGGCAGGAAGCAAACTATAGACCAGAAGTTAAAACCACTACAAGAAGAGAGCATCATTGTAGAAAAATCAAGATAGTAATTAAAGTGTTTTCCAACCTGTGATTTCTCCCTGCTCTTTTATATAGTTTATATATCAGTTCTTCCCCCCCCCATTTCTTTTCTGACAATGCAGCTGACAGTGTTGGTTACGAGGTTCAGCTCCCCAAGGGCAGCAATGTTGCAGTGACAGCTGAGTGACCCAGGTAGGAAGAGACCAGCAAGTGCTTGAGAATGGAAGTGAATCTCAGGAATTTCTGTACAACAGTCCTCCCTTCTCCTGCAGACTACTGGCCTCATCTTTTACAAGGACTGTCCAAAACAGCTGGTCCACCCATCTGCAAGGGAGGGTGGCATGGTCTATATAGGTAGCTGTACCTAGAGTGACTCAAAAGTCAGCAACTTTAACAGAGAGGACATGGAAGGGGGGAATAAAGCCCCAGACCCAAATAACTCCAAGCAGACGTGACATCACAGGGGAGTAATAGTGAAGGGAAAAGAATCGGAAACGAGCAAAAGGTAATATAAGTACGGTGGTTATTTCCTGTTCATTTATTTCTTAATTTTTTATTCATGTGTAAATTGACCCCATCTGTCTTTTTCATTCAATCCCTGAAGGGAGAATATGGGCCACAGTTTAATAACAAAGTTCCCACAAGACTTGGCAGTTCAAGGTCATCTCAATACATTGTTCCAAAAAGTAGAAGGAGGCGGCACAACACAGAAGACCCTAAGAGTGCCACGTGACAAGCAATATCCATTTGCAGAGACACATAGGACAAGAGTGAACTGACAGCAGAATGGAAAACAAAACAAATATAATCCAACATTAAACACCAAAGAAAGAGCGTACATTGTGAAGGCTAGTTCTAGCATGGCTGCAAGCAGCAAGAGGACTTTCCCACTGCTATTCCTGCCATGAATTTTGATGGTAACCATGGAGCACTTGCAACATCGTGAGAAAGTTAGAGACCAAGAACACTGTATTTTACAGAAAGTCTTTCTAGATCATTCTTTTGAAATCTCTTCACATTAAACGTTATGGAAAAGGAAATCTGTAATCATCTTTTGGCAACTCTGCAACATAATGTTCTAATTTCCTTTTAACAAATGGCCAAATGCTACCAGGTCTCCTTTAAGGAGTGCCATCAAAGCTACCTGAGCCCCTATCTGTCTGAGGTGGTCATACTCCATATTCAAATAAAGGCAACCATTTCTTCACCACTTCACAGGAACCCATCTAAGAGTCTGCTTTTACACCAGTCAGCTTTGGGTACAAGCTTTCAGGGTTAAAGACTGAAAATATCACTTCTTAGCAGCTACATGCGTATCAACTGAAACCTTCTGTGTGGACAGAATAGTCCCATTGTGTTATTTGCATTATAGTCCTTCTAATATGGATTTCAGAGGTTATGATCTTGCTTTAGATGCAAGTCCTGTCCACAACTTACTTACAATAGCCTCTTCCTTTAAAAGAGAAAGTTATCATTTATATTTCTCCCCCACACCTTGGGACTAAGGCAATCAGCCCTCCACATTACCCTGGTGCTCTAATTTGGGATTACAATCATATAGCACAAAGTGATTTAATGCCCTGGGATACTCTACGAAAGGTACCCGGCTCTGAAAACAGGCTCAAAAAAGGAAGCTTTCAACACCCAGTTTATAATAAAAACATTTGAAAGAAAGTGAGGAATAAAATAGAAAACACATGTGCAACACAGATGTTGTAGGAAAAATCCGTTTGTTTCTAATGCGCTGGTGAAATTGGTCAAGACCGTCACATCTGTTCTGAGGTTCAGTTCTCATAAACACAAACAAGGCCATAAGCAAAGGCAAGGATTAAGCAGAAAGGAGGAAAGGTAAGAGGCCTTCGCCCCTTCATTCATGCTGGCCACTGTGGAACGTACCCTCATACTTCATGAGAGACAGAGGTGCCAACACATACCCTAGAGATCAGTGGCCCTTCTCTTCTGAGCATGAGACAGAGGGATGTGCTCAAAACAACTCAGCACCAGGTCCTTGGGAAAGCTGTTCCCCTGTCTAACTGCATCCATCTGCTTTGGGACACAGACACAAATCCCATTGCAAATTTTTTTTATGAGAAAACAGAGATCTTATAAAAAAACTAGAACAGAAAATACACAAATCAGATGCCTTTTCATTAGATTCCAAAACCCCACAGATATCAGAAAAACTTTAGTCAGTATAGTTGGAAACTATATTTTTGGAAACACAAAATTCAAGCATGTGTAAATTGAGAACAGCCAAGCACTGTCCATCCTGCAGAGAAATGCCTCCAGAGCATTCCCTCTCAGCGCTGCAGTTAGAAACAAATCCTTCTGCTATATAGGCAATGAAGTTTTAAGTAGAAATTCTTGCTTTCAATAGGGTATCAAAGTCAATGGCGAGTTCCACTAAAACAAAGCAAAACAGAAAAAACAATAGGAGAGGTTTGGCCCAGTGAGACTTGTACATGCCCACAAAAACTTAGAGGTGAAATGGCAACACTCTCAGGGTACTTTCTGGGAGCAATTGTCGGATGCAGCTAGTTACAAAAGAAACCCAAGGTAAGAAATCAAGTCTGAAAAATCTTTTGATATATTGTATTTGCCATGGAAATGCATGTAATAAAGTGGTATGCTGAAATGGAGGAGTGAGAAAAATATGTAGTTACCAAGGAGGAAGCAGCCTGGTCAAATAGCGCATTTTCCTCTAAGCTTCATTTATAAAATAAAGACAGAAAGAAGATGCTCTGTGGATCCTCAGAGGTAAAAGCCACTACATAACAACCGAATAAAAGAAAGGCTATTTTATAGAGAGCAAATCTCTATTAAGATTAATTACAAAACACTGTAAAAATAATAAACTTTTCTTTGCCATGCTCAGTTGTCATTTTCTCCTAAAAAAACTCATGACCTTCTCACTGTGCCCTTGAATTGTTGCATTAGTTATACACAATATATTGTGAAGTAAAATGAACAATGATCATCCATGCCCAAACTTTATATATAGATTTAAAAAAACATTGGCAAATGGGCTATTAAAAGTGGATGCACCTTATTGATTCCCCCTTAAAGCAATTTACAGTTAGACAGCACTATTTGCTCAGTAGCATTAGAACAAAAATTGCTTGTATTTATCTTGTTGGCAAGGACGAAACACATCAGTGCATTAGAGCTGAGATTTGTACCTTGTTCAAACAGCGCTAAGAGCTTGTCCATTGTATCTAGCACAGAACTGCGCATGTGCTAATGTGCCGATACTTTAAAAGACAAAGATTAGCAAAAGAAAGAAATATTTTGCCATACAACTGCATTTCCAAGTGATTCCCTATATTCTTCACTCCTCAGTGGGTCTTCAAGACAGGTAATTACAAAAAACACTTTCACTGCAAAACATCTGGAGATTTAATAGTGCATTCCATCAAGACAAAAATATCTTTATGACACTTTAGTTGATGATCCCAAAGAGGAAAAAGCACATATTGGAAGGAAAGACAGCTACAGAGATCGGGAGATGAAGGAATACCTTGACTGACCAAAGAGTGCATAAATCAGAAAAGGAACCCAGTTTGACTAGTTCCTTATGGTACCCTGGTTCAGGATAAGTCCCCTGACTAACCTGTCTTCTTCCCTCATAGATCTCCTCTTAGACATCTTTCTCTGGGTCCATTCATGGAATTTTTAGAAAAATACAAGAGGTTTGCATTTTGCTTAATTCAGTGAGAAAACTACACAGACTACGCTGCAGTAGTTAGTGTTTATTAAAGATATATAGAGGTTCTCACCTGCTCATCTGATCAAGTCGAGCTTAATGGTTTCAAAATCTGCCCACCCTCACCAGACATGACTTTGGGTACACAAATTTTCACTTTCATAAACAGCCTTTCTCAAAAACACACTTCCCAGAAGTCAAATAGGGATAAAAACATTAGTCATCATAATCAGACAAAAGACAAATTGAGAGAAAGGTTTACTTTTGCTGCTTTGGAGTAGGGTTAAGCATGATAATCACTATCCCTAATGACTGCAGACATAATTTCATCCAGCCACTGACTGAACCAAGAAGGGACACTAGTGATGCTACCACGATATTAAGTTACCAGGAGCACTGATACACCAGAGAGGCTCAGATGATTCGAGTCTGTTCCTAGCAGACGCTTACCCTTCTGTACCGCCAACCACTGCCACTGCTGCTGCATGTCCAAGTGCCTGTCGTTAAGAGTCGAACTGTGTTTGTTCCACCACATGCAGCAACGCTGTGTCACAACACACTGACACCCTGATCTTGACCTGCATTCCTCTGCTGCTCTGGTTTGGAAACCTCTTACCTGTGCGTGAATGCCATCTTTCTGTCATACTCGTTACCATCTACACTTTTGTAGATTATTTCCAATTCAGGTAAACAATTTTCTCCTGATAAATTCTGAGGTGGATCCATGAAATAGATTTACTGGTTTGGGACTGTGAAAATCCAACCTCATATCTGTCTATTGGGAAGGAGAGCTTTCAGACTAGAGGGTACTAATTCCTCAAACGTATTCCTGGAGTAATAAATTAGCCCTTATTCACTTAACAATCTTTATTTTCTTCTTGATGAACTTAGCAGATACCATCAGAGCATTGAAATGCCTTGAACAAATTAAAGAGACAGTGTCCTTGAGGCTAACTGATCAGCCACAGCACGAACAAGTATCTGAAAGCTCTCAACAACCAGAGACCACTGTGCTTTTTTGACAGTTCCTGGGAATGCTTTCTAGAAAAACAAGGACTCATCTCCAAAGAGCCTGGGGAGACAATGGGAACTACAGAAAACCTGCATCCCCAAAACACTGGCAAAAACAGTGAAGCCTTCTCCAAGGGGTGTTTATCTGACATTTGCCATTTTGGAGGTTAGTGGAAGGCAGGTTGGGCAGCCCTCCCGTGCTGAAGCAAATGAGATGCTTTCCGACCTCTGAGAAAAGAGGCATTTTTGTCACATGGAGATCATGTGCGTCCAGGAACACTTCTCGTGACCAAACTTAACTGGCATGTACTCAAGATTGGAATCAGGACACAGAACAACAACAAAAGCCCTGCAGCTGCTTCGACGTCATACATTTGGATTGCACAAGTCATCAATAACATTCTTCTACTGCCATTATAAAACCCAGCCATTTCTGTCCTTGATGACTGAAGGGGATTGCCTCCTACCTCTTATCAAGGGGCACCATGCCTCCAGAATGCTTCATGCACTCCTTGTTCTGGCTTTTAGGTGCCCATAAGTACATATGTTAACAGGTAAAACACACAACTGCATAATTATGTCTTGTGCAGCAGATCATATTTTCCTTCCATATTCATCACACAAACAAATATCTCATCAGTTACATATGCCACCACTATAGAATCAGCAAGTGTTTGTGAACTTTATTTAAAGGAAAAAGATGAAGCTCTTGGAACAGGCACCAGAGGAGGCATACAAAATCTGTGTAACATTCATCTGACTGTTAACAGAGCTTCAAGTCTCACTTTAGGCTTCTCAGAGGCTTCTGGAGCCATATTAGTTACATCTTTATCAAATGCTTTAAGAAAAAAAAAAAGTTGTTACAGAGATAAAGAGTATGCCACAGATGTATTATTTCCTTATACTAAAGTAAATACTCTTTAATATACTGGAGATGGCTGATTTACAAAGCGCTGGGCCTGATCCCAAAAGTCACACCCATGCACTGACTTGCTTTCTTCAAATCAGTGTGAGCTGAGGTTATTCAAAGCCTCCCCAGAAAAGCCTTTAAAAACAGCTGTGTTTTGCACTTTTAACTGTTCTTTAAGTGTTTACAGGCAGGATACTATTAGTAAATAAACAGATAATACTTCCATGGTACACTCCATTTCTATAATATTGAAAGGGAAGTTAATTTTATGACTAAAGCTTGGTTTTCTGTGAATACAGCTTTAGCACAGATGCTCTGGTGCTGCTGAAATCCACAGGATTTCCACAGCATCTGCATCATCCGTTAATATCACCATTAACTGAACAAATCTGTAGTTCACCAAACCTATACAGGCAAAACACAGGGTCTACTTCCAATTCAGAGAAGGTTCCTACATGTCAAACAGGACATTCTCTCTGAATCAGCACTGCTGGTTCTTCAAGGCATTTACTGAATTTTGCAAACTAGACAGTGGCAATTTGCCCAGCTCCTCTGAGCGATTAACGCTCATTAAAAAAAATGAGCAGAGACATTTGAAGTGAACAAGTAGCATAGGAGCACTCCTGAAGGGTTTTTTTTAGTGTGTGGATAACGGAGATTTTCACCCAAGAAAGTGGCTTTAGCTGGAAAAGGCATCATGATCACCATACGAATGGTCTCCTGGAGCTCCAACCAGTGAATGCTAAAAGGTGAAGTGCACAGAAACAACAACGGGGTCTTCTTCTGCCCATCTGAATACGCCTGTCTAGAGGAAAACTGAAACCGGTTCAGGAATTTTTGCTCCTGGGAATATCAACAACTTCAGGGAGCTGCTTTACTAAGCCATTTATGGCAGCTATGAGAAGCATCTAGGGGTCAGAAGACTGCATTAGCCAGCACCAGCAAATCAGCAGGAATCACATTCAACCAGTTGAAGGACTGGAGGTTAATAGCCTCTAGCCAATTCAGCAATGACCTGGTTAACTATAAAACATCTTAAAATGGACTAATTGTTTCAAAGGCTTTACAGATCAGCAGAATAAGAAAAGCACAACCCCATAAACAATACAGACATCAGGCTGGTGGTGGAAACTTCACAACAGCATTCACATGTTTGGATTGAGCTTCCTTTTAAAATCCAAAATAATGTTTAAAGATTTAACGATTGCTGTATAGGACAATGCCCTAGCATGGACAACGAGCCCAAGTTCTTTTCCTGGAAATTGCAAGAGGGTAAAAGGAAATTCTCTGAAATTCATCACCAAGTTCTACCAGTCCTCAAAATCTTTGCTTTGATCATCCATTTCCTGATGTCAAATCACCCTGATGTATACCAGCCTGATGTCCACAATATCACTTAGAGAAGGAAACCGCCTGTGTTTGAATGAACTACCATGCTAAATCATGGAGAAGAACAGGCCAGGCCAATTTTCTTCAGTACTGGCTTAATCTCTAAGGATGCTTCTGTTGTTTCCTTTCTCCTTCAAAGCCTATACCATTCAAAACCCCATTAACTTGTGCAGAATTCAAATAAGTCAAGCTCAGCGTGTCTCAGGACTCTAAGAGCCTTCTGATGGTTTGGACCATAAGGCTCTCCATGTTGTCCCCTGCTCCAGTAGTAGCGGCCGCAAAGGAAAGCAGCCAGGACAGCAGTCAAGAACAAAAGATATCTCTCATGATATTTTGTCTTTCCATCAACCTGACACTGAACAAATCCTGGAACCAGGGGATGTAGTTGTATTTAACGGGACTTGACAGATACTTCATCTACAAATTTGCCCTGCTTGCTCTCTGAACCCATGTAAACACTGTGGTAATGAGTTCAAGGGTTTTAAAAAACGTTTAAATAGAACTTGATACAGCTGTCACATGCATGACATAGACTATAATGTGCTGTTGCAATACAGTGGTATTTATGAAAAAGCAAACAGGAAAGCTAAAGGCATCGGTGTATGCTTTGAAAAGGGAAGGCACAGGCCTGTCTCTTGACACCGTTTGCAGGAGCAAACTTATTAGTGACACAGGGCCATGCCTGGAGGGGTGATTAAAGGACCTGTCCTGCAAACATTTAGACACCAGCTCAGTTTCAGTGGGATTCCTCACATGCTTAAAGAAACACTTAAAGCAAAGCAAGTGTGTAATGTTTGAAGAATGCACTTTGCTAATGTTTGACACTCTAAGAGAACCAAATATTTGCTATTGCCTTGGACAACCTGGGGACTCTCAAAGAGATGTTACATTCCTATTCACAGAAGGATTCAGGAGAATTTCAATCCCACAGCAAGGTGGACTGTGTCAAAGGAAGGTCAAGGGAACAGACCTGTTATTGAAGTGCTAACAACTCACATCTTTTGCTCTCCTGGTTCAGAGCCAGTCACCTGAGTCTCTTTCAGCCTCAAAAGCCTCTGTCAATACACAGTTCTGTTTCGGAAACACAGCTCAAAAGCTGTGTACACTGCAAAAGCTTACAGTTTCCAAATATTGTCTTTAAAAATATTCTATAGTTTTTCTTCCTCTAGTCATAACAATAAAACAAGACAAAACAAAATAAAATAAAAAAGAGCATGGGACAGGCTCTTTCCTCACTCTCCTGCCCCTGCACATGGTACTACACCGCATTATCATATAAAACCAGACACTGTCCAAAGACTGTCCGGAATTACAGATGCAGCACTATCCCCTGACATAAGCACTATGCACATACAGACACCTCTTCTCTGACACTCAAGGTGCTTCACTGAACCACAGTTTGTCAGACACGTGGCCTGCAGCTCTGACCGGTCCAACCTTTGCAGCAATACCTCCTCGGGAGTGCCACGAATCCCGGGTACTTCCCTACCACTCCCCACATGCCAGCAGGGCCAGAGGGAGCTCAAAGCCAGGTCAGGCATTCGGCATAGCCCAGAGGTGCCCGAGCCGCTCGCCGCCACAAAAACCCAGGGGCCTGAGCGCAGCACCCCTGGCCCAAGCAAGGCTGCAGCAGTGGGACAGCCGGAGGGAAGCACACGTGGAAAGGCTGCATCTTCCCGGGGTTTGGCCATCAGAGCACTTGCCGACTTCCACGTTTGCTAGGGGAAGAGCTTACCCGCATTTCTTTTTTTCAAACAAACAGTAGATTATTGAGGTGCTCGCTCTGCACTGGAGGGGCACTGGCAAACGTTGGCAGAGCAGTGGTTGCGCACCTCGGCCAGCCTCACCGGGCAGCGCTCCTCCAGCCACGCCAACCCAAGCCCTGGGGAGCAGCACAGGGACAGCCCCTCCATCTTGGTAAGGGAGGATTTTTGACTTGGGCCAGTGCAGCAATTCACCCCAAAGCACAGCGGTGATGGAGGAGGGCTTGGATACAGCAGGATGGGAAAGGTGGCGGAGGAGCAAAACGTATGCCAGCACTGCTGCCGGCGCTTCTGTGACCTCAGAAGTAAACCGTGGGAAAGCAGCATGAATTTAATGCTGTTGCGAGTGTGTAACTACAGGGAAGGTGACCACCTTGAGTCCTGAATAACAACTTCATCGGGCAGGGTTTGAAGCTCCCCAGAGAAGAGCTGTCTGGGAGTGCTCACAGAGCTGCTCTGCAGTGACACAGGGCAAAGAAGAAAGCAGGAGGTTTGAAAGAGATTGGTTTGGGCTTTTCTAAGTACATTCCTTTGTTTAGGATTAGAAGATAATGACTTCTGCTACACTGCAGAGCAATTATAAAAATAATTCTATTTACTCAGTACTTTTTATCCTGAGAGATCCAAGGGGTATTTATGAACCATAGGCCAGGCTGTTTCGCTTAGGAATGTGTGCAACTGCAAACAAACACCTTCTGGACTTGTTCAGTTCAGTCTTTTGCACGTGTGAACAGCCAGCTACGTGTTTCATTTCATCTGCTTTAAAACAAACAAACAAATGAACAAGAAAACACGCTGTTTGCAAAACTGATTTCTAGAAATAAAATTCATGTGTTTTTAGGAAAATACTGAAAAAGCTCCACTAAGAAAAAACACACTGTAGTAAAATTACAAAATCAAGTGTGATCCTGTTAGAGATTCCATAACGACTACATTTAATTACACCCATGCCTACCAATTTACCTCCGCTTTCTAACAGGTTTTTTTATTATCTTGACAAGAATATCTCCCAGGCAACTCACTTGGGGGAGTGGTGACAACCGCTGTTTAATCAGTACAGCAATTAGCTTAAGTTCTGCTTAATGGCTGAACATTCAATCGATGGCACGGACTTCAGTGATGTTTAACTCGGGGATGGAGCAAAGGCAAAAGTTTAAATGTCCATCTTATTTCAGAAGAAGCTGCAATGAAGATTAAATAGAATTTTTTTAAAAAGTATCAGCAACAAAATTGCAGTAAGCCTCTTTTTCCAGGATGTTTTTAAAATCAGCATGGTCCTCTTGGCCAAATACAGTAACACAATTCCCAAAGTGAACTTCCTAAGGGAGTGCTGAGGGTGGGAGGGAGGAATCCTCCCGCTGCGCAACTACTTTACATCAGATGGCTGAAACAGCTTTCTGCAGCCACGCTGCTCCCCTGCTCCAGCTTGGGGCACAACCAGGAAAATCCCTGCTAGACTGCAAATGCTTCCAGATGCACTGTAAATAAGCTAAAGCAAAAACCCCACTAAACCTTCTACACCAATTCCTGTGCAACCAAAGAGTCTCCCAGAGAGGTCAAGAAATGGTTGTGGGCTGGGGAATGCAGCTCTCGAACCCTGCTGGGAAGCCTCGGGGCTTCTCTTCCAAGCTGTGAATCACTAAAAAACTGCTGCTGCTGAGGCTGGGAAGGGCAATACGGCTCCGAAAGGCTTCTCGCCTCTATTAAAGGCTGCCAAAGAAAGGCAGAGGGCTCAACCAGCCATTTAACATCCTGCAGTGGGCACGGTTTTGATTGAAATTCTGATTTGGGGCTTGATAGCTTTGCCAGGGAAACGAATTGGGCCTTTTGAGTCTGATGAGAATCCAAGCTGTACTGCATCATTCTTAGATTTTCTTGAACGATGCTTGAATAATTGCTACGTTGCAATTAGAAGTGAAATCAGACCATCTTTCTCAGCACAGGGTACATCATCATCATTATTATTATTTGCATGAAAAATAATTAGATAAAGGATGCTATTCATTCTAACAAAAGGTAAGGTACTCTTAGTAGACACAATATATTACTGGAGTTGAACCCTCAAGTAAACTGTTTTTATCTATTCTGTGATATCTGCTGTTATCTGATGTTCTGAATATGAACTACTGCAACAAAGTAGTGCTAAATCTCTGCTGTCCAGAGGCCAGGGCAGAAGATACAATTCCATTTACTTTAAGTGGACACGATTCACTAATTTTTAGAAGCCTATAAATAGCTCTCCATTTTATGCCTGTGCCATATACGAAGTTCATTAAGTTTACCATTTCGGTTGGGTTTTGTTTAACAGTGATTTTTCAAGCCTTCCTCCTGAATTAAAAGTGAGGATCAAACCAATTTGTATTCTCTGAAAACAAACAAATACAAGTCCCCAACAGACGTTAAACTGCATGCACCATTTAAAAGGCATGCAAGGCACGAGCGTATTAGGAAAAAAAAAAGTTGGTGCATTAGTACCGGGCTTGTAGCATCATTTCTCCTGCTCTTTTCTTTCCAGTAGAAAATATTTCGTGAGAAAATTGTGCTGCTAAAAAAATAACAACACAGTATGTGGTATCAGCTGTCTTAGCGCTGCATTCACAATAACAGAAGCAGCCCTTCCTAAGTGCCATGAAATAAATACAAGAGTATATAGGTTTTAATCTACAGGGCTGCTTCAATACAGAGTTAATTCGTGTTCAGCTTCGCACACACACATCGATCTTCTGCTACACCACCACCCACGTATTGTGCTCTTCAGAAGTATCTGCTCGCCATTAAACAGACAGCTTTCCGCTTTCCTAATCTGCTTTGACTTTTCAGAGGGGATTTGGCCACACATGAAGTTACACTGATCCATCAGTTTACATTCATCCCTTCGCTTACACCAGCACAGCTCTTCCACCAAGGCTAGCACTTGCTTGCAAGATGCAACCACATGTAATGTAAATACAGGGGTTGGAGAGCCCAGGGGCTCCTTCTGGAGACCCTTCTCCATGGCAGCCATGGACTCTACCCATTACTCCGGCCACTTTGTCCTGCCACCAGATGACCTGAAGGGAACGCTGGCTCCCGCCTCCGCCGTTCCTGCAGGGGATCCCAGAGCCGAAACCTTGGCGGGAAGGGCTGCTACTGCTGCACAGAAACTGTCTCAACTTGAAGCTCTTCAGAGAGGGCAGGGAGTAGTTTCACCAATCAAGAAGTTCAAGGCAGAGGAGGGGGGGCATGTTCCAGCTTTTAATGTAAACACGAGGAGCTCTGCTCAGCCAAGTTGAATTTTTTTGTCTCCTTTGTAAAGCTCATCGAGGTGTTCCACACGGCAGAACAGAACAACAGGGTTGTTTAGCACCCCAGGCAAAGAACAAATGTTTATTAACTAAGAGAAAATATTCCTGCTCAGACATGGCCTGGCATGCACAGCCCTGACGAGAAGTCACTCCAATCTTCTACATTAAACAGACTTGTCTCTTCATTACGAGTAAAAGAACTGTCTGCTCTACACGTCCATCATAGCTTTTACTCTTTTTTTTTTTAATAATATACAAATTTTTTCGTTTTAGCTTTAATGAATCTGTCATTCTTACCTGTAGCCATGTGCTATGTACATCATGGCTTCAATGTAAAAGGGTCTGTTCGATCTCCTAATAACTCCATACTTCTAACTTCCATCCCTCCTTCCATCTCTTTAGACTTGAAAATACACTATCTTATTTTAAATGCTTCCAGAAAACACGTATGTTAAAAAAACATGAGAATTGTTTAAAATCCCAAAGCTTTAGCAAAGTGCAGGTGAAGCAGAAAGGATGTTAGATCTCTGCGTGCAAAAGGAGCAGAGACTTCAGGACGTGAAGCTGCTGCAGAAACATTTCTTTACAGTTTTATCATTTCATTTTAAAACTAAGCACAGGAACTGTTAACCAAAGTTCTGCTGAAGTTAACAGGCAAAGTTGCATCCTCCATTGGTATCAGGGCCACAGGGTCAACAGCACGCATGCACAGTTTCACTGTGAAAATAAGCTAAATTTCTTTCTGGGGCAATATCCCTTATTTGTACTTCCTCCCTACAGTATGGGATTGCAATGCCCCCCCTCCCCCCCCATGGGCTAAGTGCAACCACTTAATTTGGATGAGTAATGACTGGCTGGGCTGAAATGTCTCCACTAAAATGTTCCTCCACCACAATGTCTGAAGCCTTTTTTTGTTTTCTGGCTTTTAGTTCAGACTACAAAGTCCACAGATTCAAGCAGGCACCCCCTGCTTAAGCCAAAGATTTGGATTATGGAAAGTTCATGCTTGTGTGGTAATGCAAATAGAGCACGCTGTCACCTGGAAGGGACCAAAGGAACAGAAACAGGATGACATGCAGGAACAACACACGTTAAAAAAATACTCTGCTGAAATATACAAAACACAATGCAATTACCTGTACAAAACAGGACAATGAGCATTCATCTCAGTAGCACTATAGCTCCTAATTGCATATAACGATCTTGCCAGGTAGCAAGTCACTCATCAGATCTACCACCTCAGCACAAGAGGACAGATGGTTCTTCTACAACATGTAGTTTTCCAGAGAAAAGTAGGAAAAGCCAATAACTATCCCAGACAACTACAAGTCTCTCTCCTGACTTCATTGTCTCCCATTCATAAAAGATTGGTTGCAGTAATTTTCTTCACAAGCAGCCTCAGAGGGAGTCTGTGACCCCAGGGCAGACATTTTGAAAAACCTAAAGATAACTCCCTGATAGAGAAGCAATGCTAGTATGAGAGATGTCTAACAGATCCCATATTACACATCAGCTGCCCATGGAACAGCATTTTAAAAACAAACCAACCGAACAAACAACAAAAAGACCCTCCTCCCCAAAACCCTTTGCTCTTCCAAATGCTGAGGAATGAGACAACGCAAGCAGAACATACAGCTTTACTCCTCCAACCAAGGTCCAAGCATTAGACCTCTGTGTGTCTTATGCAGAAGGGATTCAAGTCTGCAGTGTTGGCCATGGGCATTTAACCGAATGCAGGCAAGTACCAATTTGAAATGTGGGAAGGGACCCAGAAATCTTTCCCCAAAGACGAATGTATGGAATTCAACCACGTTATCTACAAGAACTTGGAGACATCCCAACAACAGGTTAGAACAGCCTTGACATATCTGATGCTTCAGCAAGAGCCCTGTGGGAATAGCTCACGCCAACCTGTGCAGCTGGCAAGCATCCAGTTTCCACACAGATCAGGAGAATCCCAAGAACTCACCAGGACAGCGAGAAACCATTAACAACTTCAAAGCCAGGGGTATAAAAACAATTTTCCTTTTTGAAGGGTGAGACAGAAGACCCATAAAGGCAAAGCAGCCAATACACATTTGGAACTGTCCAGTAGCTTTCCAGTTGTAATGTTCTGCCTCTCTCTTGGCAGAAACAAAGAACCTTAAATCCTATCTATAATTACGTGATCCAGGAATCCTACATGCTTTTAAAACTGCTAACAGACACAGCCCTGTGAGCCCGTGAGCGTAGCAAATGACTTCTCTATCAAACGAAGGATAGAGATCCACTACAAACATGAGTCATATGATGATGGGATATGAGAAGTTCCTCCATCCTGCCACTCCCCAGAGATTTATATAAAAGCAGACTCTCTACAACATCACCCACTCAATCTCATTTCAGCTCTAAAAGTCAGATTATGCTTTTCAGGTGTGGCACTACACACAGCACATCCTGATTTCCTCATTAATTAAAACCTAATTCTGCATATCAGCATGGCCATTTCTTCCAGATCAGAACAAAAGCCCTTGCACATGCAGCCTTCTAACTGTTAGTTGCATAGACCATGTGCCGAGACTGATCATTTCAGTTTAGTTATACCTTGATGCCCCGTTAGTCCTACTGCTACTCCAGGAGGAAGCTGTTGACACTGCAGAAGTCCACACTGCTGATCACTTCTAACTCACACAGCCTACTATAAGACCTCAGGGTTTGTGCCGAGAGTGAACATCTCCATCCTAAAGAACCTGAATTGCCTCCCTAGGCTTTTGAAGCTTTTGCTTTTCTTATACCAATGTCAGTTGTACGCAGTTTGGAGTTAGCTCACTGGTGATTTAAATAAAAGTGTTAGATTCACACTCCAAAAACGGAGGCACTTTTCCCTCTGCAGACCCTCTGGTGGGCTCGGCCGTGTTGGGCAGAGGTGGCTCCTTCAATCAGTCCGGCCTCACTCAGAAGCATGTGTCTGAACTTGACTGTGGTCCTAACTGTGCTTGATGCAGCAGAGCTTCGTGTTGCAAATGCAGAATTAGGATTGAAAAGGAGTATATGAAAAAAAAAAAATCAATTTCATAAAGCACTTCTACTGGCAGAGAAAAGTTCCTCAGAAAGGTCAAAATTGGGTGCTACAAGCAAGATACTAGATTTTGCATGCATATTCTACTAACTATAGAATAATTTCTGGTATTAAACTGCTGGGGGGGGGCTATTTTGAATTGTATCACTGCATGTTTGAAAGATGATGAATCAACCCCCTCAGATTAGCCTTAGGGAAACAATTGTTCTCTCTCTCATTATTTATTTATTTTTTTACATTTCATTACAGCCAAGGCTTAGGTTTTGAACCCAGTGACTAACCAAAACAACATACCTTCTCTTTCGGAAGGTGAAAAGTAGGGATACCTTTCAGCTGAAAAGCAGCTAGATCTGCTTTCCATTTAGTCACATCCCTGCCTCCTCCGTCAGCTTCCCACTCCCTCTCTTTGCACAGCAGGCTCAGATTGGGCTAACAGGTTACACTGCACTAGTGCCCAACCTTATCTTCACTTAGTAATCCCACATATCTTTAAGAGGCACGAACAACCTTTGCAGAGCATAATGGTGAATAGCCCATGAGCTTAAGGGGGTGAGCTCTGGCACAGGCCTTTCAGGTCACTGCACTTCCATTGGTGAAGTACAGAAAGGCACCTCTTTTCAACTCCTCCGGGCTGAAAGTGAATTTCAACAGAAGTACAACTGCACAGGAAGCATCTACTTTCCCTTCAGCGAGTGGTAGGGCTGAAAATCAAAATCAGTATATTATATGCTGCTCCTGCTTATGTAATCCAGCAGTTCACATTATGTTTCCAAGAAACAATGAGAAGGCTGGATTTAAAAAACAATTAAAAAATTGTTAAGGCTATGAACTTTTTTCCCCTCGCACAAATACGTACAAAGTCCTTGATATTCCCACCAGTTTCTGGCCTTGTCTTTAAAGATATTAATATGCTTAAATACCTGGGAATTAGGTTTCAATTATCACAATCCCCCAGAGGTGTTTTTACTTTTTCTTCTTCATTATGCAAAGAACGTGAAGCAAGATCAGGTTTTTATGAGCCCACCCACAAAGGCATCAAATACGCTGACTCTTAATAACAAATTTGGAATGGAGAACCTAGTCTTGGTGAATGTATTTTAGTGTAAAAGAAGAAAAGTAAAACCACCAAAGAGGTCCTTTCATTCTAATGGCACAACCACAGGACAGTAATGAAAGTAACATGACTTCCCAGTGTCCCCAAAAGGTCACTCCGTACAATTTCATCACCTGCCAGGGTGCAGGGTAGATCTAACTATTCCTGCTGCCTTCTTTCTTAAAAAAAATTTGTGGGGGAAGAAAAAAAAAAAAAAAAATCTGGCAGCTTCACTTCCACCCTGTTCTCCAGGCAGTAGCACAAGGTGGGCAGAAACAGCACCAGCCATCACTCACTATACCTCCCTGGTGTTGAGAAGACTGAGCTAGTTACCAGAACAATAATGCTAAAATCAACAGGTGTAGACCCATAAGAGGCAGTTAATACAATTATTAATAAATACAGCCATTTAGTAAAACCATCCACTTACTTTGTTTACGCACTAGAAATTTTAGGCCTCCTCAGAAATTATCTTTCATCCTCTGGGAATGGAGTCTCATGGTTGGCTTCAAAGATGCTGGCACAAAGTGGAGACCTTTTGTTTAATTGCCCTCTTTTGAAGCAGAATATTAAGTCAAATGAAATTGAGTATGAAAGGGAGAGGCCATACTGGAGTTGATGGGAATGAACGACACTAACGCAGACCATATCTGCCCCCTTCTCCCCATCTCTAATGTTATTAAGTCAAGCATACTTTCCTACCTAGCCTCTGCAAAATGCTCCAGCAGGAAAGAAAAAAAGAATGGGTTGGATGGAAAAAAACTATACTTCCCCAAGTAAATTTTATTTTGTTTTATTTTTTAACATACAACAATATCCACAGACTGTGTATCTAAGGCTGGCACTCTCAGAAGTACTGGCACTGGAATAGCTCTCCCCATTGTCGTGAAATCACTGATACCGAGTTAGACTAAGGCCACTTGACAAAAACTCCATTGGCAATGTTTTTAAAGAATCAAGGTTTCTATGCAGCAGATGTGTAAAAATATGAATGTACATATACATGCATTTCCATGGATACATGTAAGTAAATACATACAGAAACGCACCAACAACCTCACCTCTGTGGACACTAGGGATTGGTTCTCGCCCCCCCGCAGGACTCAGAACATTTCCAGCATGCTACAATTTAGTATTTGCATTCCCTCATTGAAAAGAAACTGCCAAAGTGGATAGCTTGAATTGTGTTTTCATTTGCTGATACAAATTGTTATGCAAACAAAAGAGGACAGTACCTATGAACATGCAGTAAAGTGCTTAACTTAGACAAAGAAAACTTTACAGCAAAAAAACCCCACATGGTTTCTTCTCCCTTTCCTGTAATAGCAAAATTTTCTACTCTTTTCACAGACATCCAGGACATTGCTTACTTAAAGCTTCCAAAATTTAAATGAAACTACTGCATTGTTTTTATGCAGTTAAGTAAATGATTATAGATGCTACAAGTATTAAATTTCTGGAGTGCAAGGAGATGGCTTGCTTAGTCACCTTAGCTGAGCACACTGAAACTCCTCTTTAACAATTTTGGTGCTGGATTTTTATTTAGCATTTGACGAACTTCTTTTCCTTTCCCTTGTAAAGTCTTCACCTCAAATGAGTTATTGCAGGCTGGCATCTGATGGGTCGAGGGACACAACCATGTCCTTTACTTCTGGCACTGGGAAGTGTATGTCATTTTCATGAAGGAGATAAACTGTGGTCCTAAAAAGGATGTACAGTCTGGGATTAGACAGTTGATAATGAGTCATTACACGTAACACACAGCGAAAGGCAGAGGCCATGTGGATCCAAACTGCCGTGTACATTTAAGACAAATGCTTTCTTTGGGCAAATACAGAAATGCATGCTGTTCCCTGCCATGGCACACAGGGAATTCTCCAGGCAGGCGTAGATCCATACCGTACTGTAAATTATGGCCTGCTATAAATGAAAAATGCTGATTTGGGGATTGTTCACTTTGTTATAATTTTCCAAGAGTAATATCCTGCAGGGAACAGCCAAGTTAATACAATGTTTCCACTCAAAAATTGGCAGCCTGAGCTCTGCCGATGGGGTGTATTTAATGAGAGTTTGCCTGCTGATAAAATGTTATTGCAGAACATGCAGGCAAAGGAGAGCCTCATATTTTCCATCCCTGGATGTAACCTTAGCCTAGCAAAACTGGGTAGCTAGCAATAGTTTTCTGGATTTGTAATACACCGTATATTTTTACTCTGCTTTAAACATGTTCTGTAATTTATAAGGTCTTTCAGCCATTAGAAGCGTACAGACGCCGTTTTGTCTGGTTTATTCTCAAAGGTAACGGCTTGGGATCTGCCATGGATGAGGCTCGTACCCGTTATTTTCACGCTTGGCTCCAATGTGCCACACAAGGCTCATCTGCTCCATCTGAACAGGAGCGCAACTTATCGAGCTAATCACCTCCGACACAAGTATTTGCTCATCTTTCCTTAACCTACTCACGGCTGGCTTGGTATTTTCTCCAAACTTCCTATTTCTGGCACGGCAAGTGAATAATTTACAGTGAAATGTGAAACTATGGTAATGAACAAAACAAAAGCCGGGATCGAGCAACTGAACTGAAAAAAATGCGACGTGTCAAAAAGCCCCCACTGCTCTGTCGTGAGCATGGCATGAAGGTAACAGATGTGTGCAGCCCCGAAACCATCCTCCCTGCCCCTCTCCCTGCCCTACACCTACAGCGCTCAGCACTCCGTTAGCATCCATCAGCTTACATAAAGCTCACAGGCTGCCGAACTCTGAGACTCACGGAAATGTACAGGGGAAAAACTCCGTTTCACGCCACATCTTGGTGATTGGCATCACGCGCATATCAGGTTTCAACTTCTGCAACCCTCACCAAATGACAGATCAGTGCGTGAACACTGAGAGCTGGAAGAAAGAAGCCAAGCACCGCAAGAGCCCTTTGGGCCGGGCAGAGGAGGATGCACAGATGCACACCAACAAATGTTACGCGTCTCCCCAGGGATCGTGATCCGAGTTGTATGGAGTGACAGTTTTGACGTAATTTGTAGAATATCATTTTGTGACATAACTGTTTTATGTCCAGTATTGTGCAGAGGAGGAAACAAAACCCCAACGCTGCCTTGAGATTGCAAGCCAAGTGCTTGCTAGAAGCTACTTACAAACATGTGCGTGTGTGTAACTCCACAGCTCCTTTCTCCACCCCCATATACAGAGCAGGGAATCTGCTAATGTTTAAATGGTGGGGAAGGTCAAGGATTTATTGTGGGAAAGCCAACAGTAATTTTGCTGCCCCTCTGGAATACTGTGAACAGCCAAATTGTACAGCTTAAGAAGAAAAATAAAAGTTACCCTTTAATTTAGGACTTTAAAGAAACCATAGCTCTACTGGTCTTAGAATCAACCACCCAAGGGTACAGACCCACTGTACATTTCCATAAACTGAGGGCAGCAAGTTACTCCTTCATAAGCAGAGCTCCTTCTACACAACGTGACAACAAGATTTCCAGAGGTAGAACTGGGACTCCAGAAACCTCCTTGGTTACGGGCCTGCCAAAACCCCAACAACCCTCCCCGCCTTTCCTAAGTATTCCTTCAACTTTCCCTAGCGCTTCCCCAGAAGTAGAGGCATGCAAACACTTTGGCAAGAGGCAGAAAGATCTCCTGGAGACAGAGTGCAGCATTGTGCTTGATCTGGAAGCACAGTTTCCCTTAACACCAGGAAGGATGAACAAAGCCAGATTGTGCAGGAGAGTTTGCTGTCTACACAAGTGCCCATTTGCCTTTGGTTACACGCACACAAGTTTGGGGAACACCGAATGCTGCAACCCTTGTTAAGCGTCCCAAAGAGCGAACTGACATATCTAAATACTTATTCAATCTCTCGGCTGCAGGGTGGCATCTCGAAAGATGTTATCTGACCCCCAGGCCGGTCCCAGGAGGAGAACGTCTCTCTCTCTTTGCTTTTGGGAGTACGTTTTTCCCTGGAAGAAGGCAGCTAGCGGGAAAGACCCCCTGAGCTCAGGAGTGGCTGTGTATTGCAACACCCTTCTTTGGCAGAGGAGGCTGAAGCGTCCCTGCAGCTGTCCTGGGCAGCGGCCAGGGGCTCTCGCCGAAGGTGCTTCATCCTGTGTCCAAGTCTTTTATGAGTCCCAGACTTGCTCAAGAGGACCAATGCCAAGTTCAGTATGTTCTTGGTTTTACCAGATGCCTTTTTAAATTAAATTAATTTAATTCATAAGGGGATGAGAAACTACAAATAGCAAGGTGTGAAAGCTCTGCTTGCTTTTGTTCAGGTTCTTCAGTGTTTAGTTGGAGATGTTCACCCAACAGCCCAAGGCCTCAGTTGGTGCCAGTGCGTGATGCAGACGTTTGTCTGGTAGGAGCAGGAGACTAAAAGCATTAAAGTGCCAATCCCATGCAAAAAGCATGGAGCATCTGGTCTGTGCCATACTTTCCTGTGCCAAACCGCTGCTAAGTGCCATGAAAAGTGAGCGTCCCTATGTACTTCATCCCAAAGCTTCCAGCAATTTGTTCCATTATCAAACCTCAAACCAGCTACTCTTTTGATCAGCTGCATTTTAGACCTCTGTGCACTACTTTTTCATTCGTCACAGATACTTAGAAACCAGGTACTTAGCAATTTTTGCCCTCTCCACCCTTAAGCTGTATAACAAAAAGCCCACTATGGACAAAGTCAAGGGGCAACAACTCAGTGTCAGGGCCTCCATGCCTTTACTTCTCAAACTTCACCACAAGCAGACCTCCTGGTGTCTAGGTTCACCAAGGAAAATATTCAGTGCTACGTAGGTCCTAGGCCTGAGGGATTTTCCTTTGAATCTTATAAATTTCTCATCCAACTGGCAACTTCTCTTCTTGCCACAATGACTGGGAAAGCAAGTTAATGAGCATTCACCAGATTTGAGAAGAAATCCTGAGGATGCTATATGAACCCACTAGGCTGTGATTGCACATGGCCGTGTGCCCTGTCCAAACAGCTTGATCTTAACCAATGTGGGAAATGGACCGGACAAACTGTGCCAGCAGTTGAAATGTTTTCTAAAAACCACCGAGAAGAAAAAAAATTCAATTGCTGGCCTCACAGAGTACCATCGATATGTGACAGAAAGCAAGCACTTGGTTTCAAAGGGGTCATTAAGCTTTTAACTATCCACTTAACATGAAGGCCACTAGCAATACTGGTCAAGTCAATGTTTGTGCATGATTACGCTTCAAATTTAGATGGGAAGCTGTTGTACATAACAGGATCTGTGGAGACTTGTTTCTCTTTCTAATGGATATAAATTGCCAATAAAACGGGGCCCAGGGCCAAGATGCAAAACGAAGCTTGAAGAACAAACATTTTCACTGTCATTCATTTTCAAAATGCTACAAAGATCAAGGGGATTTTGTCTTGCCTGTCCAATGCACATAATTAAATAAAAATCAATTAAAAACAAAGATTGCAGGGAGGGAGCACCTTTTGAATCAAATTACATGATGGACAGCTATCACATGGTGCTCTTCTCTTCTCCACTGCTCACCCCAAAGAAAAAGGCTGCAGGTACCAATACCCTGGGGGCAGCGAATTAACTGGCACTGCTGCCTGGGGGAAAGCAAGCCCAAACTACCCAGCTATAAGCTGCTTTTCCTTCCTTCAGAACTTCTTCTTGAGGCATGAATCAGCCCTGCATGCACTCACCCACCTGAAAACTTCTGGCGAGGGCAACAGGCAAGTGGCTGGGCAAAGGAATATGCCTATCTCGGCCTGGGAGAAAAGAAAGCAAACACAACACGCCCAAGACTGGCACTGGGTTCCTTGGCCAGGGAGAACTCTCCGTCCTCCTTCTTCAGGGCTTGATCTGGCCAGTTTGCAAGTATCCTTGTAACACGTTAGTTAGGTGCAGAAGTTGTTCAGCACCTTTTCCAGGCTTCTTGGATATTGCAGGGCTAGTTTTTGCTTACAAAGCTCTTTTGTATTCAGAAATGACGCAAGATCTGCAAACCGACTATTGTCCTGAGATTCTGCCGACGTATAAAAGGACCAAATTCTCTTTTGATGGAAATCAGCTATGAAGTCCTAAGCCCCTACGGGATCAAATGCTTTAAAAAAAGAAAGCAAAAAAGGAGATGTAAATATCCCACCTGCTATCCTGGCATGCTGCAGAAAGTAGTGTCACTTTAAAAAACAAACAAACAACAACAAAAAACCCAAATACCACCCTTCCAAACACCCAAACCAGAGCCCACTACTCCAAGCAGGTGTCCCATAAATATCCTCTTTAAACCTCTACCCATAGCTGAATTTGGACTGCAGCAAAAAATCTAATTTGTATTCAGCAGAAGGATTGCTGCTAATGCTGCAGGAAAACACAGTGCAGATTAATTCTCAATATTAATGAAAGCAGAATATCCCAAAGCTGTGAACTAATAAATACACAGTCATGGCTAATGGCAGTTTGTAGGCAACATGTAGTTCAAAGCTTAATAGATTTTTTTTTTCTTTTCTTCCCCTTTTTGTTTTCCACTGCTCCACAACTTATGAATCCTGACAGACTTTGCAAGAAAACACTATCGATGGATGAATTAAGAGGACCCTAAGGAAGAGGTTAAGCAGCCCCTCACCTAGCCGAGTTTTAACACCGTGAATCACGCCTAACCCAAACACAACCTTCCAGCTTATCAAGGAGACTCGAACCACTCCAGCTGCCAAGCCGGGGCCAAAGAGCGAATGCACAGCCGGGCCAGCACGCGAGGCTGCGAGCGGTGCCAGGACACGGGGCAGGCAGAGCCCTTCCTCCCGGGGGCTCCCGTGGGGGCATCGCCCAGCCAGCAGCAGCCCCCGGGCAGCGCTTGGCCCTGGCTGGTGCCTACCTGCTCCTTGGAAAGTCAGAGGCAATTACCAATGGACACATTTCCCCACACCATCGGATTTCGTGGCAACTTCCACCCATGCACACACAGGCACTTTTTAAGACCTCAGCATTTACATCCTGCTGTGGCTTCACCCGCCCTTTGTTTTACAGCTAAGAAAATGCCCGGAGGAAAAAAAATGTAATTTCTTTAGTCTGTGTGCCCTGTATCGAAGCATGTAATTTCTTGATTACGTACAATTACTTGGGGTTGGGGGTGGGGCAGGGCTTAGACCATATCAAATCTATATAACAGTGCAGACAGTTATAATACACAGATCCTGATTTTATAATCCTCTTTTGACTACCTCATGGGAAATCCATTATTCTGATCCCTATACAGTCAGTCCAACCCATCCAAACAAAACCAAAACCAACCCCCATCTCTCCCCAAAACCCAGAACCTGCTGAAGATTTAATACTTGAATTCATGTAATTTTAGCTCCTCCTTGCTGCATTTTTTTCTTGGCCATACTTCTTCCAGCACTTATTCCAAGATGCTAAACAAAAATCCCCTGCTTTATCTGCAACAGATTAATTATTATTTCCATGCAGAATTCTTTAGTTTAGTTACACAGTGGCCTGAAATAAATATCCAAAACAACAAAAAGTAATTGAAAGAATACTGCATAGGACTTCTCTACAAGGGCTTGGATTCATAAAGGACAAACAGCTTTTTTTTTTTTTGCCACAAGCCCTTTATGCCAGGCAGCCCAGACTGGGCGCAAACCTGAAAGACTTGCATCCCTGCTTTTGAACACTGCTTTTCCTGGCTGTAGACCCAGGTCTACTTTCAGTCCTGAGTACAGTACCTCAGCACTTCGGCAGGCCTGTGGAAGATTTACCTGAGAGCAGAATGTGACTTTGTGTTTTCATAGCACAATGCTGCAGATACTTACACTCTCCCCTTCCATTTCTGAGCATGTAAAGGCACTGTCAGCTTTAGATAACAGCTGCCCATGCAGCTGCCAGCTGCTCAGGTAAATGTTTGCTATTCCTCCCTATAAATGAAACTATGCTGTCAAACTAAAGACTTTCTTATATCAGAAGCCTCTGGTGTTTAACTTAGTCCACAGCTAAAGCAAGCTCTCTCTTTTTAGCATACTGCATCGCACACAATCAGGAAACCCAGAAAGGGAACACAAGCATTTTAAACGAGAAGCGCCAAGCATTATAAATAAATCTGGTCCAATGCAATATGGAGCCTACGAAATAATCTTCTAAGCCTTGGGAAGCTTCCTCCCCCTGACACCAGTCACTTGCTTTCGCTTTGTGCATAGGTTGCGAGTTACAGAGAAAACATCTTCAGGTATCAGCCCTAGCTACCACCACATCCTTAAAACAAGGCCCTGAACTTCATGTACTCTAATAATCTCTCTGCCTTTAATTTTGAATTTTAAAATAGACTGTCCCCTCAACGTCTCTGTGAGCAGACGACCAAATAAATTCCCTGCCTGGTTAAACCACTATGAAGAGGGAACCCAGTTCCTCTGCCCCTGGGAGCTCCTTTCAGATAAACGGTCATTAGACTTCTAAGCTTTTCTGTCTCTCCGTCTCCAAAAATATTTTTAATATACATCTAAAGCAGTTTTTAAAAATCCTGCTAGTGCTGGAAAGCATTCCCCGCGTAACATCAAATTTATCATCAGAGGTGAGTGATTAATTGGGTATCAGGCAGACAGGTTGCATTTTTAAAGGTGTATGTACATTTCTGAGATAGATCACTGCCTGCCTAATTATTGCTGCAGTGCATTCAAAACACTGACTACAAACAACAAAATATGTCATTAGAAAATTCTACTTTTGACTACAAATTGTCTTCTTTTTATTACGTTTCAGGCAAATTATCATACATGTTACATGTCTGAACACCTTCACTAAAAATCTATTCATTTAACACAGTACTGCAATATACATGGAAAATCTTTCATGCTCTGGAGCCCCCTGGCATATTTGTACCAGAACTAAACTGAGTTACTGAAGAGACTTCTTGGGGTCCACCTTGCTTAGCGTTCCTTATCCTTTGGGCAGCACCGCAAAGATGCCCCACGCAAAGTTTCCAGTCCCAGGATAGAGCCACTGTCACTACCTTTAACTTGGTGAACTTCAAAGTGCTTTTGGCATTTGTTCAAACAAAATGTACTGAGGCTGTAGGATGGTTACAGAGTATAAGCCTGTTCCACCATCCTAAAGTACAAGTGACAATAAAGATACTTATCAAGGGAGAGTATCTGTGAGGAAGATCAGAATGGGAATTACAGAGAAGGAATATCAGCTCAAGCGCTGGAGGTTATACCACAGTGAAAGCGTAAAAAGTAGAGGTTCAGAATCATCCAAAAGTGATCTTTTAATTGTTCATGACTACCTGACTCAGTCTAGGAGGGGAAAGGGCCAGCTGCCTTCCAAGACAACATGGCTTTCATGCAAAACTTGTGAATTTTCACAGGCATTTTAACAGCACCCTGGCTTCACCAGGGCTTAAGTTCAGCTCTGAACATCCAGCTACAGCAGATGAGACAAACTTCTGCAATGCTCCCTCCTAAGTTATCCAACTAAGGACCCTGATGGGGGAAAAAGGATGCGAGATCCTCGGCACTGCCTGTCCTTAGCTGGATCGCCAGGACCAGCCCCAGAACGTTCTGAGGAGAGCACGGTAACCCTGCAGGAGCAGAGACACCACTAGAAGAGTTGATCCTTCCGGCCCCACACATCATTTATCTCACAATTAGCAATAGCTCACTGGTGAACAATAGTAGAGGAGACTAAAATTCAGGCTGCAGAGCACAGGACTCATTTTTACCCAGTTTTGGATTAGCACCTATGCAGATTTTTGTCCATATGGTGATTTCAAAACACTTTCAAAGACTAAAGGTGCCATCCAGAAATTTCTGTCAACAAGGAAAGGGACCAGCACATGTGCATAACGTTTTTCTGGTTTTTATTTCAAGAATTAGAAAGCTGCATTTGTGCTTTTGTTTTATGCAATCTGATAAAAACAGTAGCTGTGGGGGAAGTCAACAAGAGAACAGTAATCAATAATAATCACGTGAACACAGTGCTACCGAGAGTAATAAGTAATTCCTCATAATCCCAAGTATGCTTTTTCTAAGCACATAGTTTTATTAATGCACAGATACTCAGCTCTTTCTAAGAGTTAATAAGGATTAAGAATACAAAGAAATGAAGTAAATTCATTAGCATAGAAATTCTTCCTATACTACAGCATCTTAAAAAGAAAATTCCTAAATAGGATATTGACCTTACACAATTAGGTTTTCAATGATAAGGCATAGTCTTACGGAGTCCAGACTAGCTTAAAACCTTTCCTAGGTCTCTTGCCTCCACTACAACAATTACATTTTATTGTACAGAAACATTTATAACATCCCACATTATGAATAGACAGCAAGTCTATTTATTAAAGTTTAATAGACAGCAAAACGTCATTATATGCACACACCTCAACACCATTTCCTTGCTGTCAAATACAGGTGATGCACAAATGTAATATGAAACCTTGTCCAAAACTCACGCCCACAACTCAAAACTTCTGATACTTCCAGTTACTCATTATTTCCATTTCAATCATCTTCAGCGGCTCATTGTTGAGAAATGCCAAGTATCTGCCCTCACCAGTCACGCCCTACAGAAGTGTCACCACTTGAGCCTCTCAAAACCATTGCTCCCTTAAACAGTGTCATTTTTGTCCCCTGTACAACAAAGCTCGTGAACCTGTACAAACTCTAGGCCTACAAGCAAGTCCTCTGATTTCAAAGGGATCACACATAGACTTGAAATAATGGATCTGCCAAAGCAGCTTGCTGGATCAGAGCTATTGCTAATTATCTCCATTACGAACTTTTCTCAACTTCTGAACAAATTCAAGCTCTCACTGTAGCATTCAGCAAGTGTTAAGTTCCTACTCTCACTTTAGTTATGTGCACTTTAAAAATCTGTCTAATGTACTTTTCTAAGTGCTACATAGCTGGGAGCTGCTTCAGTACCAGGTGGTATAGCAGTTGCTGTGGTAACACCATTTTTTTCCTTAAGTATAAAGCAAGAGTGCCAGAGGCCTCTGTAAACTAAGAACTGCATATTAACATATTGTCTCAGGGCTATAGTAAATAAGAGAGAGAGAGAGAGAGAGAGAGAGAGAGAGAGAGAGAGAGAGAGAGAGATGCACACACAGGCTTCTTTGTAAGAACTCCTGTGTAAAAGTTTTGGCTCCGACACATCCAGTGTGCAAGCGAAATGCCACTCAACTCATCAAGTTCATTCCAGCAAGTTTAGAGACGTTGCCTTTTTGCTAAACCATCAGATCACTGCTTTGGCTGGCAGAAAGCAATGCTGAAGCCACACCGCTTTACACAACCTAAAGAATTCACCCATATTAATCCCATCCAACAATATATCTGGAAACAATTTTTTAGGAAAAGAAAGTAGAAGGACAATTACCAGAATATGTACTTACTAGACTTACTTTTAAGTATACCCAGGCAAAAGACCCATTTCAAGTTATAACACTGACACCACAATACCTTGTGATGCGATTATAATTTATAATCTTACCTTCTGTTTCAGGAGAATTACTTTTTGGCATAGTCTTCATATAACACAGTGTGGTATTCTATATCAGTTTTTCCCTTTAAACTAGATGAGAAGAGTTTTCTTAGGCAAATAAAGTAATAAAAAAACCTGATCCTGCAGTCCTGGCAGGCAAAATATCCATAGACTTCAAAGGGATATTATGCCTAAGGTCTGCTGGATCAAGCCTCAATAGAAGATGTGTGTCCCTGCTGCAGTGTTACTGTAATTGAGAAGCAAGAGTTCCAGATTTTCTTCTTTCTCCTCCAGCTCTCCATGATTTTACCTTTTCCATAAACTCCGCTGCATGTAACTGCAGTGGTTTTCTTCAAAGCTGCACGCTCTGAAGCTGGGGAGCCAGACTCTTTTTGAGGCCCTCCTTGAATTCCACTTTTCCACCCGCTGCCAAATACATCAGTAAGGTGGAGATGGAGCAAGCAATTTTATCAATCACAGACAGTGGGCCAGGCAAGATCATTAGTTTAAGAATTATGTTTTTCTGGGGTAAAGCACTGTTGAAGTTGCATAGGTGGAGACTGGAGAACATATTGCCCCAGGATATGTTCCTGCCTCTGCTGCCACCCCCTAAAGAAAAATAAGTAAATAAACATGGGCAAGCGATAACTCTAGGAGGACAGACTCTGTGCCTATTTAGCAACAGGAACGTTTCTGTTCCCCTCCTCCCTAGAGTATAAAAATGAAACTCCACCTGCAGGCAGGTAAGGCAGCTCCTTCTTTGCATCCCGTGCTGCAGAAGTGGAAAGTCCATGTTCAACTCTTCACTATGCTTTGCATTATCAATGCATCTGCATTAGATATGTTGAATATCATCAACAATATTAGAGCCAGAGCAATTCACTGCTTGACTAAACTAATGACATATATTTTCCTGCTCTCATCACTGTATTATCAGTGCAGTCTAACAGCTATGTTGCTTAATGCACTGTTAAATACCCTGTGCTATTTATTTTCTTGCAAGAGAACTTCCTTCTCTTCCCGCTTTGGATGATAGCCCATTTTGTATCACACTGTGGCTGATAATTTGTTATTTAACCAATCATGTGGAAGGGATGAACGGGGAAAAAAGGAAAGGTAGGAAGTTAGTAGCTGTGAAAACAATTTGAAAGGGACCATACATTGACACAGCTTGTAAGCTATGGACAAAAATTAAGTGCTTCTGCATATTTTTTTTAATGGCATATTAATGCCTGTGAAAGTAATTACACCTTTTTAATGTTCACATTCTAATAACTGTCATGCTAAAAAAAAAAACCACAGAGAAAACTAACGACAGAATATAACTATAGTAAACTTCAACTGTTTTTCAATTTTCATACAAAACCTGCAATGACATCGCCCATTTCTGCTGACCTAGCGAGCACTTGGCAGAGGTAATGAAAAGGCGCCTACTCTCCACACGTGGGACTACAGCTTCAGGTGTAAACCTACCCCGGCCCAACCCAGGTGAGAGAGTTCTGCGCAGTTACAGCAATTGTGGGCCTGACCCATTAATTTTCAGCTGACACTATTATTTTTTTTTATTTGAGTTATTACACTTTCAGAACGAAAGTCTTATTTTATATAATTACATAAACACAATTGATGGTAGCAATTTATTCCAGGGGCTGAAGACGTTCATTGGCAATCTAACAATAGAGGGAATTATTGCTGACAATTTTACAAAAGCTTTTATCAAAGTTTACAGGCCATTAAACCCAACAGTGCAATTACCAATACGATATCATCACTCTCAATAGTACAGTGTTGGCCCAGAACAATCCATTTTCTAATCCTGTCTATTATAACTAGTCTGTTTACTCAGAAGTCATACGTTTGCTATTTCTGAAATGATCCAAATCTTTGAAACAGTATTTGAGTTTAGTTCATAGACAGGATCCAATCGGTACCATACTAAACCGGAAGAAAATAGCCCGAGTCCCTTTCAAGTGCCCGTAACCAATTCAGATTTTCTCTTCATATGAAATACAAAATACAGACATTAGCTGAGTATACAAGCATACACATATTAAATTCCATGATACACGGAGGCAGCTCTGGGAAACAGGCAATACAATAAAAAGGGAACATTTCTCTCCAGAACCTCAAAGAATTAAGTTCTCGACCTGAGCTTGGCATTGGCGCCTTCCATGCCCTATGCGATCATGAATTAATTTGGTTCATAGTACTAATGACCAGATGCAAAAGAAACAGAGAAGGTGTTAATTAGCTATTTTTACTCTTAATTCACTGAACACCATGTGCTCATTGATGCAAACCAGACTGCTGCTGTTCAAATCAAGATGACCTTCATTTAGAAAAAGGGTCTGTTCTTCCTTTTTTGCACTTGACAAATCTTTTCAGCATCAGGGAGAATTATCCACACATACTGATGGGAGCACCTTACACACTGATGAACACAAACTTCCATGGTGCTGGATTAGTTCATCTACCACAGACAACTGTGATAAAATGATGCTGCCTAGGGGATCTGCCTCATTAAGGAGGGAAAGAGAGAACAAGAGCAGCTCTGAAATAATAAAATCATTAACAAGAGCACCTTACAGAACTTATTAGGAAGGAAACAGACTGACAATACCGTTGTTCAACACTTGATTACTTTCTGAAGACCAGATGGAAATGAGAGCGCATTTCAATGATAATCCTTTCAAATCCCAAATAAAAATATAAATATCAAACTGATCCATTAATCGGGCATGTACCCTAACAGAGATATTTTAAGAAATGATCAGACCCTACCGGATAACTGAAGATGCTCAAGTTTTGACTTCACCTCGTACTGCAGACATCCTCACTGCAAGTGGTCAGATTAGGAATTACAAGTGGAAGGGATCACATTTTTCCTTTCACACCGAATTAAAACTGCTGCAACTCAACTACGTATCCTCCTTTCCAGGTAGATGGAAGCTGAGCATGCAACATAAGTATGAATTGCATGTTTCCCTTTCTGGATCTGCTGTGAAATACTTGTCCCTGCTCCTACTCTCAAAGACTGAACTTCTGCCATTAATTTTGGGGAGGTGATAACGGCATCAATATCTACCTAGATGCTACAACCATGACAATAAAGGCAAAGCATGGAGCTGATACCACCTTGCAAGCCTCATGCACTTCATTCAGTCTGCTGCACAAAGACACCAGCTCAGCTCTAACATTGACTTTCCCCTGCTTCACGAGTGAAACTTCAAACAGAAGCCTGTGCTCTGTCCCCAACATGTAGGAGTACACGAGGACCAGCTAGAGAGTTTTTCATTAGAAAGCCAAACACTTGTATGGGCATTCAATGCCCTCCCTGCCAGCCATCGTGCCTTGGTAAGGACAGTCTTGCTGTGAGCAATCAGGTACCAGTCAGAATTCAAATATTGAACCTGAAGAGGGAAATACACTCTTCTGGGCATAATTAATCTTCTGTTCACAATGCCGCAGGTCTCCATTGGGAAAGACCTGCAGCAGTACCTGAGGAAGGGGAGATAGGGCTGTTACTAGGTTTTCTGACAGCTTGTTTTTCAGGGAGTGACTTCCCTCCCTTAGTCTGGCTCTGAAAACAAAGTCACACTTCCACCACTTCCCGACTCTCAGCAAACACCAAGGGCTCCATGTCCTACACGCTGCTCTGTGGTGCAAAACCCATGTTCATGCGGAGGCCCAACAGCTTCAATTATAGTCTAGCTGTGACAAAGCAGCTTCCAGAGTCAGGATTTTGCCAACTAACACTTCTCTTTCCAAAAAATTGGTTTGTTTTGTTCTGGTTTCATTGGTTTTTCACTTGGGGTTTTCTGTTTGTTTTTAACAGGGAGGGCGGAAGGCATGGACTTGGTGCAAAAGTAGTCAGAAGAGCAGCAAAACAAATTGAATCCTGTTCAACAAGTGAGAATGTCAAGTTTCCATTCAGAAGAAACAGGCTGCAATAAAAATGGAGGTGAAAAAACACTCCACACATTTAACGGCTTTTGACTAAAGGCACTTGCTGTTCGGCAGTTCCCAAGAATGTCATGCCAACCAGTGATGGGCTCGCACTCAGGGACTTGAGGACATCTCCCCACCACTTTTTTGTGGGGAAGGTTTCCTTGTCTTCACATGCCCAGTAGATGATCTCTGTACCTTCAGATTTAACACATGAGAAGCAAGCTTGTCAAACACTGGTCACATCTGCTCTTACCACAGTTTTCCCTTCCCAATGATTAAAGTGAATGAAGAAGGACTTTTTTTTACAGCTTCCAAAGTCATAGTTTGTGCAAAGTTTACCACCAACACCTTCGGGTAGAAGAACTGGTAACTTCCACTTGCAGAAGAAACAGTGATCACATATGTAAAATGTTATTTTTATCTGGCACCGAAGATCTGGTATCTTTATTATTTTGAAAGGCTTATTTTATGAAATAGGTATCCCTAGTGGTTTATGTATCTTGTATGTTATATTAAGTGAAAAAGTTAGGAAAGAAACACGATTTCAAAATTTTCTCCTGAATAGAGCAGATGGTTATCGAGCCAGCAGGTCCCCAAATCTTACCTATTCTCCATATCCCCACAGTGCATAATACAGCTACTTAAAATTAAGACAAACTACAAAATAACAACATTAGGAAACAAAGGACAAGAAGACCTTTTCTTCCTTGTCTTCTACACCGAATTACCATGCCTCATCACAAGTCCAAACCCAACAGCAGAAGCTGCAGGTGAACCATGAAGCACACCCCCTTGGAAACACCAGGGATAGCACATAATCCATGAGCACATCTGAGAAAAGCAGTCTTCTGCATCTCTGGTTATGCCACATCCATTGGAGTTGATGGCCCAGGAAGATGTGAAAGAAAGCTAAGACTGCAGCAAACTGTAAATGTTTGGTAAGCACCTGTTTAAGAATTCCTCACTGCAATTAAAGAAAACGGAGGTGAACTTGGCAAGGTAGCTCCTTTTCCCTGTTAAGTATCTGCTTGTGGAAAATTAATACGAAAACATAAGTGTTGAAGATACAGCACAATGCCACCTGTACAAAACAAATGTGTATCTCATTTTAATGTAAGCTTTGGTTAAGTGGCTTGTGTTGAAATGCTACCTAGCGTTCCAAGTATAACCCAACTTAATCATATCTATTGAAAACCACATAATAAATAACATGAAATATGCAGCATGCCATCCTAATTGCAGAGGTTGTCTCATTTACTAGAAGTCATTTATTTATTCAAATGACTTGAATGAACTTGAATCATGGGAACTAGTAACTGATTTGTGCAAACAGCCTCTTACTTCTTTGCTAAAGGCACTGTTGAAATAACTGACCCAACTGCTAAAACAAGCTTCTTCCTTGAACCCTGTCTCCTTCCTTAGTCTTACCTCCTGAGTGAATTTCAGAAAACACGATTGTTCTACAAGGGCATTTTGAACTTAAGAATTTTAAAAAAAATAAATATATAGACTCAATGAATTACAATGCAACGTATTAATTAATGCAATGGAAAAAAATCGGTATTTCCAAGATCAGAGAATTGCTTAGCAATAGGGAACTGCACGTGCAGCCGTAATTGCACTTTGCAGAATTTAAGTACACAGCTCTCGAGAAGAAATGTTTACTACCTCAGACCTGAAAGCTGAATTTGATTCACAAGTGCACATATGTCTCTCAGATCTTAATGGGGGGTGTGTATACATATCCCCAGACAGAAGCAGCTATAGTCTCCTTTTGTTTGGTTTTCTGTTTTTTTTTTCAGCTAGGCCTTGCAAACATGAAAACTGCCATCACGACTGTGCTGCAGCTATGTAGAAAGCATAATTTAGGAAACAATTCAGACTCTACAGCTGTTTACACCCCACCTTGATTTGCAGCTGTCTCACGCTGCTGTTATTTCAGGAGGTGCCGGGGTTCCCCTGGGGCGGTGGAACAAGGGGCCAGGCACGCTGAGCCCTACCACAGGCGGGGAATGAGCACACTTCGGTCGCAAGGAGCCAAGCCAGATGCATGCCACCGGAGGTCACCTCAGCCCAGGCTCCGGCCAGGTTCCATCAGGGGACATGTGCCCAGGGAAGGCCACGCAGAAGGGCCTTCAGGAAAGAGGAGAAACGATGCTCTGCATGAGACATCGTTTCAAAGCTTGCGAGTAAGCCCCGAATAGGATGTTGGTTATCTTCAACTCCAGGCAGTGTTTATCATTGGCTTGGGCGTGGGGCAAGAGGCCAAAATCCTAGCAGGCAACTTCGCCAGCGACCAGCTGTGTTGCCTCAGGCAACCATTCAAAGCCTCCGTGGCTCTGATCCCGTGGCTCCTGATAGGTAAAATAATACTTTTGCCTACCTAAGAGAGGTGCTGCATGAACTCGCAGTGCCCCAGTGCCAAGAGGGGCTGATTTCCAGTGCTCTTCTGGTTATCTTCATATTTACTGCTGAATCTGGTGACGGGAAGGCAGGGATTATGCCACCGCATTTTGATTACCAAACGCACACAAAACCCGTTCCCACAAACTGATAATTTTCTTCCTATAAAAGCCAGAGCTAAAATACTACTATCCTGTCATCAAGACAGCTGGTTTATATCCACTCCTCCTTCCTTCCACAGCTTCCTCGGAAAACATCCTGCCCGACATGGGCCCTGCCGACTTGCCCAGCCCCGCTGGCCCCGCACCCCAGGAGGAGCCGAATACTCTGGCAGAGCACTTCTGGCAAAACTGCCTTTGCTGGTCCTGCATATTTTTATTTATCCTTTTTTTTTTTTTCCCCCTTGGTTTGGGATGGAGGGGGCTGGCAAGCCCACCGCTTTTCCAGGGAGCTGGAGGGTACACCCGGGGAGCCCACCCACCCTTCACACAGCGCCTTTGCAAGGTAAAGGAACCACAGAGCGGTAACCGCTAGATGGAGGAGAAGGCTTTTCACGTAGACAGAAGCACGGCCAGCCCTTGGGGCATTGCTACTGCTCGGCAGCTTTCACCCTGCCTGCCCAAAGCCCCGGCCCACTTGCTTGTGTACCTCCAGCAAGGAGGTTGCAAGTCCGCAGCTCCAACTCTGACCAGGGGTTAGCAAGGTATGGTGAAGGCACCAAACATACATAGGCCAGGGATGTAATGGATACCAAGCTTTTTTTAAAAAATCTATTTATTACGTGTCATTATTTCTACTATTTCTTTATTTTTATTTCATTTGATGAAAATGGGAAAAAGTGATCGCAAACATTTTGGACCGCATTTATCTTTCCACTTAACATTCATCCAGATTAGAGCGGAGCTATTTATGTATATATAAATGACAGTTTACCCCACCCCCAAAACCTTAAGTTTTTCAGGGGGAGAAGCAGCAAACTGAAGTCAGTTCATTAATTTGAGCCAAACTCAGCAAACACGCCTTGGCCAAAAAACTGAGTGGGAGGGAGGCATAAGAAAATCAAGTGGTGTGCTGGTATTTTCAAAATAAACCTGCAAATTTTCATTTCAAACAGCATTTCATTTTCCTTCTTACCCAACTTAAAAAGAAAAGAAATGGTCTCAGGTCAAATGTAATCTTCCAAATTATCTTAAAACAGGTTTTTTTTGTTGGTGTTTTGTTGGGGGGTGGGGGGTGGGGGTGTTCCCTTCACTTCACTAGAACCACCCTAGCATTTGTTTCATTTAACTGGAAGTTGTTATTTTTTTCCAGGGTTTTTTTTATTCTCTTCAACCACTGAAACAAACAAAACCCACCCATGATTTGATGCACTCTAGCAGTACGACATGCATGCAAACACGTAGATGTTTACTTTCATGTACACAGATGTGTTGGGCAGGAGAAGGCATGCTGGCAGGAGGAGGAACCTTGCATCTGCCTTGCACAGATCTGTCAACAGCCAAAACATACTTTGCATTAAAACTTCAAAATGAAAGCTTGCACGCTGCACGTCTTCACGGGCTACATAAATCCAGCGCTGCTCTCTCCTAGCAATGCCTTCTGTTCTTTAAAAATTAAAAGGTGCAGCGTGGTAGCACGTTTACTTTTTAGCTCAATGGCCAACCCACATGGCCTCATCTTTTCACTCTGGTCATCAGAAAGTTCTCCTGTTCAAACACACGATACAAGTGGGTTTCTCACGCTTCCCCCTTGTGAGCAACCCTCAACAACATTATCAAGCTCAGAGAGTGCAAGACCCACACCTACACATTCTCCCTATAAAACAAACTAGGAAGGCATGTCATAGCTTTTAATAAATAACAACCTTGCTTCAGCAGGAATAGACATTTATTTTGGTAGAACTTCAGAGAAGTTCGTCTTTTTTTTCTGCACATTTCCTTTAGGAATGACTTCTGCTGCCCATATTCATGCCAAATGTTCTGTAACTATTTCTGAAGAAAAAAAAGATATACTATTACTCAATACTGTTATGTCAGCAGAATTCAGCCCTAAAAAAAAGTATTACAGTCCTGTTTGCTGTAGCTGGAAGCCAAGAGGTAACACATCAAAAACCAGAATGGGCAGAAACAATACTAGATCTCATACTGCACCTACTAATAAAGCGTTCCTGGAAGTGAAGGGGCATAGGAGAACGTCAAATCAACACGTATTTCAAGGTCAGCATGTACTGTACCAAGCTGAACAACGAATGTCAGAGTCCACACAAAACATCAAGCAGTGGATTTTCACCCTGCGTACCATTAATTCCTGGTGAAAAAAAAATCCTCCTGAACACTTTCTACCCACACCTACACACTGCTGATAAATCCATAGTGCTGGCTCCCCATGTCCTCATGCCTCTCACGACCTCTCCAGAGGCAACAGGTAGGAATGGCAGTGGTACTGAGGAACAGAGGACTTCTGATGAGTCACATCCAACACAGCTTTTATCCCACCCTCGTCACCCGGACCAGGGGACTTGCAGCATTGCATCAGCCTCATTTGAAGGATGCATCCCAGAGGTGAGGGCTCATCGGCTAATCCCTCGTCATTATTCCCACTCTCCTGCTGTAGACCTCAGCACCACACAGCTCCTGGTCATCGCCCCCATCACAGGTGCTGGGTGAAGTGCTGCTTAGGACCCAGAGAGGCAAATTCTGCACTAACTTCTCCAACTGCACTTACGGCAAGATGTGTTGCTCAAGGTCACCTCAAGGCGAGAGCAAGGCAGGTGACTATCCCCGTCACAGCAATAACTGCTGCTTGAGTATTCATTGGAGGCTACACACCTTCTACGACTGCTACAGAGCAAATCCGGGAAACAAAAAGCGAGAACATGCCTTCCACTGAGCAGGAAATAAAAGCTCTGCTGCCTTTCCTTATAACTTCCTTTTTGCTAAAACTAGCAAAATCCTAGCTGGGTTGAGTGCGATTGCTGCGCCTGCTGCGCCCCGACCAACAGAACTGCATTTTCCCTAGCAGATGCTCAAGGAGAGCAGTACAGCACGATCAGGTTTTGAGACATTATAAACACAAATAGAAGATGCCTAATGCAATTCACACACACTTCCAAAATAACAGCTACTCTAGCTAGCAGGTCACCTTTTTATGGAATTACATAGACCTCACCCCAGTTTCGACTAGTCTAAATTATAAAGGTTTGTCAGCCAGGTCACCCCAGCAAGTGCTCCTAATGTAGACTGGCCAGTGGATGCTTTTGTGGGTACAGCCAATTCTGGCTCCCCAATTAAGGTCCTTCAAGCCAAAGCATTTCTCTGACAGTACAAGCACATTTGCATTACACAAGCCCTTTTGCAATCCAGGTTCATCTAATGTGAGATTTGACACGAGTTCTCATACACATAAATGCCAATGCTTATAACATAACATGCTGACTACTAATTCTGAATGTACGTTAGTTCTTACTGGGATACTCCACTCACATACGCAGGGTGACTTTACCCTCTGATGCATACATACTACCGAAACTTGGACTAATCCAGCAGTTTGTACCAATATCAACAGTTTCTATGCAAAACCATTCCGCGAAGGTATTGCCGTCCTCCCTAAAATGAAGTAAACTTTTCACTAGGCTTGTTTCCGAAGAGCTATTAAGCAAAGGTAGTTTGTGCTCAAGGAAGATAAGGACACCTTCTGAAGGAACTGGTTTGGCTAGTCGGCTATCTTGCTGCTAAAGCTAGCATATCCCAGTGATTTCAGTGATACATGGATACTCAAATGCAAAAGTCAGCCCTGAGGACCATAATGGCATTGTGCGACACTCCCTCAAAGTCTCTCTCTATAAATTAACAAATAAATTACAATGGACTACTCTGATTGTAAAGTCTCCAGGGCATTGATCTTGATTTCTTATTTATCTGCAACTCTCTTAATACACTCTTGAGACAAGAAATAACACATTTGTATTTACTGTCACTTCAGTGTGTAGTCTGCTCACCATACACACACACTTTGCTGAGAGGCCAATCTCTTTTGTAACTTTTTCACCTAGTCACTGTATTTTGCAGATTGCCCAAATTAAGGAGATGACTGCTGGCACTTTACCTTCCCTTCCCTGCTTGTCAGAAATTGCCCTTAATGATGGGATTTGGGTTTTGTTCTTAATCATTCGCACACCGTGGCACTGAGTAAGAGCAGGTCTATACTCAGGACTACTTATTTAATTATATTATCTCACCAAATTGGACCATATCAGTATCTAAATTTCCATATCTCTTAACTGCATTCGCTGCCAGGGCTGTACAGCTTTATTTTAGTTTCCAAATCCAAAAATGTTCAGTCATTTACCAAGGAGAACAAAAAAAATGAATGGGTGCACAGACAAGACTTCAGATAATAACCAAATACCTACACACACACACACGCATATATTCGCTCCTGTCTCCAGAGAGAAAACTCCACCTGCACCAGGATAATACAAATACAGGAATGACAGACCAGCGTAGCAGCAATCTCTGCTCCCACGGAGCAGCAGCCAGGTTACACAGGAAGGCATCTGAAAAGTCACTGGATGCCTGCTCATAACTGGATCAAGCCCTATAAAATCCACAAGGATTAGTCTACCTGTATACATCTGTCGCAAGTAAGTACGGAATAATATACCGTGCAGAAACTACAAAATGATGTAAAGGGCAGCAATACATAATAGCAGTACACATGTAGCCCACACGTAAACACTGCACAGGATATTAGATGGAGCTTTTTCATTTCACGTGAAAATGAATACTTCCACATCCTTAAGGAACTTGAGTTTTCCTTTGTTTTTCAGAGAGCAATGTAAGACATCTGGTACAGAAGGCCATCACAGACGACTTCTGCAGCTCCCGAGCCACCCAGCACGCTTGCATGCACGCTCCCAACACGGAGCAGCACACTCCCATCCCACAACGGCTGCAGCTACAGATCAAAACTTAGCGATATAAAACCAATACATAGCAACAAAAAGCAGTTCGCTTAACTGTAGCAGCATCACCAAGCATTGCCACACAAAACGGACACGGGTCAAACGCATCCTGCGTAAGTGGCGTGCTGGCTGTCACAGATATTTATCTCAGGTACCACCAAGCAGGCCATCCGGGGTACGTTACTAGAAATCCGGATTAGTTCCACTGTGGTTAATGTGGGTCAACATCAGAGCAGGTAGATAAGAAACAGAGGCAGGTATCGATCCCTGTGAGTGTACTTCAGTTTCCAGCAATGCTGTTTGGTTCTGGAATATGTACAGTTGGGGGTGTGTGTGTGTGTTGTATCTTAGTGACTACCATGTTATGACTAAACCAGTTTTCTCTCATCCACATCTCATTCTAAAAGTTTGGCAAAAGACACAATTGTATTTAAATTTCCATTCAAACATTATGTTGATCAGATTTTATAGGTTGATTCTCACATTCTTCTAACAAAAACAA
>JAVJGG010000009.1:5748143-5761224 GCA_035590195.1 Aviceda cuculoides
GCAGCATACTGGAGGCGGCCGTCGAGGGCTGGCGCGCACACGTGCGTGCCCCGCTGCGGGCGGGCTGCCGCCTTCCTCCTCCTCCTCCTCCCTCTGCTCCTCCCGCTGCAGGCGGCGGCGGGTGCGCAGGGGCTTGCGGAGCGGCTGGAGCCGGCTGCGGGACGGGACGCGCCCGGCTGCGCTCTCCGCCCGGCCGCGGAGCGCAGGGGCTCCCTCTGGGGACGCCGAGGAGGAGGAGGAGGAGGATGGGGCGGGAGCAAGGAGGAGGGGGGAGGAGGAACCGGCGGCGCCTTCCCCGCCCAGGTGGGGAAGGGCCGGACCCGTCACCTGTCCCGGGATACAGGACGAGCGGAGGGGGTGAGCGGGGAGGGGACAGCCCAACTGCTCTTTCGGGGGGGGATGCCCCGCTCCCCGGTGGCTCCTGCCCGGCAGCTGCCAAAGGCATGAGCACGCATTTGCGCCGCAGCTCGCAAAAAAAACCGGCGTGGCCCCCGCACAGCCTCCGCCCCTC
Source organism: Aviceda cuculoides (assembly GCA_035590195.1). Classification (NCBI taxonomy): domain Eukaryota; kingdom Metazoa; phylum Chordata; class Aves; order Accipitriformes; family Accipitridae; genus Aviceda; species Aviceda cuculoides. The sequence goes on from JAVJGG010000009.1 coordinate 5,748,655, forward strand.
CTCTCCGCCCCCCCCCCCCACCGTGTCGCCTCCCGGGGGGAGGCCAGGCCCCTGCGGGGGGACAGCGGCTGTGCAGTAGCGCGGCTTCCCCGGGGCGTTTTGCAGCACAAACCTTGTCCCGTGCCCCCCCCGGTGTCCCCCCGTGTCCCCCCAGCCTCGTCCCTGCAGCCCCCTGGAAGGGGAGTGCGGGCAACGAAGGGCTGAGGCGCTTTAGCGGGGAGCAGCAACAACGAAGCGGCTCCGGAGGTTAAATCCGCTCCCTCAGGGGAGCATCTCCCGGGGCCCTGGCCCTCCTTTCTGCTCCCCCCAAGTCAGCAGAGCCCACTGGGCATCCCTGCAAACAGTCCTGTTCTCGTTCTGGGCATTTTACCCCCAATGCTTGCGAGGCCAGGTGTGTGCGTGAAATAAACCCACGCTGTTTCTATGCCTGTTTCAGCACAAGGATAAGAGGGGCCGTACCTGTGCCTACCGTTTCTATTCCCCTGCAGTGGCAGTGAGAAGGGGCTCCTTGCTCCGCGTAACAACTTAATAAACATGCGATAATACAAGTGTTCTTGAAGTGCTCTGGGGACGTTCGCAGACATTAAGCAAAAGAGTACATGCATGGTGCTCCTTCCCCCCTGACATCTTTCCTCCCCGAGAGGCAAACCCAAGCTCTTCAGTATTGAGTAAAATATGCTTACGGTTACAGTCTTTTTTTTTTTTTATTTTAACAGGCTGCTCCTCTGGAAAGTGGGAGGAAGCACCGTCTTGTCACTCAGGCATGTAAATAGGACACAGAAGTGTCACTTGTCTGGGCTGGGATATCTCTGAGTAAATCATGATTCAACATACAAACTTGTTAAATGCTGGTGGCAATTTCATTGGAAAGCTCTTGTGAAGACTTGGGTCACACAGTCAATAGGATACAAAGCCTTAGAACTGTTATGATTAACTGGGAACTCCAGAACTGAAGTCCAGAGTGACAGGAGTTTTGGGAGATTACATGCTAAATGCCTGTATCTATCACAGGGTGCTGGAACACAATAGATTGCAAAATAGCCTCTGAGTGTATCTTCACTTTCCTCTGTGATGCATGTTCCTCTGAGACAGCCATTACTTTTCTCCTACCAGTCAACTTCCTCTGTACACTCTTTTTCTGATAGTTTAACTAGTTACTGTCCTTACTAGGCAGAGAAAACCACCATCCCACTTATCCTAGCACAAAAACCAATGCCTGACCACATGCCTTTAGCCAGGTATCATCCCGCCATGCCTGTAATCATTTACTAAGATGAATTGGGTTACAGCTTTTGTATGCTGTAGCTGACATTCTGGTTTGATTATATTTTGTAAAAATAAGGTGAAAGATGTACTTTGAAGTAGACTTAGACATTAGTAACAGGAACTCTACTCATACGATTTGTTTCATGGCTGTAACTGAGGGCAGAATCTGGGCTTACAATACAACATTAAAGCAATTTGCTTCAAAGATGCTCACACAGTGCAGCTTCATAAACCTTCCTGTATATGATGCATTTTCATTTATTTATACAAATAGAAGGATCTTTAAGAATGAGAGGAGCAGGAAAAAAACAATCAAATTCTAGGGAGGGAAGATTTGAAGAGCATCCTAAGAACACACTAATGATTGCAGCTTGCATTATGAAAAAGGAAATGCAATTAAGACAACCAAGAAAGGAACCTCGAATCAGTTCTGTATATAATACTAAATAAAAGACATGTGCCCCTAGACATGCATGTTGAGCATCAAACTACCACTATGGAAGGCAATGGAGTTTTTAAAATCTAGAAAAAGAAAGGATTCAAAGTGACAATTGAAAAACAAACTAAACTTAAGGAAAAAAAAGAAAACATCTTTTGCATATGAATTCAGTGGAGAAACTTGCCTAAGTCCTGTCCTAACATGCTAAAGAACAAATACTTGCTTTGCAGAATTTTTTGGGCAACTGTGATTCTACCTGCTATACTGAGCAGGAACATTTCATACTTGCTTCACCTCCCATCACGTACTGTCCTTCCATAAATGCACATAAACCCAAGAATTTGATCCTAACTAAACACCTCCTTCATTCCTGACATGATGGGCAAGGGAAGACTAGGCAAATTCCCCTTTAAATTTTCTCTCCCACACTGCAGATATCCACTACAGGAGACTCATCTGCTGCTGGCAGTGCAGTACCGCTGAAGGGGCTGCGCAGCAAGTTGCCATGAATTCCGTCCTCCCACCTTTTTGAGCATAAATGTGTTACTTTCACAGCATCTATGCTCTACTTGCCAAGGTCATGAGATACATAAAGAGATTCTAAGACTGAGGTTTGAAATGCTTATGATCACAGGCAAGGCTTTCAGGCCTTTTTTACACAACAGAACAATTTCTGAAACAGTTTGGATTCAAACACTACATTTTCCCTAAACAGCTGGTCACATACCCGGTGACTGTCTTTGGTATAACTCCTTTGAAGCTAAAGTAACTGCATGAATTTTACTGAGGGCATGCAATATTCATATTGCAAAACTTTTATTACCTGCTGCATGTGTGCATGGATCAAAGGTCATGGCAAAAAGGCCAACATTTTGACCACCAATTTTTAAATTGATAGTGCAGAGTGAGAATATCACACTAAATGCAACAACTTGCTTCAGATTTCTTTTGACTGGCTTGCTTTATGGTATGTGTACATCACCTGTCTTCTACATATTAAGCATAAACATGCTGACCTATGAAATAAAGTCCATGTAAGCTGGTAGTTCCTTCACATGAAGATACTGCAGGATTGCAGAACTGAACTGCGATTGCTCACCACCACTTGCCTGCGCCCCTGAGCTGATTACTTTGCCACACATGGAGAGAAGTAACTATAAGAGGATGAATAACTGATTTCCCTATCAGTGGAAAAAGCAGGATTAATTATCCTCTCTCTTCCACATTCCCTCAAAACAGAATGGAATCTCAAAATCTCTTCAAGAGTAAAGAAATCCCTGCTGTTGGGTCCTTTCCTTGAATGAAACAAAAAAATGTGTTGGTTTTCATTATCCACTGAGAAGTGGGTCAGCGTTTGCCCCTCCAAAAAAATCTATCAGCAACTGTTCCTCAGTGGCAACACAGCTCTTCTCTGCGTGTTGCAAAAGCGATTTTAAAGTGCAGGCTTTTTACTGGAAGACAATAAATTAAGTAGTGCTGAATTAGCCGGGTTTTACAGTCTGGCTTTCTCAGATTTCATCTGCATGGTGTTTGAGATTGTGGGCACTGTAGTTTGCAGTGTAGTTTGTATTCTATGACTCCTCACTGACATTTTAAGGAAAGGACTGAGGTAATAATTCACAGAGCTTTATGGCACTTTGCATGTTGAAAACATTGCACAAACATTAACTAATTTATCTTCGCAAATCTCCTGTAAAGCAGGTTAGTAGCTATCATTTCCATTTTATAGATGTAGAATAATTTGCCTTGGGCAGGCTGTTAGTGGCAGAGCTAGGGTTATCACTCAAGAGCTGTTTATTCCAATCATTGTATTTAAACCTCCTCAGATCATGCTGCTTCTAGAGAGTGTCCCTGATGAAAATGTACATATTCTTACACACTCAGTTTCTCTTCTCTTAACATTGTTTGTTTGTATAACAGCACCTGGAAAGGGCAAAACCAACACACACACGGGTGCTGGAATTAAACCTTAATTACAGTAAATTGCACAGCCAGTATTTCAACACAAGACCATGGTGTTATCTCAGGAGGGTTCCTACATGTTCTTTATTTTTTGCATGTCCAGGTTTTATCTGTCATCTCAGTCACCAAGTTCCATGTTGCATTTCCCAGGGAAGCTGCACTTAAGTCAGAAACAGACTTTTTAAATGTTTTAAGCTCTGATAGGGATTTGCAGCATCAGCTTATTCACTAATGAAAGTAGGCAACAAAAAAGGAAATATAAAAATAAAAACTGTGTGGCTGCAGTGGGTTTTAGTGCACAAAGATCTTATTGCCACCCATTGCACAGGACAAAGTGCTAGATATCTTTTTGCCGAATTATGGCTTCTCTTTGAAAAGACCCCAATTTTTGTCCAGTATAAAGCAGAAAATAAAAAAAAAAGGTTTTGTACATTTCTATTAACATCTAAAATAATTACAAGAAACAAAAAAAGATTATAGCTAATTCTTTCAGTATTGAAGATAAACATTACAATTTGTAACATAAACTGAACAATGTTATCAGGGTATCATGGGAATAATTATACTATATTGACAAAAGTATGTAGTTTTAATTCCCATATAGTTATTATTTCCCCTCTTGCAAAATCTCTACTGAACTGCTGGGGAATATGGCATCTCCATTGCCATCTAATAGATCATTTCAAAGGGTCGAATAAACTTCCTGCTTAAAAGCATCCATCGCTTTGGTGTTTGTAACATCATGCAGGGACTACTGTGGTTTTTCACATACTTTAACAAATCCCAAAGCTAGGCATTTCTTGCTGTCTTCTTACCTTAGTAAGTTTTACCATTCGTACGTGCAAGAACATAAGGACTGATACTGCAATGGAATGACGTACGTTATATCCAAAATCTTTATTCCCAAACAGTGCAGTAGCTTCCTACATAGAAACAAGCTTCTGCCTTATTTCTGTACTTTGTTAGGGTGACTTACGCTGATATTACTGTACTACATATACTCTTTCGCTCAACAAGAAATCACACATCTTTGTACACCTGCAGCAAATACAATAAATCGGATGCCAGTAGAAGTAGAGCTACCATCACCAGATGACACCGTATGGTTATTCAAGACAGGTGACTAGTAATGGTACGTGTCCGATTACGAACACTAAAACTGCTAATTGCATTACTCTCACTGCCCATTCTGCACAAGTGAAGAAGGAGCTTTGTAACCTTGCTCACCTAATTCCTGACCCGCTGCATAGGCTGTCATAGCCCACGTATGTCCACAGTGACAAAGAAAGGGGGACAACAAGGCACAAGCTGGTGCCCTGAACTTCTGGGAAGAATAAAAGCACCATGAAGCGGAGCTCAGGTGTGATGGTTGGCTGGGGCTGGTTGTGCTCATCCTGCCCCATCCCTTTCCTTCCCAGTAAAGTCCTTTGATCTACCCCTGCCCAGCTCCCACCCGAAGTTCAATACCACATGCAGATACAGCAATCAGCTGCTCAAAATACTGCCTCCTTAGGTGTTTGTAGTGCTGTGAGATCTATGGCAAAGAGAGAGTGAGGAAAGCTGATAGCCCTGAGTCAACACACAAAGAATGTGAGTTGCATCAAGGGTGGGGCTAACGGGGGTTTCTTCAGATTCAGCCATCTCCTGCTGTTTGCATCCAAAGCGGTCACAGATAGGCATGATAAGAGATTGCAACACCATGATTCTCCCAAACAACTGCAGCTACCAGTCCTTATTTGGGTTAGCAAATATAAAAGAAGTCAGCCTTCCCTTATATCCATCCCTTATTTTGCATTATGGAGGTATATCTGCCTTAACTCACTTTTCTACATGAATTCCTATGTATTACTGAAATTAAAACAACGACACATGGAAGCTGACTATACAAGTAAATTCAACATTTTCAGGACCATTCTCCAGCATGTAAATGGATTGCCACAGAGTAGCTTGTGTCCATCAGAAGGCTAAACTTGCTCAGCCTCCAGATAGGTGTGGTTGCATCCAAACTACCTACCAGGAGCAATCCTTGGCCTCTGCTACCTCTCAAGCCGTGTTTGGGAGAACACTAGCCAGCCCAGCCTGAGACTGTTTGTATAAATGAATAGTGCAGATGATCTAGCACAACGTGCAGGCAACACTCCATGCATAATTGACCAACACAGACATGGTCATACCTACTCCTCAATATTTCAAAGTCAGCAGTTCTGTTTCTTACTCATCTCGTCATGCACATATTCAATAACTAGAGTATCTCAGTAGGCAAATTTTCCTTTCTAGCCAAAAAAACCAAAGATGATCATCAGTTCTTTTCTCCTAGCTCTGTAAGACAATAAGTACCCTAACAATTATAGACACTTCATTGCTCGTTGCTTCTCTGTGACTCCAGCGGTATGCCATTGAAATCATTACCTTGCATTTTCCACATGAAAACTTGGCCCAACAGCAAAGCTGTCTTTGAGAAGAATGGGAAAAGGATTTTTCTGTCATGCATTTTGAGCTTGTGTCCCCAAAGCATTTTAACCACAGAGTAGATGGTCATTTTTATTTAAAGCAAAATGAGTCATAATGCTTAAATAAAAAATTCTATCACATTTTGTTCAGCACTGCGTAGCTAAATAATAAAGACATATGTGGCAAAGGCTGGGCAATTCAATATGATTAATCATCTAACCTGTATCCCAGAGATACTGGAACTGTGCTGAAACAAATCCCATAGGACATAGCCAGGCACCCATTTGCCTTTTTCCCTTTATCATACCTTTAACTTCCAAAATCCTTCCCAAGTAGATGTTTTCTGTAGCATGTTGGAGACCATCACTAAATGTGACTGAGCAGAAAAGCAGGTTCTGGAGACCAGAGAGGTCATGCAGTGCCCCACTTCCCAGCAATGGCATCTTCTTCACTTTCTAATGGGGAGGAGCTAATGTAAACGCCCCTGAGGAAGGCCTTACAGCAGTTTGACCAATGTAGCAATGTACGACATTGAAAACTGAGATTTGGGCAAGTAATGTGACACTGAAGGATTGGATCTGTAAAGCAAAACAGCCAGTACAGAGGCCCTGACATCCTTACCACATGTCTTTCTGGGCATTTTAGTTCAGACTGCCTCTCGTGTGATCCTATGGACTGAATGTCCATTACTGGTTGGGGTATGCTACATGTGCCCCTGGAGCACATCCTTCAGCTCCACCTGGAAGACACGCAGGTTGTGCACCCCAAAACCACAGCATGAAGAGAATCACCTTCAAAAGCACACTCCTGATCCGTACCAAAATGCTTTTACAAACGGGGGTTTGTTTACACTCTTCCTTATTTCCCTTTGCCAATACCCGTGACCACAATCTGCTGTTTCTAGAAAAAAGAAACAACAATAAAATATTTGAGTTCCTATAGAAGTTTTAATCTTTGGAAGGCAAGATGGGCCCTGGATCCCAACTTCAGTCTTTGAGGTTTCCAGACTGGGCTGACCCCAAACCCAGAACATAAACAAACCCAGTCTTTCACAGGTTACCTAGAAAACCACTCAATATGAAAATGGCATTGGGATGAGAATGCCAAGCACTTCCCATTACCCAGCGATACTGTGCGATAAGCTAGATAAAGTAAACCCATGGATAATACAAAACGTACATAAGACCTGTAATGAAAAGACCAGGCTGAAAACAGTCAGGCAGCTCTGCAGAGAGCTGGTCTGGCGGCACACAGCAGTGGGCAGGCAGGGCAGGAGCCAGGGCTGGCCATCGCGTCCTCAGGAATCCAGTGCCGCTACTGGATCAAGGGAAAGTTAGTTAATCCACAAACCAGATAATCAAGGGCCTACATCGCATTTTAGGTGTCATCAAAAAATGGCTACAAAAAGGGGTTGAGAGGGGTCACCTGAATGCTCTGAGCTTTTTCTTCTTATTTGTAACATGGTCCCCAGCACACCTCAGGTTATCTGTTTGAGCTCAACTCCCTGGTATTTACTTCTTGAGCTCCCAGCAGCTTTGATGGCAGTACTCCCTTTCTGTTCAGACAGATGAGCAATTCTCTGAGCATTTCAGTAAACCTTCCAGAGGTAATTAAGATATAGCTGTCTCTGCAGCTTCCTCTTCTCCAAAGTCAGATTCAGCCCTTAAAATTCCCATGTGACTTGCCGCCGAGAGGATGCGAAGCTCTAATCAATTCCATGTGCACACTCCCACCTCCATCAGAACCCCCAGCTACCAGCATGTGAATATCCTGCACCACTGGTAAGAACACAATATCCTGGTACAATAGAAAGCATACCATAAAATAGCCTGGGGATATGTGAGGATAAAGCGACCTGTCTCATGCCATTTTTTTTTTCTGAAATGGGTCAGATTGGGTAGGCTACTTCACATTCTCCATCACCCCACCTTCATAAGCAGGTCCCCAAACTACAAGCTCCTTGTCATTTGATTTTATGCATTACTTCCTTTCCCAGCCACTTCTGCAGAACTAGAAACCCAGTCATTTAAAAAAATAAGACCTAGTGCAAGAGCATTAACTTCTCCAGATCTGCTTCCTTCCTGACCCCACTGCTTATTTGACTGTAAAAGAACTGATGCTGCAGTTTTCAAAGAGGCAAGTGAGGACCACAATTTCTATTCCAAATCTGTGGGAGTGGGAAAGTGACTTTGGCATAAATACATGCAATTTGATACTTTAAATATATTGTAAACCAGCTCCTTTTCCTTTAAACCTAATTTCCTCCGAAGACAGAAATTTATCACCAATGACTCAAGCCTCCTCAAGGTTTTATCAATTTAAACTTCAATAATCTTCTTCCTTCATGTATTCATGCTACACTGCCTAGTCCTCGCTCACCCAGCAAGTGCTTGCTCATGCAAACCGATACTTTGACTTTTCTGGTTTATTTGGGTGAGCAAGTGTTTTTTCATTATGCGCCTTGACCAATCTATTAATTTGAGAGGAGGGTCTTGTGGGAATTGCAGATGAGTCTGCAAATGGATGAGTGGTTTAAAATCTTGCCTGTTTTCTATATGGTTGCAGCAGAAGGAAAATAAATGCCTGGGAACAGCAGTGGAACTACTGGAGATTGGTTTTCTACAAATGATTTTGCTTTCTCCCTTTGTTGCCTGTTATCTGCAATACCGTCCTGTGCCCCCCAAGCCCAGCTGGATTAGACGCAGCCGGTATGGAGTTGTATGTGTGTTAATTGGCCACGTGGGCTGATGGTGACAGAACAGAGAGCTGCTGAGGCTGCAGGCCTCTCGTCTCTACCTACCGCCAGGTTTCACAAGGCTTGCGGAGTCCTTGCTCTTCAGTGCAATTTAGTTAAAATTAGTTAACAGGGATGGGGACCAATAGATGGAGTGACTGCATGAATCTTGCTTCCAGGCTAAAAAATCGGGAGCTGGCAAGAAGCTGTGATTGCCTGGCTTGAAACAGTTGAAATGTGCCCTTGATGTCCTTGCTAGCGCCTCAGGAATAATGACAGGTTTAGAGAGTGCAACTCCATGACCTTATTTGAATTGGAGCACACTGCAGTATGTCTGAACACTCTCTCAAGGCTTTTTTTTTTTTAAGTTTAAAGAGACTATATCGGGACACCAGTGTGGTCCAAGGTTACCAAAGTTGTTACAGCTAACGGGAGAGGCATATGCGCTCCATGATCCCAATGTTTGTCATTCACAGATCTGCTCGTGACTTTTGTTTTATCTCTGCATCTCACCCCTGAAGCTAACATAAAGTGCAACAGAAGCCAGACCTACTTGAACAAGCCCACACAGAAGTCAGAGGACTTCCCTGCAGAGTCGGCCACCGGCTTGCACGGCCTTCCTTTGGGAAAGGAAACCAAGGAGGTTGCATTTCATTTGCAGTTTCTCAAGAACCAGAAGATTGACCCTACGTGAACACCAGGCTTATCCAAGTAGAGAGGAGGCGGCAAGGGAAAATAAGAATTACAGTGAAAAAGTCTCAAAAACACAAGTGGGGGCACGACACTGTCCTTCTGGGAGACCTGTGCAGCTGATGAGTGCAAAAAGGAAAATAAGTCTTTCTCAAAGGAGGTAAACTTCTCTGCGTGGCCTGAAAAATTAGGTGCTGAAGTTGGAGCCAGAGCTTTGTAAGCTGGAAGTCTGTCTGAGCCCAGCCTTCCCTCTGTAAAATGGGGATAACAAGTAGCACAAATAGCTAAATAATTTTTAAGAATAACAATAACCACGTGGTGCTTTACAGCCAGGGCAGGCGTTGGGAATGCAAAATATTCTTAAAGTCTCAACCTTTCACCATGATTTTGGTTTGGTATATCCAAGAGGGTGTTTGCTGTTTGAGGGAACAGCCGCACTCTCACTTCTTAAGTGAAGCTTCATCCCTGAAATAGAAAGATGGCAAAGTCGATGAGATACATCATTGGCATTGCTGCTCTGTTCACTCTTAATTACTGGTGTGGTGACGAGAGCTGTATAAATCAAGCCAGTCCAGTAAAGAGTTCTTACCACAGACTGGTTAACCACTACATTAATATGAACATCTGACACTTCATTTTCTAGGAGGGATTAAAACCAGGGTAAAAGCTTGGGAGAAGCCATTTTCTTGTATGCGTGGGGTGGGTGGGGGGAACAGAGGCTGCAAGCAGCAAACTCTGTGGTTTCAGCTGGTATAGGTGCTTCAACCCTCCCCTTTAGCCCATGATGTGGAGCCCACCTAACGCTTACTCAGAGCCCAGTGTGAAAGAGGGCAATGAACTCTGATGGGTTTTGCTTCATAATGGTTGCGTATGTGCCTATAGGCAGGTCCACAGCAGACGAATAATTCACTGTTCACTGCTGTTGGTAATCAGAGTGGAATGATGTATTTGCTTCCTTTCCATTTCAAAACAAAAATCCAGCCTGAGCATTTTTAATAGCAACATTTCTCTAGGAAAGGCATTTGTTTATTTTAGTGCCCGTAAAATTTGTCAGAATGGCAGTCTGGGAAATAGAAAGCCTTGTCTTGTTCACAGAACAAGTATAACAAGTCCTGCAAGCTCTCTTCCAATGTTTCACCAATATGCCTCTACTCAAAGCTGGCAGATTAGACTTCATATTCAACACAGCACAGATCTTTTCTTTAAGTTTAAGAATTAAATACTGCAATGTCTTCATAAGTCTGGGTCTAACACATAACTACCTCCCATCCAAATAGCAAGTGTTGCTACAGGCACAAGCTTTGCTGGGGACAGGGCCAGGACATTGGGAAAATTGTGCTGCCGAAACTTGCCCAAGAAGAGCGGAGTTCACCGGCCATCTCCTGCAGGCCCTGTATCCCACACTTGAGAACAACACTATTTTACCAAAGCTGTGCTTTACCCCTCAGTGCCCAGCTTTGCTGTGGAGCTCGTCGCTGCAGGATGTTGTGCTGTATGTGAGCAATTAATGAAAGAGTTCAAGATCATTGAGGGCTGTTAAATACAGGGACACAAGTGCAATTGTTGTCTCAGGAAAGGTCTCAGCACCCAGCTGAGACCACCACAGCAGCCATTGGGGTTGGGTGGGACAGGGAAGGAGAGGTGTCAAGAAAGCATTGATTTTAGTTGGACACAGTACAGCTGCTCTCCTGCTGCACTGAATTAATACTGGCAAGCAAAAGTGGAAGTCCTTAGACACTGTTCCCCAGCTTTTTAGGTGTTTATGTACACAGAACAGCTCTTTTTCTTCCTCTGGGGGAGGGGGAACGACCCCCATTCGCCACCACCAGAGCTACTTTTGAAGAGCAGTGAGGGATTTTCCGTGGTGTCAGCTCAGGAGCTGCTCTCTCCCTGAGCTCATGGACTGCGACACATACTCTGTCCAGCTACAGAAAATACTTGTGCTGTGACAGGGGTCTAGGGACTGCCAGATCTCTGAGATATCCATTAGAGGTGGGCGATAATTTGGGTTGAGTTCCCCTGATTCAGCTGTGATACCAGGCTGCCGCCCACGTGTTTCTGGCTGCTGGCTGTGTAAATCACTCCCACGTGACACAAAGCTACCCAGGATCTGTATGTGTGGGATCGGATTGACCCAGAAGTACAGGAGGGGAAGAGACAATATTTGTCCCTAATCTTACGGGCGAAGGCTCTAAAGCTTGACCCTGTGTTAAGTAAGGCGTCATTTCACTAGGAGCTTCTCTCCTCTCCAAGGCATTACTCATGGAGGAGGGACCTACTCAACATGAGTAAAAGCTTTGGAATCTGGCCTTTAATGTGGAGCACTATCTTAGCAATACTGAATATGTAAATCTCTGCTTTGTACAATGTATACATGATATTAGGAAAACACTGTATAACAAAGAGCAAAACAAGGAAAGTGATGCCGAACACACTCAAGCTCGCACAAGTTAACACAGCCCTGTTGATTTACACAGCTGTAGGACAAGGTCTTGATCTTATTTTCCAACAAACTGCAGGAACAAGATGCTGACAAGTTATTTAAGGAATGTGCTCCTCTAAGAGCTTATCGAACCTGTCTGTATGTCCATGCACATGCAGAGGCATTGCAATTTTGAACAGCACTAAGAAAAGAGACCAGCCTCCATAGGTCCACATACAGCTTCCACAGATCCTAGCAGAGTCTCACAAAAGACAAGGATACTCAGGACCATTAACACTTGTTACCTGACCTTCCTTCATCCCAAGCAGCAGATTCCCCAAAATAATTTACCATGATAGAGAAAGAAAGGCAACAGCATTTTATCTTTGAAGACTTCTGGACACATACTATTTTGCTGTAGAAAAGCAGAGCATACAGCAAGACAGAAAGCACATTTTCTGCTCTGTGCTGTTGGGTATGCCTAGCTGCCTAGCGGTCCAACCTGTCTGCTGCTACCACTACAGAAGAAGAGATCAAACTCATCAGATTATAACCTCATGAATTATGTTTGTAACTGATTTGGGGGGGGGGGGGGGGGGGGGCCGG
>JAVJGG010000009.1:5761234-5777655 GCA_035590195.1 Aviceda cuculoides
TTTGGTTCAAGCTTGTCTGTCCTCATCACATGAAAAAAAAAAGAGGGAAAAAACCCCTCTTCGTTATTTTTGCTGTAACAGAACTGTGTTCAATGACTACACAGCCTAAAGGTAAGTGTTGAAATTAACTCACGCAATATGTCACAAAAACACACTTAGGCTCTTTGACTGCTTTAATTTCATATATGGCTTGCAGTTCACAATCTACAATGAGATGTGAGAATGTGATTAGGACAGCTGAGAAATGAATAAAATAATCATGTTATTTTAATGAGCAAACTCTGCAGTCTACACCATACTATCTCACTAACTCCACTTGAAATGAAACAACATCCAGTCTGAATATCCGCTCAGTTCCTGTCCTACACAGAGGTGTCAACAAGAGGGCAGAAGCTGATTTTTATGATGCAAATCAAGTCTGGTTGAAACTATTACTTCTTAAGTTTCAGCAGTGGGTTGGCCTGATAGATGATGTAAAATAAAGACTATCCCTGCCCTAAGGGGCTTGCAGTATACAAAAAGACCAAAGGAAAGTATTTCTCTCTTGCAAAAGTGATTTATTTGGTTGGTTCTCTGAGTTTATAGTCTACTTTGGAGGTGGGCACATTTGTCATGTAAATTTTAGCTTTCTGTGAGAAGCACAGAACAGGCCGTACTGATAATGCATGCTGTTTCAATTTTTCCAGAAATTCTGTTTTGTTAAAAGAAAAAAAAAATATCCAAAATATTCTTTCTAGACTGTTCAGAAATTCTGAAATTGAAATGCTTTAATTTATTGGTTAAGAATTATTTTTATTTCTAGACTTCCTTTAATATGGTTCCTAAAGAAACCATCTTATGGACAAAATGTGTCATTCCCAGAAGTGATTTTTTCTACATTTTTTAAACTGAAAAATTCTGCGGAAAAAAACTATTCTGAAGGAAAAAATTCAAAACCTGAAAGCTGCCAAACAACCTGCTCTTCAGTAAGCTTTGCCATACTAACCAAAACTAATCATTTCAAGAAAGAGTGATCATTGTAAACAAACCCATGGCAAAGCAGAGGACTGGACTAATTGTCAGATCGGGTCTTCTGCAGGACTCTGATTTAGCATTCCAGGTCGTAATTGGGGCCGTGACCACCTGCTTTGGTCACTGGAAATGAATGCAGCTGGACTCGGCCAGTCACTCTGTCAAACATTTGCTAAAGGATGCACGCGAGCACTCCTGTTAGGTCTTATTTGCTGTTCAGGTTTTAGTCAATGTAAATTGTTGCTGAGCTTAAGTCTTGCTGTCAGTAGCAGTGGTAGTGGCAAAGGTCCTTAGGTAAAGAAATACAATCATCTCCTCTCTCCATTGCCACAGGGCTTTCTGAAGCACAACAGCATGAAAGCATGTTAGATAATATACAATTCATAATGCTTCCTACACAGAAGAAGCAAAAAAGTAACATGGCTTAGTGGAGACTGCAGGCTTTATGTCAGCAACCCGGTGTCCCGGTCACGTCTTTGCCAATGAATTGCTCCATATCCTTCAGCAAAGGGCATAACCTCTGACCCTGCACTTCACTTTCCTTTAGATAATGATATCTACCCTCACTTTATAAAATATTTTAAAATATACATGTAAGATAGGTTGGATCATTACAGGGCAAGCACACAAACAAATATACACACACCCAGACAAGCCATAGCGATACATAAAATGCAGACACTCCCATGCACAGAAATGTACTGATGACCTTAGGCTAATGACTGAAGTCTGGGTGGTACTGCCAGTATTCACAGAGCACACGCTCGAATAGCTGTGCAGGTCTGCGCAGGCAGCCAGCGAGCCCTTTTGCACGACGTTGGCTAGCGTGGATTGTCCCGGGCACGCTGAGCCCTTTGGGGTAGCTGGGAGCTGCTGGGATGCTGCTGGGTGGGCAGTGCTGCTAGCTCTTCTCTAGCCGCAGAGGGGAGGCTTTGTAGTCACAGTGGAGAAAAAGGGAAAACAGTTCCCGCTTTCTAGAGAGCTGAGATTTTTATTTACTTATTTATCATAGCTGCTATCTGCTTTAAAGCCCTTACGTAATTAGCAGGAGCCTTGCTAGACTGAATGCAGCAGGGCTGGTGGCCAGGTTCCAGAAGTGTGTCTTGTTAACACTTTCCACAGCGGCAAATGGCCTGACTTCTTCCACGTGGTTTTAAATTGCTATGTTTGGAAACACAGAAATGAAAAGCTTTGTGAGCAGAAAGGAAACAAAGGGAAAATTGGTTGTGAAGAATATCGATTTCCCTGATTTTAAGTGCAATTTTAGAAGCAATCTGAAAATAGTTCATTCCAGATGGGCCCACGCTTCATAATTTTCACACTTCCAGAGTCCTCCCACAGGATATCAGGTTCTTAATATTATTTTATCAGAAACAAATCTCACAGGTATATCATATCCTGAGTACACGGCACTGCAGCTAGCTCTGCTGAGAGCTTTACCCAAGCAATAATCCTTCACGCTGTCTGACAGATACCTCACAGCTTCAAGTCTTATAGCAGCTCATGTGTGGTACACAGCTGAGTGTTGTTTCATGTATTGCTTGCTAGATCACTTATAAACTTGTGAAGTTAAACTGTTCTTTAAAAGAAATAGCTCTAGTGATACTCCTGCTCTCTGTGAACTAAGCCCTTCCTCCAACCGTCGTGCCAGGTTCCTGTCCAATCTGATGCAGGTTGTTTCAAATTGTCCTTGCCAAGCCAGTTAGTACAGACTGAACAGCATTGGTCAAATTACTGCATCTGCAGTGTTCTGCTTAGAGTCATAAGCTGAATGTTACTCCATCCCAGAAGGAAGAGGCTTACAATACTTTGCTCCCCTTAGTCTGCCTGGTCCGTACTTTTGCCCAGGTATGAGTTCAGTCACACGTGAACAGTGCTGTTTGCGAACAGAAACAGTGTTGTTTAACTTTGGACCTATCCTACCTCATAAGCAGGGCTCAAGTTCAGAAGTTATTCAGAACTGTTTATAGCAGTTCTGTAAAATCAAACCAAACCCAAAAGCACCCAAACAATGATTGATGCCTAAACTCACGTACCTCAGCATGCTTTTGGCTATTCCATATCCAGACAAATCAGTCTAATTTGTCATTGTGTATATTCAAACAGGAATCTACTCTGCAAGCTACCAGGTTGCATTTGACCCTGAATAAAACTGCTGCTTTACCAGGTAATACAATCCTAAGCAGACTTATAGGAGACAAAGTTTATTTCATATGCAGGCAAATAACTTTATCACCATCTGACTTTATTGTTTTGTCTTTCAACACATTAGGAAGATCCCATAGTGTCTAAGTTTCTCCTCCAGCAGCACCTCCCTCCCTGCTCCTACTAACCCTTCAGGCACTGCTTCTAGTTTGGTGACTGCTAGTTACCAAAAATAAAAGGTCATTTTAATCTGGTTTCTGAGAAGAAACAGAGACTAGATATTATGGTTAGAGACTAGCAAGTACCTTCACAGAGACAGAAATGTTCTGTAATGAAACAGATTTCCACTGAACTTCTCACCCTCTTCAAACACTAAAGACTAGAATAATTAAATAGTTTTAACTCTTACAGGATTTCTACACATATCTTTAATGAAATAGAAATTTATAGAAATTTAGATTTCATTAGTTCATCTGTTCCTGGAACTACTCCTTTTCCTATACTCAATATAGTAGTGAATTTTACAGATTTGTCAGAATTGCTCAACAAATGTTTGTAATAGTTAAGAAACATTCCATTTCCAAAAGCTCTCGGAAGCAAAGTCTCCTCTGCATTTTTTGATGTTTGGCACTCTGTATTTGGCCAGTGTGACTCAGCGCGGGAACATGGTTTCTATTCCCTGAATGGATGACTCAATCTGTATGTATGAGAACAGTGCCTGAAGAGAGCACATCACGTCGCACGTAAGAAAAAATAAGAAAAGGAGAATCCTCTAAGAGTTAAGTCTGCTTCAGAAATATTAAACATGCTCTGGAAATATTGTTGACTTTTTCTACATAGGAATATAAAGAGTCTGTGATTTTAAGAAAAAAAAGAAGCAGTGATGAAATTCACCAATTCTTGTACTCACACCTTAACACAAAATAAATTTTCTGGGTTTTTTTGTAAATGCATTTAATTAATGGATTAGTACTTGTATCTGGAGAAATAAAGCTCCCCTCAAACATTACTGTGTGCAGATGTGATAACTAGTTGAGTTGCTTAATGCACTATTAGAAGAAATCAGATGGTGAACATGGTACAAAGAACGCAAGTAGATGATCCACATACGCTAACTCACGAGAAGTCAGGTGACATGGACTTAACAAACATGCTTGCCGAAAACAAAACAAACATTCCCAAATGACATCAGATCTCAGATCCAATACCAAGCCCACAAACTCCAAGAGATGGGATGACTGCAGGTGAGTACAGGCATCTGCAACAGGCTGACCTTCTGTGTGCAGAGGCTTTCCCCGCTAAGCATCTCAACAGAGAACTCTGCTCACACTCAAACCAGCTCACACGAGGGTTACTGCCTTTATAAAACACACAAGGAAGCTTTTCCATTCCCCAGTCTCTCACTCCAGGAGAAATAGATGGTTACGGAAGCATGGCTTTAAGTCTGTAGAAATGCTTGACCGACATCTGCTGTATTTTAGTACTTGAGCAATAAGGTTTTATAGATGCTGGAAAATGCAGACACACACACACGCAAAGGATTAAAGCTAGTATTTTTCAGTCCAATGTGACTATTATTAGGAGTTCTGCATTTTGCTCTGTTCACTGCCTAGGTTGTTATAACCTCCTAGGAATTAGCTAGAGACCAGGGAAAAAGCAGTCTGAAGAAAGAAGCAAACAAAAGCCGGGCTGCCTTGTAGACAGAGCCCGTCTGTTATGCAAAACATGCAGTAGCCTGCAGTACACCTTGATCGCAGGACTTAGTCACTCCAGGCAGAAGAGCTCAGTGCTAAAGATGATGGCTAGCAGGCAAAACACATGTGCAGCTGGGCACCAGCCGCCCTGTGTTCCCACTGTGGGCAAAACATTGTGGCCCATGTTTGCCAAAGTGTATGGGTACCATGGGGTTAGAGACCTAATTGCCTATATGAAATTGGCCTCTTGCCTTCCCAGAGCAAAATGTACCCATCTGCAAAGCCAGTCATTAATTCTTACCTCACGAGAGTTTTGAAATTTTAAGGATGCTACTTGAGACCTTTACCTGAAAAGTGCTCCCAGTGAATCATTATAGTTCATCACCAGGCTTGAATTCTTAAATAACAAAAAAGAAGCCTTGATCACTTGATTAAAAGGTGATTGCATACCAGCACAGACCAATAATTTGCTTTCCAGAAGCCAAGCCATATGAATTAAAAATAAAGTACGCTTATGGCTCTTGCACAGGACCTGCCAATAACCCTGCTCACCCCATTGAGGAAAATTAGTCCTTACCTGCCTTCTTGCTGAAAAGGTTGTGGAGAGGCAGACACATCTGTTGAGTGTTGGTGGTCTTGCCCTGAACTGCACAGCTCCAGGAGGACAGAGATACTTGCCTATTGTGGCTTCTTCTGGAAGGCCAAGTTGAGAAAGGGTAGCAGAAAAATGAGGTGCCCAGTTGTTTTGGGGACTGAACCAGAGCCCATGAGACTCAAGAGAGTCTTTCTTCTCCATGGCAGAACCCTGCAGAAGCACCTGCCAGCTGTATGGGTATTCAAAAAACTTCATTCGAATGGTACAAACTTCCGTGTTCAATCCAAAGGAGATAAGTGACTCTCGGAGGGTACAAATTATGGTCTCTTTGCTGAGCCTGTAGCATATGAAGACAGAATTCTCCTGATCAAGCTTTTGCAGGTTAGCTATGCCAGGTGTCCTTTAAGGTGTTTTGACCTCTAGAGCATCCCCTAACTACCACCTCCTTGGTTACACATGCTCTGATTGCTTTCAGTACTTCCTTATGTTTCTTGCAACCTAAAAGTTTCTCAAAGGTGTTCAGTGCTCCAGGGCCCTGAAACTCTTCTGTGAGGGCATTCTTATGATGCTCTCATCTGATAAGGGAATTATTTGATTTCTATCTTGCTGTCTGGCATCCTTCTGTGAAGGCTGTCTAATTCTGATGGATGTTATGAAGTTTGTGCTTTTGCTATTCATTGGACTCATTGTATTTCATTTAGTCCATGTTTATAAATAATGGTTTGACCACACTTGTTCTAGTGTGAAACCTGTGATATTTAGTATCTTCCTTAATTCCTCTACCTTCATTTAAAAGAGAATTCCATTCCATGTATTTTTAAAGAAAATGTCATGCTCATTGGTGCTGCATTAAAACTTTAATAACTGGTATTGAAATGACTGACAAATAAAGAAAGAAAGGAGAAAGAAGTAAATCCCCTTGCCCTTGACATAAAAAAACCCCTAAAAAGCCTGAAAAGCTCACCTGTAGATGCATCACCAAAAGGCAAAGAAGCAGAGCCCGTATTTATTAAGAGGACATGAGTCCTAAAACCAATCACACTATTTCTGTGTGACAGTTTTGAAAGTGTGTGGCTTGCAATACCAGATACAGATTTATCTGTACAGGGGGAAAGGGGACGAGGGAAAGGGAGTGTGGTCCCTCACCCCTGGGACCTGGGGATGCTCCTGGTCATCTTCCACACAGAGGCTTCTTCACCTTCTGCATAAAGTTCAATTTAGTTGTAGGACGACTACAAGAACGAGTTGTAGGAGATGTCCCTATGCCATTCCTGTCACTGCACCTCTGTGAAGGTTGGGTTTAGAGGACGGTGAGAGCAGGGCATGCTGAGAAAGGTTCCCTGGGGAATATTGCTGGATCATTGCTCAGTTCCAGCAGTCCCAAGCAGGGAGTCAGATTGCCATGCACTGTTCAAAGCAGCTTTTATACAAAACCAATTGCAATCTGTGGGCAGTTAGCCTTTGAAACTTTTCTTCCACAATATAGTAAAAACTTTTTTTTCTATTAGCAATTATTTGTACTAAATTTATCTTTGAGAGATGCAGCTCTCCTTTCTGTTAAGGCATTTTTCTCTCACTGCATTAGAGAATGCCACCAGAATAAATGCTGCTTACAGGCCTGTGGAGTTTATAATATGGTTGGGAACTGGGAAAAAATGCTTTGCCTGTGCCTTGCCAAGTCTGTGGTAGTATAAAGCTGAAGACAGACATCAGAACATGAACTGAGAGAATGCAAAACAGAGTTGACAATATTTTGCACTTACCCGAGGCTTACTCAAGTTTGGAGAGGTTAATATATTCATAGCTGCTTTCAGAAATGTCTGCAGTGAACTCAGCTGTGCACAAGGGCTTAGTGCTTTCGATATGCAAAGAAAGGAAATAGCTCCATAGATATCATTCAGAACTAAATGCTGCCATCCTTGCTTTTATGAATTATTATATGCCTACAAGTATTGTACAAGTCAAGATGAATTTAAGTAGGTAATTCTTGCCTTCTGCAATTTAACCTCAGTAGTTTACAGTTACACCAGAGAGGATTAGAGATTTCAGTTGACACCTAACCTAATTCCTACAACATTGAAGACTATCAAATGCTGGGAGGAATTTTTTGCAGAGCAACTCACCCAAAAATAGTCTTGGCATGAGGCAAAACTTGAGCACTGGGAACAGCATCTTGTCCTAATCTAATAGCCACACAACAGCTCTAGAGCAGTGGGAAATTCTGTAACCACGTCGTGACCACTATGGCAGCATATAGGTTAGAGGAGCAGCCACAGCATCTTGTTCCATGTGAAACAAGGAGTGGATCCAAACATAGCCTATAATCATTCATAACAGGATGCTTCGAACAAATTGACTTGGCCATGGTGAGATGGTTGCATTTTGGACATTTGAAATGGTTTCCTTTTCTTTCAAAATAAAACATTTTGGATGGACTTGCTGTCCACTGTAGTCAGGACAGTACTCCATTAGGTGGGTTTAAAAATGTAAATCCACCACAAATCTTGAATACGTTGTTCTTTATTTCTGCAAGAAGAATAAAAGCAATTCTACTTGCTTTAAGTAACATACCTTAAATTATACCCACTGCTCAGTATACCTGTGTGTGTACATTGTATTACAAGTGTACCTACAGTTCAAAAATATGGTAGTCACTTGTATATATTTTCAAGGTGGGTTTCTTTTGTGTCTTTTTGTTCTGCTGATAATTTTCTCTCTGTGTATGAATATGTTCAGGTATCACTGAACCAGTGGTTGTCCAAATGAACTTGAGTGTCTTGCTATGTGAGGAAAATATAGCTTTTCACATAATCCTACTACGTCATGCTCTTTGTAGCCTAGTTTCCTAAGGCAATGAGGTTAATGTAATCATGCACTCTGTGTGTATGTTTATGCGCATGCATAACTTGAGTCAGTCTCCTCCCAATAAACTTTGATCCTGCTGGCCAACCAGTTCAATTTAACAAAGACATGGCAGCCTCAGATATTTTAAGTTCCTCCAGCTAGGCAAATAGGCAAGCAGATAGCGAGGAGAAAATCCCCATGAACTCTCCCACTAAGAAGGCTACAGTATGGATGCCCTGGCTGAATGCAGAGAGTCAAATGTCCTAAACTCTGTAGTCCTGGGGAAACAACTGGAGTTTGTATCTAATTAGACAGCAGAGAACACCACTGCAAGACAAAACCATAGGAAACCAGACTACATCACCTCCACAGCTCTTGGATGAGCTGCGTATCACCTAGATACGGGTTAAGATTTAAGTGGCTCCTTGAGACATGGCCACTGCCATGGTCCTTGCTCAGGGGACACCTAACCCAATTTTTACATCACTGAAACCTACTGAACATTCAGTCATTCCCCTCCAAGGGAAAATTCCTTGCAGAGCAACTCACCCTAAAATAACCTGTATTAAAGCAACTGTGGAGCCCTTCTGTAGGCCCAAGGGCCATCATGCTTTGCAAATTAATCTCTGATGGTACATGCCCTTTTCTTTCCTCTTTATTTAAGGTGCTCAGTAATTTGCTACCTGTACAATGACTAACAATTACAATGTGTTCCAAGCTGTGGTTCTGGATTCAGTGGTGGGGGAGGAGAGAGCAAAGCTCATTGACCCCTGTCTGCTTTAGCTGCTGATGGCTCCTATTAGCTTAGGTCTATGGATAGCTCACAGGATAATGAACTCTTTTCACCTCGCTTTGTCTTGCCATCCAGGACATTGGCAACATTATCAAGGCTACAGAGGCCCTATGTGTAAACAGGCATGTTGAAATGCCCTTTTTGCAATTTCCTAATCAGTAAGCAATGGTGCACTTTCTCTTGTGCTATTGGGCTGCTCCACCCACAGTCAGAGACCACAATGGGCATTCAGCAGCACAGCCAACCCATTTGCAGACAGCCAAAGCTGGGAAAAACCCCACACAAGTAGTCCTGCCAACTCATCAAGCAGCACTGCTTCCTCATACCCAACTGGCTGCGAATTGCTCTTTCTAAAATGACTAGAGTTAGATCAGCAAACATGGCCTTCCATACACCATTCATCTTGCCAATGGAAATGCCTTGTTCTTATAACAGCATTGCCTCCATACAGACAGCAGGATGTGTCCTGGGCTTTGCAAATCATAGAATATCTTGAGTTGGAAGGGACGCATAAAGATCAAGTCCAACTCCCTGCTCCTCACAGGACTACCTAACAGTAAACCATATGACTAAAAGCATCATCCAGACGCTCCTGGAACTCCGACAGGCTTGGTGCCGTGACCGCTTCCCCGGGGAGACTGTTCCAGTGACCGACCACCCTCTCAGTGAGGAACCTTTTCCTAATGTCCAGTCTGAACTTCCCCTGACGCAGTTTCATTCCATTTCCTCGTGTCCTATCACTGGTCACCAGAGAGAGATTGGCACCTCCCCCGCCCCTGCCCCCCTTGAGGAAGGTGTAGACTGTGATGAGGTCACCCCTCTCTGAGGTCTCCTCTCTAAGCTGAAGAAGCCAAGCAACCTCAACTGCTCCTCTTAAGTCTTGCCCTCGAGGCCTTTCACCATCTTGGTCACTCTCCTCTGGACACTTATCATTTGATGTCCTTACATTGAGGTGCCCAAAACTGCACACAGTACTTGAGGTGGGGCTGCAACAGTGCAGCACTGAGTGGGACAATCACCTCCTTCAACCAGATCGCTATGCTGTGGTTTATGCACCCCAGGACACAGCTGGCCCTTTTGCCTGCCAGGGCATGCTGTTGACTTATACTCAATGTGCCATCAACCCAAACCTCCAGATCTCTTTTCATGGAGCTGCTTTCTAGCCTCTCATCTCCCAGTTTGTACATATAACCAGGATTACCCCATCCCAGGTGGAGAATTCTGAACTTGCTCTTGTTAAATTTCATATGGTTGGTGATTGCCCAGCTCTCTAGTCTATCCAGATCTCTCTATAAGGCCTCTCTGCCCTCAAGGGTATGCACGGCTCCTCCTAGTTTAGTATCATCAGCAAACTTACTTAATGTACATTCAATTCCTGCATCCAGATCATTTATAAAACCATTAAAGAACACTGGCCCTAAAATTGAACCTTGTGGAACCCCACTGGTGACTGGCCACCAGCCTGATGTAACCCCATTTACTGCAACTCTGAGCCCAATCTGTAAGTCAACTGTTCACCCAACTTATTATTATGGACTCATCTAGCTGTATCCTGGATATTTTGCCCAGAAGGATGCTGTGAGAGATGGTATCAGAAGCTTTGCTAAAATTCAAAACCACCACATCAATGGCTTCCCTTGGTCAACTAGATGGGTGACCTTGTCATAAAAGGAAATTAAGTCAGTTAAACAGGACTTTCCCCTCATGAATGCATGCTGGCTGTGACCAATGACTGCCTTGTCTCTCAAGTGTTTTTCAATAACTCCCAGAATAATCTCCATAATTTTACCAGGCACTGAAGTGAGACTGACAGGCCTGTAATTACCAGGATCTTCTTGCCCTTCTTGAAAACAGGGACAAGATTTGCCAGTTTCCGGTTGGCTGGGACCTCTCCAGAGTCCCAACTGTTTAAAAATAATGGAGAGAGGTCCCGCAATAACATCAGCCAGCTCTTTCAGTACCCTGGGATGAAGAGATGAGAATAAACAGGGTGAGTTTCCAGGAAGATAGCATCTAAATCTTACAGCATTCCTCCAGGTAAATGATCTGGAGTACGTTTTCCATGATAAACAATCCTGTAGTTGGCCTCGTAACAAAAAATTATCTGTTAAATAGTAAGAAAGAATAGACAAACAGCCTCTCTTTGACAGGAACACAACGAAGAACTTGGTGTTATGGATGCCAAACCATACAAACTTTAACCAGATACTGCATTTGTGAGTATATGGTTGTATTTTCTCTGTGAAGCAACCTTTTTGTCACTGGATAAATTTCTCTGTCAGAAAAAAGTATTTGTTAAGATGACATCAGTGCTGGCACAGAGCGCTAACAAAGTTAGAGTGACCAACAATGAAATAAGCCATGCTTGTTTAAGACAGATGAAAATATTTTAATCAAAATTCTGGAAAGCAATTAATGGTTGAATTACTTCAACTCTGTGTACAATAAACTTTTCAGTGTTTTGTACATTTTTAAGGAGACACCAGTTTGTGGGGGGATGTGCACATGTTTTGGAGTGGTTGAATGAGTTTGGGGCTTTTTCTTT
The DNA here is from genome assembly GCA_035590195.1 of Aviceda cuculoides. Classification (NCBI taxonomy): domain Eukaryota; kingdom Metazoa; phylum Chordata; class Aves; order Accipitriformes; family Accipitridae; genus Aviceda; species Aviceda cuculoides. The sequence continues at coordinate 5,772,862 of JAVJGG010000009.1, forward strand.
TCTTCTTAAACCAGTACATGTTTATTTTTTCTTAAGCCAATAGAAGCTCTAACAAGGACATGATTATACTCAGAAATAAAAAAAAAAAAAAAAAAACCAAACACCCCCCCCCCCCCCCAAAAAAAACCCAACAAAAAACCCACCACAACAACAACAAAAACCTTTATAGCGGCATTGCTCAGGCATGGATTTAGTGAAGGAGACTCTCAGGATTACAGTCTTCCTGTTAGTGTCACCTGGTGCGGTACACATTCTTCTGATACATCAGTTGTTAACAAAACTCACCGTCATTCATATTCATAGTGGGACTGCATCCTCTTTGTGTTCTTCTCTTTCCCATTGGAAAATAGCTGTGATAGTATGTGTGTATATCAGTATAATTAACCCTAATCTAAAGAGTCATATCGCTTGACTTATTTAAGAAAGGCTTTAAGGGATGCCCTGAAAGAAAGACAGAAAATGTGATAAATTTGAGGGCAGTTTGTTTCTCAAGCCATTTCCTGTCTCAGAAGTGCTGATTCAGATCAGTGGAACTACTCAGTGTGTAAAATAAAGCACGCATATAAGAGTGTGGTCAGAAGTTAATTTCAGCAGCAGATAAAACAAATATTTGACTTTGTACTGAAGGGGACTAGGAGCACCTACACTGGCATTTACAATTTATCAGGGGGATAGTAATGATCAGCTAAGATATAACTGCTTTTGCTGACCGTGCCTAAGATTCAGATACAGAAGGACTAGTTCTTATTTGCCTCCTAATTTTTCATTTCACTGGGATGGAAACCTAGATAGGAACTAAGAGGTTAAGTATCTTACTGAATTTAGGTTATCTTCCTAGAATCAGAGAGTGATGCAGGAAGTAAGGACTAGTCATTTCATTTTTGTCACTCAGGAGGCACAAATCTGATTTAAACATCTGCCTAAGTGAATTAAGAGTCTGAATACCAGTGTTAATTGGGTTGCAAATTATACTCCTCTTCATATACTATTTGGTTTATCTTAAGTTTCTTCTGCTATGTTGCATAGGTTTACAAGTAAGGGATAATTACTATACCATTTGTTTTGTAGGTAATATCAGAATCAGGGATATGCTGGCACAACTGCTTTTGAAAACAGAAAAAATGTTAGCAACAGCAACATTTGCTTTCTGTGTTTACATATATGTAGTGAAAATAGAGATATTTTGATTTCACGCTATTGCTGGTATCAGCTGTCTAATAACAAGCATCAGCAGAGTAAACCACAATTTCAATATTGTATTAAGAAACATGCCTACTCTTTGACACTGTTGCACTTAACATACTGCTCTTGGCAGTATAACTCTGCCATTAGAAATACAGATGACTGAAAGAGCGTGTTCTACTAATTAGTCTTTCTCTCACACACATGCATAAAGCAGTAAAATACCATTAAATACTCCTGTTGTGCTCTGGTTAGTGTATAGTTTCAGACTTAGCAGAAGTAAAGAGCCCTTGCCTCACTGAGACTAGGTATCACTAGTCAGCTCATGTGTAGTACTCTGCTTCTGGGAAATGTAGTAGATCCAGAGCTGGTCCCTTTGGAGGGGCTCGGTAGGTACATTTAATTCCTGTTAAATCCCTGTGGGCAGCATGACAATATAAAAACATCCTGAAATGGTCATAGCAGTGAACTTGGAAACCAAAAATTGGCAGTCCTGCCTTTGCCTCGTTTGCTGATTGTTTTGAGGCAAGTTCTATCACCAAAGTATCTGAGTTTCTTTAAAGGTCCGTATCAGTGCAAGCTGTGGTTGCCATATGTAATGCATTGTTTTTCTATCTTACCCTCATTCCTTGAGAAGTGTGAGTTTAGTATTTTGAAAGATATTTTGATTAGAGCCTTTGATTATTTTTTCCACAGTGAAAACACTGTTAAAGTGTATTCAAGGCTAGTGAAAACGATTCCTTACAGTTAAGGAAGACAGTGGAGTTTATGATGGCCCTTATTTCTTAAGAGAAACTATTTCATGGCCTTGAACCATCTCCCCAGTAAATGTCTTGTCTTGTACAGGTGAGCTCTATGTTTATGTTGGAAGGTGCTTCTGCAGTGGAGGAGAAAGTTTATGACTGCAATCTTTATCTTGGAACTTCAGGTCATCTATTAGCTATGCTGGGCTTATGCCACAGAGCACTTAAAAGCATAAAGAATTCAGCCTGAGACCAGGTCATTCATTCTATTTGATCACATTTGTCCTATGTAGAAAATAAGAGGAACAATTTTACACAGACTTTTTGGTTTGATTTGACATCCTCAGGCAGAAATCAGTATATAAATGCAGCAGTATTGTATTTTAACATATATTTGACAGGGATTAAAAGCGCAACTTGCACAGTATGAAATCTTAATGTTTGTAGTATACTTGGGACCTATGTATGGTCAAGGATGTGCATGCAAATGCTATATCTGCTGTAACACATACACATATAAAGATATTATTATATAAAGCATATTAAAATTACTCCCTTTTTTAGCAAACACCAGTTTCTGTTATGCTTTGCCAAAACTGCAGATGAGAGAAATATTTTACAGGTTTTCATGCCTGGATTGACTGTTGAAGTAGTATATAGGGGACTTCTGTTCCAGAAGAAATATTCAGGATGAATCAATAAATCCTAATGTCACTTATGCTGCTTTCTGCAGTCTCCATCTCCTTCTCAGGCTCTCATTGCAAGGTTGTTAGACTTCTATGTTCCAGCCAAATAAATTAGCATGGGCAGATTTTTTTCTCTAGAGAAGGCTGGGAGTCAAGTTTGGGAACTCTGAGATGACAACATCCTCATACTGATGCTGTGATTTTTATTGGCTCTTAATATACTCATTTCCTTGATAATATTAATTATTGCTTATTAGATAAAGAATAAAAATTGCATTCCAGTGGAATTATTGCAAGGCTTCTCTGATAAATAATTAAAAAAATTTGCATTACCATCCCACAAAGAAAAGAAGGAATCAGTCCCTCCTTTTCTTACTGCATTTGAGACTGAGATTGTGATTCTGTGATGAATTCAATCCAATTTTAAATTCCTGCTCCAGATCTCATAAGCACAAGTCATGGGATGCTGAAGGCTGATCCAGTATAAAATAACTATTGGTTGAACAGTACAAAAACCCCAACCAAACAAAACCAGTGATGATGGATTTACTTTAATTTATACACTTTATGGAGAATCAGGTGTTGTCCAGCAGCTTCACTCTAACTCGATGCTGGAAAAGTTGTCACGTGTTCTCTCACAGCTGGCATGAAGCCAGCATAAAACGTAATGCCAAACTGAGTTCTTTATCATGTACAGTGGTTAATTTGACAGAAATGCAATAGCATCCACATGTCTGAACTAGACGGAATGTGCACTTTTAAGTCGTCAGTGGTGCATAGATCAAATATTAGTGAGTGCGGGGCCATAGACTGGGAGGGACTGTCCTTTGGCAAGAACAAAAATATGGCCTAGCTGCAGGTAAACCTTCCATGATCTCAGTAGAATTATATGACTGTTTTTCAAAGCCACTCTCAGAGTGCTGTAAAAATGTAGTGCTATTTTTTAACCACTCTATCCATACTCCAACCTAATGTTTATTTGAGAATCCTAACCTTGAAGTTTAAAGATGAAGGGAAAAACCACCATGTTTACAGCCATTTCCTTCCCATCCCCTAAGAAAAGTAAGCTTACTGTGACAGAGAGCAGAGGGCAAGGTCTGCAATATTACCTGTGCACACATCTATCAATTTCAGAATCTGAATTGCCATTCTCTTGCAAAGGCAATAAACACGGTAATATGTCTTGGATGAAAAGCAAGAAATACAATAGGTTTGCTAGGTAACAGACAAAAAAATCTGCCTAGAAAACAAGGAATAGGGTAATCTCATTATAAGAGAACATTCAGGAAATTAAAATTAAAAATGCAAAGTGAATAAGCTAAAGACTGTTAAAACTCCAAACATATTTGTATCAAGAGTAATATGACAAATTACTGTTACAATGTAATCCTCCTCTTTCAAAGAAGTGGTGGTTTCTGGTGTTCTGTTGATTAATTTTCAGTCTCTTGATTAGATAAATCTTCTGCATATATCTCACACATTCTGTAGTAATGGCAAATATATTCTGGCGATGAAAATGTAGGGAGGAAGAGAAAAGAGTCTGAAGAAAAGAATGTGTCTTCTAACGTAGCCCAATTGCCACACTGTAAGGGCTTATATAGAAGTTCTTTGTGTTTTGTAAAGCATATTGTCTTTGTTCTTTATTGAACCCTAGAAACACTAAAATAAATAAAATATTTCTGACAAGAATACCAACCACACTATAGTCTTCTATATAAATACATTTGTATATAAATACAATAAATATAAATTTATTGTATAAATAGTACAGCAGCTAACACAGATTAACCACTGTTACAGCATATAAATTTTGGTAACAAAGAAAATACTGTAAATAAAAAAATGCTATGTAAAAGGGCTCAGGTAAAAGAGTTTAAGGATGTATTTTGAAATGCTATTCATCTTTCTCCCATAAACCAAATGTGGATTGTTTTAATAGACATCTTCCGATTTATCCATATTTTAGCTTCCTGTGCAACTGGGCTTAAATGCATTCTTTAAACAAAAAATATTAAACCAAAGAAATACTATACTTTACAAAACACTTCATAACCAAGCTGTATCAATTACTGCCCCTTTAATTTCTTTCCTATTGAAATATTATTCACCAGTTCTTGGTTCAGTTCCCAGACATGCACAACATTCTTCACTGTGAGGATGGTGAGGCACTGGAACAGGTCACC
>JAVJGG010000009.1:5788253-5811448 GCA_035590195.1 Aviceda cuculoides
ACGAGTTTTACTTCTTTTCCTGATTTCCTCCCCCATCCCACTGGGGGGGGGGGGGGAGTGAGTGCGTGGCTGCGTGGTGCTTAGTTGCTGGCTGGGGTTAAACCACAACAAGGAGGAATCAGTAAATATAAAAAATAGCATACAGCTAACAGCAGCTGATAAAGTTAAAATGTTGCCTGAAAGGAGGAAGGAACAACACCTCTCAAATCATAAGTCTCTGGAAGATGACAGTGAATGGTCTTTCATACTAGTACTGTGGTAATCACCAAAAGGTCTGTGTTTACTAATAGCTATAAGAGTTACCGTGAGTCTTCTGTACCTGAATAAATGCAAGATGACATGTAAGATGCACACACCTAGTGACAACCATAGGTAGATTGAACAGACTAGCACTGCTTGGGCAAGAACATGGCTAGATGATATAGCAGGCAGAAAGGTATAATAATGTTTTCACTTTTCTAATAGTTTCAAAAGCAGAAACTGAAATAATCCATCAAATGCATTCCAAGGGGGGACACAGCACAGCTGTTTTCAGATGGCACACATGTCTGCTATAACCACAACTTAACACAGTCTAACTACTGGTAATTAACACAGGGTGTGATCCTAGGACAGGGCCAGCAATTGTTTGTCTGCTGGACATCGCTCAGTGTCTTCTAACTAATCATATGACTGAATGCGAAGGGAATAGTGACTGGTTTTGTATTGTTTTGAATCCATCTGTTTTTACCATTTAGCTTAAAGAGCTCCCATAGCCTAACACACTGCAAGACTGTCATCTGAATGACAGCATGCCTATCCACTGAGGTTTTTGGATATCTAAAGCGTCAGAAGTCCTACTGCAGAACAACTTCACTGCGCTCTTCTTTCTGTTTTTCTCCATTTTGTTTGGTCCAATAAACATTCAACCTTCTGGCATGGACAGGAGCACTTGCAGGATCTGAGAGAAATGAGGGGAATGTTCAAAAGTGAACGTAATGCCGTGCCTGGGATTTTTCAGGCTGAGCTATTTGGACACTGCAGAGATGGGGCCCACTGACACGGGCAAGACAAGCTGCAAGTTCTACCCATTCAAAAAAGATTCATGATGCTGCTCTTGATTCTCCGGATGAACAAACAACTCTGCTTCCCAGGACTACCAGGGCTGCAGCTGCCAAGCTTGCTGTGTCTGCAAGGGCAACCACAGTTTTGGGGACTCCCTCTGACCCTGTATGCTTTGGCAAATCTCCTAGTTTTCTTGGAGGCCTCTGTGGGCTCAACAAGTGAGGCAGAGAAGATACTCCAAACCTCAAAACGGCCTTCAAGTAACAGCTGGGAAATTGGAGCAGGGACCCAAATCAAACACATTCAGAGATCTGGGAACAAGAGCCACTCCTTCAACAGCTGACAAGAAGAAAGCAGAGGAGACTGCAGCACTGAGAGGAAAGCAACCTGCAAATTTCCCATTAAAAAAATCCTCCAGAGTGCACTTAAGCCCTTCGAACTGCACCCCTTGATGGTCACAAACATACTGCTGTACCTCAGTTTTCTATCACATTCCACAAGGTTTTTAAAAAAACTATTTCTATAGAAAGCTATTTGTTTAACCCTTTTAATATCTTCAAGTATATTTTCTGTGTTTGTTATTCAGTTCTGATCTTCAGATCTATGGGATTAAATTTGTATTGTAGAAGACTCTGAAGCATTGCTTTTGAGTTGTATTTTACTGGGGGGTGGGTGGGGGGGAACCCAATTTTAAGTTACTAAAATAAATATCAAATGACCCAAGCAACAGTTCATCAAGTTCACACCACTACAAGTTAGAGCAAGCTATGGATTTGCAAAGCATGAACCATGAGAACAATTGCAACACAGATCCAGCGAAAACTCCACTGAGTCCCTAAAGAATTGCACAGCTGTTTTAGGCAGCCTACATCTATCTTCCCTGGGTGCATGCTTTGATCATTTTTCTGCAATGACATTTCATTTCAGATTTTGTGACCTCCTCTGTAATTCTTTGTTGCTTCACTCCTTGAATGCCTGGTTTCTTCTTGTGCTCTATGCAAAGTGAGTTCGGGGTGGTTGTAAAAAGCCATTGAATTGAAACAACTCTACTGCCCATGGGACATTCACTTTGTATAGGAGTACGCAACTCCCTCTGTAGTTGCAGGAGGCAAAAACACAGTGGGTTTTTCTGGGTGGTTTTCTGCTCTCCCCACCCCCCTACCCCCCACCTTCTTTAAAAATCAGTTTACAATATGGTTCATGGCCCAGCCTCACAAATAGCTTTACTGCTGCAACTCAGGGAGCAGTATGGGGGAAAGCTGTGGCCCAAGCAGTTAAAGTATGGAGCAGAGGAAGTTGGGATCTGCTGCAGTACATGAAATTTCTTTTTTAAACTATGGGGAATAGAAAGATAACTGTCCCAATTTTAGCATGGTTATATTCTGTAGGTTCAGATTCATAGGCAGTATGCATTATATTGGCAAGAATTTAAAAAAAAAAAATCTCAAATCTAAAAAAAGGAATTCTTTAACATGGGAGAAGAACAATGTCTCTGTACAAAAGGTCAATTTTTATGAGGCTACATGCAAATAAGACTCATTTCAGTATTTGTCTGTGAGTAAGTTTAGGATAACCCATTGAAAGTGGGAGGGTAAAGGTGCTTGGTGAAGTTTATTCTCAGTTGTTCCATCTTGGTAGTGGGGACCTCCCCCTTGCCAAAACGAAGAGATACAGGGTCATGCATTTTACCCCATATTTCACAGGTAATCAGTTACCAGCCCAGCTGACATGAGGTAACCCCTTTAGCCATGAAAATCACCTCAGCTGCCTCACCCCAGTGCCTGATGTCACCAACCAACTAACACCTTGCTCACGCTCACATCCCACCAAGACCTCTTACCTACCACCCTCACATCCCTTCCTCTCCTGGTTCGCTCTGACTAAGCATAGCTAGAGGCAAAAGAGGGAGTGGTGGTGATGCTCACAGTCCCTTTTTAAGCAGTAATTCAACAGTCTGAGAATTTGTCTGCTGTGTGAGAGAACCAGGTTCAGTTCCTTCTCCATCAGAAGCGTTGTAAGGCTGCACATCCCCTGACTCAGGGAAATGTTTTAACCCAGACCAGAAGGTTGAGGGGATGACACCCACTCCTCTTTGCTAGAGATGAACGGGACAGATGAAATAAAGGTTGTAATTATTGATAAAAATGACCAAATACTTTTGAAACCACAATTACTGCAGTTCTTAGAAATAAACACACAACTCTAAGCCTCACAATGAAATAATACATAAGGATACCTGTTGTAACTGGAAGAGTGGGCTCCAAAGCATACACTTGTTCAGCAATCATGCTTCTTTTTGCTGGAAGGGCTTAGCTATTTGCTTTGAAACTCAGCATAGAGCTGAGGGGAGCAGTTATCACTAACCACTGCATGGTCATGTATTATTTTCTCTAGATCCTTCTTATAAAATATTCCACCCTCTTGTAAGCTGCTGCTGCAGTAAGCTGCAGCAAGGTTTTGTGTGAATGTGTGCTGCACTTTGAATACAGAGTAAGCAGTTAGGTTACTGTCTCAGTGTTTGCCTCATGTGAAACAGCTCTTACTGTGTTTTCGGAGCTTGCTTCATTTATTTTCAAGAACCTAATAACTATGCTAACAAGTTTGGTTTTGTTTTTAAAAGATGCCACAAGTAAGCAACAAAGCAATAAGTAGCATTATGAATAGGAATCTCTGAGCTATGCAAAGTTTGGTCTAACTACTCAGTTTAACTTGCTATCCATCATAGCTCTGTGAGGGGCATTCTTCATCAGCAGTATTTTCAACTAGGACTCTGAATGTGTGTTGAAATTATCCCTGGCAGCTTGACTGGAAGAAGAAGAGGCCTTTTAAAAACTGCACTAAGACGTAAGATACTCAGTAAGCACAGATATGTGTTTTGACAATTGTAGAGTTACATGATTTAACTTCAAACACTAATATTACTCTTCCCCCCAACCCCCAAAGTACAAGGCTGTTGGGCAGCAAGAAATCACAGAACTTCAAGACAGAGTAAAACAGCCCTGCTGTTCTTAAAATCCAGCCATTCCAGACAATGCAGAACAAAACCCATCCTCATGGTCAGGTCAGAAGCAGGGGAGAGTAAGAACACCTTTCAGCTAGATTAAAAACTCACCCTCAAAGTCCAAACGCCCCACCAGTGCTAACAGCCTCTCTGTTAGCAAGGCTGGCAGCGGAGCAGAGGACACCTTGCAAGTGTCCAAAATGGGCAGCTCCACCACAGTGGCAGGCTGAATATAGACAATCTTTCAGATGGATCCCAGCTCACAGACAGCCTGAAAGTTCTGAAACAATGCCTGCAGAGATGGGCAGTGTGAGAACAAGAAGTATATTTGCCTCCATGAAAGATACAGCCTGGTTCTTGGCCTAGCTGCCATTTACAAAGAGATACAGGGAGCTGCTACTGCTGTGTTGGCTGCCCAGGGGGAAGAGAGAAATATAGCAGGACACAGAGATTAGGAACCATCCTGGAAAACAGTAAAGAGCATATCACGATAGCATGTCCCCATCATATGCAGAAGTGTTAGCTAATCTGGGTGACAACCCCTCCACTGCACTCCCCCTGCTCCAACCCCACCATCTCTCAGCCTTGCACTGCCTTCTGGCTCTTGCGTCCTTGACAGCACTATTTGCCCAGCTGGGGACAACTACACCTGGGCACATGCAGGGCCACTCCAGCTGAAGGTTGTCTGCTGCCCAAGCCCTTGAAGGACAGGGAAACAGTGGTCATATTGACAGCAGTTCAAAAGAGGTTGGGAAAACACTGCCACTGCAAGCACAGAGGAGGCCATCAGAGAACCTGTCCTTTTATGAAATGCACACGGCTCCATATAAAGAACACAGGCCAAAACTTCTTGACACATCCATCGTAAAAATCTCCTGAACAGACTTAAGTGGATGTTTTCAGTCTTCAGGCACAGGACAGGGAGCTGGAGCAGGAATGGTGGAGGAGATGCAAAACTCACAAACTTGGAAGAACATGCAAATGCAGGGAGAAACACAGGTGCGTGCAGGGTGTTGCTTGATCCTCAAACACCACTGTCTTGCTATATACTATTTATCCTCAGTGAAGCCCTCTCTAGCAACCAGTAATGCTATGGCAAAATGAGATGCAGTAGAAAATGCTATGTTTAAGATTTTTTTTAAGGAATTGAAGAAGCAGCTGTAGTTCCCAGACAAATTGTCCAGTCTTTTTTTGATCAGAATGTGACTTGAAAATGTTTAGCTGAATTAGGGCTGTGGGATTTGCCCTTCAGTGCTGCTCTGAAAAAATTCTTATCGAGAACCCAACCATACCATTTGTACTGGCCCAGCTTCTCCTGCTTTTCAGAAAACAGTAATTGAACACAGCTTGTTTTACTTAGCATCAGATCTCGCCCCTGGGAACCAATACTTCTAGTTTCAGTGAACAGAGCTGAAGCTGAGAAAATGAAGCCTATTGTTACTTGGGCTCAAGAGGCAAAAGATGTTTGGAAGTTTTATAAGTTTGGCTTAGAAGACGAGAATCTTTCCTTCCCTCACCATCCACTGGGATCAGCTGTGCTACAGGCTTATGCTTTGATAATATGGAGAAATATTTCTTTCACAACTGCAAGGGCACCACCCTTCTCCAAACGCCTCCGTCCATTGAGCAGAGCTCCTTGGCAGCTCCATCAGTGCAATTACGCTCCATCTCAGGCACTGAATATACCATGAATCCTGGATTTCTCCTAGATGTTCAATTCAGACTGAGTATAAAACAGCCATAACTACATCTCAACTGGGAAATAAGGTTTCTAACCAGCTAAGCAGAGAGGATCTGAAACAGTCATGCCACTGGGAGAAGTGAATGCAGAAGGTTTATTTATTTTTGAGACAGAGCTTGATTTAGCATTCACTAGGATTACAGGCAATAGCTGCTCACACAACTATGAGGTTGCTGCTCATGACATCACTTCTAGTCCCATGGTATACTGAAAAATTTGCACAAAGCTAGGGACAAAAGTAAGCCACTAAGCTAACGCACTGTGCACAGAGCGAACTTGCACTCGTTACAGCTGTATCCCCATTTCTTAACAACCAGCTTTGCACTTACCAGAGAGCTAGAATACATATATCTTCTTAATCCAGCAGAAAGATCATGTGCGTCTTGGAAAGTGCAGGATTCTACAAGATACATTGCTCAAGTCCATCGTCTGTTTGCTGGAGAGGCATCAGATATCTTTTGCTGTGGACCTTTGTGTAAGCTTAGCTACTATGAAGCTGCAGGACACCCTCAGTAGCTCACAGAACATACTTAGAGAAAGTAGTTCTGGAGGAGTAATAGGTAGACAACACTTCTTCATCACCAGGTCTCCCCCCTAAGTCCTCCTGTTCATGTGTTATCATACCTCTTCCCCTCCTCTTAAAAAGGCATCAGCTGAGCGTTTTCTCTTTGTAGTCCCTGCTCCCCACATTTCTCATTTGCATGCAGCTGGCTGTGATGCTGTGAGACTTATGGCAGGTGAAGGGAAGTGTGAGTTAACCATCTTCAGAGACCAGGTCTGGCCACACTGCATCTAAGTGCAGGTTTGGGGTGGGCTGGAACCTCTTATGTCCAGTCCCTCTCTTCCACAACCCTCGTCTACTTCGGAAACTACCATAAGGAGTTCAGAAAAAGCACAATCAGACCAAAGATGTTTGTCATTCATGTTCTGGATCCTGTTAAAACATTTCTCTAATCAGAAGTTGATTTAAGACACAGGATTGGGTTTAAAGTATTCTTAGTCCTTGACAGTTAGCTTCCTGGCTTGGGCTGAACCTACCACACAAATAAATAGTACTAGCAAACCCTGAAGGTGTCTTCAGTGTGTCTGGACATAGAGCCTTAAAACCTAGAACTGTTTCTCACATTACTGTAAGTCAGTCACCACTCAGGTTAGCCTACTATACTGAATAACTAGCACTGGTGATCCACCTCTTTAGCAATGGATCTAGGGTGGCCTTCCACCAAAGGTTTCACGTGCTGTATTCTACTTCCTAAATACTCAATAATTTTGACAGAAAAAAAAATGTTTGGGAAGTTCATGTAGCACAGCTGAGCCAAAAGGATATACATCTTTATTAGCTCTAAAAATGGCAAAGAAACAGTGATTACAGCAGCACAAGCAAAATGTTGAAAATAGTCCCTAACATGGCATTTCTACTTATACTGCAGAAAGGCACCATTTTGAAAGCTTTTTACAATTGTAAGCAATGAAATTTTTCAAAAAGCTGCTCAGGAAATACATCCTGCCAAGAAAGCCCTAACTTTGGGATTTTACAAAACATTTCTCTGCACATGGTGAACTTTGGATTTCTGACAGCTCATACATCAGGCAATTCAAAGCTTAGAGGTCCACCTTGTAAGAACTGTTTTTGTTCCCTTTTTTGGCTTTATTATCTGGCTTCTCATATGAGATTTGTGATTTTAAACAAGCCTTTCTTTCAAAACAAGACATTTTTCGTGCTGGAATTCAAACAGTCCTACAGCAGTACATGAATTACCCCCTTAGACAAATGTCAAAATTTGTAACAACTCAAAACAAAATAGTGTCTGCTGTCTTCAGTTCAGGCTTACAAGCAATATAAACCAAGGAGGTTATGTAAAAGAACTTGGTTGTGTATTTTATATGGGATAGCAGAAATACTTATGCACCAGAACACTGGTGTACAGCATAAACGTGTACTTCTGTTCTCTTTTCTAGAGATCAGGTAAATGCGCACATGTGGATGAGAGCATAAAGTTTATTTGCTATGAAGAATTCAGCAAAATGAGAATAATTTTATTTTAGAGCTTTTAAAATTAAATTTCTTTAAAACTTATGTATATGGTTTTTGTCAAAAAGTAAAATGTTTAGATTTTGGAAAGGAACATCCTTCCCAAAGAAACAAGAAGTAAATTTTTAGCAAAACAATTGCTCACTAAAATTCTTTTTTCTTCTTTTTTTTCCTTCTCTTCTTTTGTGAAAATGACACCCATGAGAAAGGTCAAACCAGTATTTGGTGGTTTGCATTATTATTCCAGGTTTTCCATAGCTTCAAGAGGGGTCTGAGCTATAAGATTAGAATTATAAGTGTCACTAGGAGGGCACATTCCCCCCTGAAACCATTGAGATTTAGGTTGAAATTAAGGAAAACCTCTTTCAGTATATAAATCAGAGATGTACACGAGGAAGCAAAAGTACTAAGCTCACCCATTGACTTCAGTGAGTGTCTCAGCATTTTTGAAATTCTGGCTTCTGGTTTATGATCCTGATTTTTGACATCCAGTTTTGAATATCCGGTCTTTCATTTCCATGGCTATATAATGTAAGTTTGTACATTTGATTTTTATTGTGAAGGTTTTGTATAGCTTTATGTATGCATACAGAAAAGGTTATCTTCAATGTGACCACAGAATATTGTAGAAATTGGAGTTCCATTTATCCTTTTCAGACAGTGTAACATCAGAGTATCATCACTGAAGATAAAGCTCTTCACAGTTAATTTCAGTGCAGCTACAAGCGCAGCTTGGTCTACTCTCTCTTAAGGGGTTTGCAACATGGTCCTGTGCTACATCTTCCCCCTAACTTGCTTGTAATTACTTTCTGGCCCAGATTCGGTCCTTTGAAACTAAGCAGATGGTCCTGCTGCCCCACTGTCCCCTTCTCCACGAAACACTCGTGTTGGCAAGTGAATCTTTTGTAGATGGAGCCCCAGACAGGGCAGTCACAGTGACAGCTGTGGGACCAGCTAACCCTTGACTAATGGGGCATTTGTGATGGCTCTGGTTTCTGAAGACATTGACAGGCTTGGAACAACACTGACAGTGCTGGAGGGAGGTCTGGTATTTCACGCACACTGTCCAGTACATCATTTTTACATTTGGGGGCTATGCATGGATGCACATAAGCTGGGCTCTCCCCAACCATATTTTGAGCCTTCCTAGTGCTTGGCAGTGCAGGTGCATTCTCTCTATATGCTTTAAAAAGAGCCAAACTGAAAACACCAGGCTTGGTAATGGAGGCCAGGAGCAACAAAGCCACAAGTGTTGAAAAGTGACTGTTAGAATAATGTGCTGGGATACTGTAATTCTGAGACAACAAAGTTTGCGAGCAGCACTCTTTCTTCATGCTGACACGTCTCTGAACTGTTGTCCAAGAGCCAGGTCCTTCTGTCTGGCCACCTGTCATGAGGTGCCACAGACTGAGTGGTGGCCTCAGAAGAACTTGTGCCCCATCACTGGTTTTGCAGATTTGCCACATGGAGCTGGTTACAGTTTGGTAGGCAGTGGTTTGCAAGAGAGCTGCTGACTGTCAGTAGCAGGAAAAATGCATTTCTCATCAGCAGAGTCATCAGATAGGACAGAAAGCAGCTCTGTCGAATTAGAAGATACTATTTTAAAATAGGCAATACCTCAGAGGAGGACCCATTCTTAGGTTTTGTGTAAGGGCATTTTGACAAATGTAGTGGAGAGACAGCCTGGACGTCTCTCATCTTTAAGTAACCTGTTCCAGCTGTTGCTGAGCCTCATTTCCTGATCTCAGGTATCTAATATTTGACATCTACTTGACCATTTGTTTTTACCTTTGTGCCAGAAATTGAGATAGTGGCCTTTTTCTAACAGGGAGCACAACCTCTGACATTCTGCCCATCTGCAGAAGCCCATCTCAACCAAGTTTGTACAGTTGACAAGGCACGGCTGTGCACAACAGCCAAATAAAACTTCATACATTTCAAATACTATTTCTATGTAGAGTCACTCTGTAGTTGAGGGCAGGCTTGTCTCATCTATCACCTGCTAGCCACTTCGCTCAGGATGTTAGTCAAGTGAGCTCTCCTGATTCATCAGATGCCAAATCACTAAAATAATCACTTTCTTAAAAAGAACTAAGCTTAAACTAAACATATTTTGCAAGTTATTAATCATTGCATCATGTCAGTTATTTATCAAATGCTTTTCTGTTGGTTTATTTTTTCTTCATGGTTTTCTGCTGCCCACCCATAACTCTTGCCACTTCTAAAATTAGCTTCTCCAAAAAAAATTAGTGAGTTTTCTAAACAAGTGTTCACTTAATCATCTTTCAGTGCTGTTCTTTCAGTTTCTACCCTTCCACACAGACCAGCATGAAGCTTACCCAACTACTGTTTAATGTTCAGGGGAGCAAGGGTATGGAATTGAAGGGTTTTACTCAGGCTTACTGGAAAACAAAAGAGACAAATTTTTGGCTTATGTGATGCAATCTTCTTGCAATTAGAATAAAGTCCTAGTTTTGTGATATTCAGGGGTGCTTCTCTAAGAGCTCTGAAAACTACAGCTATCCAGACTGTCCTGAAACCTTCTTTACCTTCTAGGGTGATAGAGATGAGAGGTATACGCCAAGTGGTTTGTTTTTGCGGTCTTTGAGCCACATATACATACAGCTTCCCACTCCCCAAAACAGAGAAGAGCTTTCTTTAAGGTTGTTAGGTTTGAACAGACCTTTCTGAGATCGAACTGCAGCTCTGAACTTGTTCAGACAGTCCTAATGGCTTGACACCCCAAGCTTGTCACATGCTCTCCTTTTGGTGAAGGAAAGTTGATAAGAGTAATTAACTTAAGAGTTTATAAAGAAGAATCCAGAGCATAGCTCCCTAAAGAGGCACCTGCTCAACACTCACAAAACAGATGGATTACCTGACACATGCACAAACTGCACTGCTAAAATTTACCCTGCCAGTTTTGCATGTGAGCTGGTACCTCAAGGGGACATGCAGAACCTCTTTTACCTTACCTACACCCAACCCGTGTCACTCCAGATTTCACTCTTGGCAGGAAGTAGAACAAACAAACAAGTAAAAAAAGCACAGTGCTGCCGTCTGCTACATTTTATTTGGAAAAATATGATCTAAGGCTGACAAAAAATCCAGAAGTTGCTCAACCCACTAAAAACCAAATGAAGTAGATACGCGGATGTTTGCTGGAAAGGGCAGGACATCAAAGTACATGGGAGTCAAGAAAGGATTTGTGAGAGTAGATGAGTGAAGAGGACAGAATGGGTGAGATGGTCAAGTCAGGGGTACAGATTATGAGAGATGAGCTATTTCCTGAATATTCACATCCAGAGTAATAGAGCCACTGAAGCCCTCGGATGGACAAGGGCCATGGCTCAGTAGGTCAGAGCACAGCAGAGGCCTGATGCTAGGCCTGGAAAACTGCTCATTTTTGGCTACCTAAAAAAAGATGTGCCATCACTTGGGCTTGAAGTAGAAGACATCAAGACATCAAGAAGACATCAACAGCATCTCGTTTGTGAAAAGCTTAGATGAATGGGCTGGGTCAAGGGGAAGGTAACTGGAAATGGTAGCTGAGGAAGAAGGAGACATGCACCTCTGCCACGTTTTTGGTTTCTGTAACCACTCTGGAATAAAACAGCCAAAGCTTTGGGATACAGTCCAGGACTGATTCCTTTCAGTTGGTAAGTTACGAGTGACACACACTGAATGCTTCAAACACAACTATAACCTCCATTTGATGTCAAATGGTAGGGGGTAGAGAAGGAGAAGCAGGTAAAGCAAACAATGCAATTTCTAACTATAGTAGTGTCTTAGCCACGTACACTTATTTCCCTTTTGCTGCAATCATTTCCCTATGGCAAGAAGTTTGCTGAGAGCTGCCACCACCACCTCTGCTCTGCAGCACAGCAAGGAGGCATGCGGGAGGTCCTTCTCAGGCACCTGGGGCTATTTGTTCATACATGGCCAGGTGAGACAGCAGGGCTCTCCCATCTGGCACAGAAACATGGCTCGGACACATCTTATCGTATCTAAACTGTGCTTCCTTACATGCACAGCTCTCTTCTGACTAATACCACGGCTACAAAGCTAGTCCAGTGAACGTAACCAGAAAGTTATCACTGGCTGCTGATGGCTCCAGGGAAAGGGCAGCTGTAGACTTCAAAATACTGGATATGTGCTACAGTTTTGTTATCTCTGGGTTTTCAGAGATTTGGTTCTAAAATATCTAACTCTTCCACCCCTCCAGAGGCAAGAGGTTTGCTGAACGGGCTGTTTCAGAAGGCAATGAGACACCGTGAGATAACTTTTAACTCACTGGTAATGAAGTTTACTGCTAAGGAGCAAAGCTCTGAGGTTGCAAGCCTAAGTCACAATGGCAGCTGTACTCCTCGAGCCCCCAGGGGAGACACTGTCTCTGCCAGATCTTCCTTGGCTTCTACCATTCCAGAGGCCTCACTTTATTAGCAGAAAATCACATCTACTTTGCCAGTTTCCAGAGTCAGAGAGACAGTTGCTTATTTTCCTCTACTGCACCAGTCGTATCCTCCATGACATAATACCGCAACTGAAAGTTAGCTTCTATTTTTCGTGTCTTTTATAGAGTGTGTATAAGTACGATGCAAAGATAAGCACTGTATATGGGAGCACTGATTGAACCTCACAATGGTGTCTCATTTTGTCATGGTTTAACCCCAGCCAGCAACTAAGCATCACACAGCTGCTAACAAACTTTCTCCCCACCCAGTGGGATGGGGGAGAAAATGAGGAAAAAGAAAGTAAAACTCGTGGCTTGAGATAAGAACAGTTTAACAGAACAGAAAGGAAAAATAATAATTATAATAATAACAATAATAAAAGACAACAACAACAACAACAACAATAATAATAAAAGGATTGGAATATACAAAATAAGTGATGCACAATGGAGTTGCTCACCACTTGCTAACTGATGCCATTAGGTCTCAAGCAGCGATCGCCCCCAGGCCAACTCCCCCCAGTTTATATACTAGACATGATGTCACATGGTATGGAATATCCCTTTGGCCAATTTGGGCCAGCTGTGTCCCCTCCCAACTTCTCATGCCCCTCCAGCCTTCTTGCTGGCTGGGCATGAGAAGCTGAAAAATCCTTGACTTTAGACTAAACAGTACTTAGCAACAACTGAAAACATCAGTGTGTTATCAACATTCTTCTCACACTGAACTCAAAACACAGCACAGTACCAGCTACTAGGAAGACAACTAATTCTGTCGCAGCTGAAACCAGGACATTAGTCTTGGTTTCTCCTGAAGATCTCATCATGTCCATAATATCACAAGTGTTCCCCAAAGGCAAGTCACATTGCTGCTTTTGCTGCAAGAAAAGCTGGAGGAGCAGATCAGCTCTTTACTGTTCTTAAGTTTTGGTTCTACACATACTCACACAAACCTCTTCTGTGGGTACCAGAACCTCCATAAATGAGAATACACATCTTTTCAGATAACCCACACAAAATCAACACATTGCAAGCAGGTTACTGAAGCCAACAGAAGTACCTATAGGAGACTGGGGGGAAAAAAGCAGTCTTGGGATAAGCTTCCTGTTGTGCACAAAATTTGCCACAGGACTGTAGGAGTGAAGGAACAGAGACCTGCTTGGTATTTTTTCGTTTTGTTGGCTGTTTTTCAGGTTTTAGGTCTACAAAACCTCCTCAAACCTAGGCACACAAGCTACTATGCAGGGTGGTCTCTTCCTGCATCTACAGTTTCAGGGTTAGCCACAAAAAAAGAAATAACACAGGTAGTAGCCAATCCTTAGAGGTGTGAGGTTGCATTCAGACAAACAGCCTTGAAACAAATGGTATAGGCTCTTATACAGTCATATCATATGACAGAAGAGCAAGTAGGTAAGGCGCCCAGAATTTTATCAGGAAAATCCTGAACAAAATTACGTGTGCATAAACAAACCACAAGTCCAACACACCACTCTGCACATCATGTGTGCAGCACAGAAGGAAAACATACGCACAGAAACAAGCATTTGTTCAGGATGGCTGGAACTCAGTTCAGTTTTCCTTCTCTCCATTTCAGTAAATCCAAACCAGAACTACAAAAAAAAACCCCAAAAAACCAAAAGCATTGCTTCTGTGAAACTGCGGTCATTAGAAACAACAGTTTCCTAACAAAAATCAGCAAAACCAAAGGGCCTCAATCAGTCAGTAGTTTAACAGGAACATGAAAAACTCAGGGATCAGACTACTGCTAGCAATGCCGTACATATCTAAACCTGAGCAAGGCAGTGCCTTGGAAGGAACCACAGCACAGCTCCCACTGGAAGGGGGCTCAGGTGGTCTTTAGCCCAGCCTCCTGTCCAAGCAGGGTCAGCGCTAAGCTCAGACCAGGTTACTCAGGGCTCTATTCAGTCAGGTCTCAAAACCTTCCAAGGAAGGAGATGGTTCAGTCTCTCTGGACAGCCTGCTCCAGTACTCAGCTATCCTTACAGCGAAGCTGTTTTTCCTTACCAGTCTGAACCTCTCTCACTTCAGTTGTCCATTTTCTCTCATCCTCCTGTCATGTGGTGGTGTAAAGAACCTGGCTCTTTTTCCACTCCTTTCTACAGACCTTCGCATCACAGCATCCAAACTTTGGAAAAGGAAAATTAAACAGAATACTTCAAATATCAGCAATTTAAAGATGCTTTCCTTGCTTTGCAAGCCAGCACATGCTTAAAAGCATTTTGCCAGAGCTGAAGCCCCTGCTTACATCCAAAGTCAGGGGCAGCACTCAACATCTTTGGCGCAGAACAAGGGCAAGTGACCTTCCTCCTCTCTACTGGGGATTAGCCCATCTCCCACAAGGGAGCGCACACCTTACCTCTGCAGGCAACCTCAACTCCAGCAAGAGCTGGGAGACAAGTGCTCCACCAAACAGCCAGGGCTTGTCCTGGCAGAGCTGCAGGAGAGAGGCAAGCCCAGCATGTACAGCTCCAGGTGAGCCACTAAAGCTTATCAGCAATATTGCTGTTTGCCCCTACACTATAGGAGTGAAGCCTTTACCAACACCAACTCACTTCTCTCCTGCATCTCTGCTCAGGACACATCAGACTTCACATGGAAAGAGGCCTGAAGCTCCCTAAGTCGCCTGCCCAAAGCTCCCTAAGAGGTTATCCGAGCAGCCTAGTCTCTATTTCTCACTGCATATGACTAACAGATTGCGTGAAAGGACAAAGCCAGCCCCAGTGTGGCTGCAAGGGAATGTTTCTCCTTGGCAGAGAGGAAAGATTAAGTGGGTGTCACATTTTTCCATTAGATTTTTGCTTGTCACCACAGCAGAGACGGATCATGTACAGAAGATTGAAAGTCGGTTAGCAGCAGATGGCCAAAAAAAAAGTGAGTAGTTTCCAAGACACAGTGAAGGCAGAGAGAGGTCATTGACACTATTATGCTACACATTTGGATAGATGGCAGCTATGGGGACAGCTCTAGTAATCCAGGTCTATCCCATTTAACCAGCCTTTCCTTATTTTCTCACATTGCCTTCTCTGCTTCCCAACTCACCCTCACGAGAGGGAGCACTCCTTATTTGATAGAGCATTTATATCCTTCCCGCACACATTTAGCACTGATATAACTCAATTCAGTGACTCTTTTCTGTGGTTGCAAGCTATATTTGACAGCTCACAGACGGAGAGAATGAACCTCACCATTTTTGACCTGTCATCTTTACTGCCTATTACTCACTTAAGCAAGGTGAAAAGGTAACATATTTGCCAATAAAAATGTGTCCCTAAGCCAAACTTATTTTTCACACACAGCTTCTGTCACTTTTACACAAGACAAATAATTTAGCATCCTAGACAGCCTCCACTTTTCACCAACACTCGACATCATGGAGGTGCAGTGGTACCATCGACAGAACACAACATTAGTGCTTCTTTGAACCTTGGGTGTGTCTGTTTCTCTGCTACATATCCACACTCTCCTCAAACAACCCTTTTTCCTATTGATCCTTGAACAACTGCCTCTTCCAGGTAATCCCCTTTCTTTCCAGTGACATCCAAATAATAGTCCACTGGTATCAAATAAATACACACACACACACACACATCAGAATTACATCTAAGCACAACCCATAAAGCTACCCAGACTGTTCCCACTGCACATTCCTTTAGCCCAAAATGCAGTTCCACCACCCCTTCCCCAGCCAAATATTCCTGCCTGCCCTCTCACATCAGCACCAGTACCTGGGCTGCCGCAGCATAAGCTGCGGCAGGGAACCGATACCCCTGAAAGCTAATTTCTTGCAAGAAAGTCATTTTACAACTGGATGAGCTCCCAGGCAGCTGCCCCAACAGCCTGTGGTTACATCCAGGTGCAGAACTGCACTGTCAGGTCTCGTCACCCAGAAAAAACACAGCCAAAGGGCATCCAGATAGCACTGATTTCTCATCTCCATGATTCAGAGAGATGAATAGGGAGCAACAGCAGAAAGGAATGTGCCCTCCTTGAAAACCAGATGCAGAGCTCTACTGTGGAAGAGCCCCTCGGGGACTCACACAGAACCCGTCTGCCTTGGAAAAAGGAAAGCTGCTCTAGGGAATCGGAGGAGTTAAAGGGAGGGCCTCGTAAGCTTGGGGTAGGTAGCCAATACAGCCTGTGAAAAATGCCACCAAGCTAGGTTAGTCACCCTGTCTGACTGGCTATCAATAATTGCTAAAGTCTCGCTCACAAAATGATCCTTCTCCAAAAGGGGAGAGAAGCAGCCCAAGACAGAGGAAACAGATGACGGATGTTTAAACCAAGTAATACAAAGTGACTAGAAAACAGCTTTTGGGAATGCAGGGAGGAAGGAGTACAGCCAGCACTAAGGACAGCAGGGCATGATAACCGATATTCAGATAGAGCACAAAAAAGCAGCATCTATCAGCAAATGCAAAGCCAGGAAGATAACTTGCCTGGGCAGAGACAGAGGACTACTTTCAAAGGACCATCTCTTTGCTTTCAAAGCAACAACCGAGTATCTCAGAGGTACCTTGGTCGCTGAGGCACCAAGAGAAAATGAGCCCACAGTGACACAGACCGCACAGCTCTTTGGAGGGACGAGTAGCTAGGAAGACACGGCACAAGCTAGGTGCCTCAGTCCTTACTCACAGTCCTGGGTAGGTCTGCAGCCCCGGCACGAGCAGGGCCATGGGAGCCGCGAGGTGCTAGCTCAGGAGGCAGACATCTCCCTGCTCCTGCCGTAAGAAAGCAAGCTGAGCACATCCACTCTGGCTTAGCTCTGCAAAAAAGCCTATTAAGGGAAGCTTACAAGTTCCCCAAGCCCAGGGGCACTGTTTTGTGTCACCACAGCATGGTACTGCTGCACACAGTGGCTGCTAAGGTGCTGAAGCAATTTTTTTCTGCAGTATTTACTTCCCCCCACATCTGTCAGACAGCTTGGACATAAAGTGGCTTTGCCAGGCAGTCGTATAGGTGACAGCCACAGACCAAGAAGCAGAGACAAGCTAAGAGAGTGTCAGAGCTGGTGCTATGTTGGTCAAAAGCCTCTGCTTTAATTTTATATTTATTTTTGTTTTGTCACAGCTGGCATGAAGATGATATGATCTTACAATGTACAAGCAAAAGCGTGAAGGCAGACTTGCAGAGGAAGAAAAATAAGGTGCAAATGAACTGCTGCAGCTGAAGTCAGTGCAGCAGAGAGCAAGAGGGACACAAAAAGATCAAATGAAACTCCACATCCCCATCCGGGACCCGCAGCTAGTCAGATCAACCTCCTCCACGGACACAGATGATCCTAAAAAGTGAGTCTGCTTTAATGAAAAACTGGTCAACCCCACCCCCGCCCCAGGACTGGAAACTTACTTAACCCCCAGCTATGAAAGACCCCAAAGAAGGGACTCTTCACACTGTGAACAAAGACCTGCAAAGAGCACAAGTTCCCCCCATCCCTGTAGATAAGTTCAACAACTCCAGACACAGGAAAACCCTGTCTGGTAACACCATGAATGAAAATTCCTTTACCGCAGCTATTGCACACAACCTGCTCCATGCTTAACAAATGGCTTTCCAAAGTAAGGAAACATTTGCAGAGGACAGTGCAGATCAGTCACGTCCATTAGGAAAAAAAAATAAATAGAGTTTTTGTACATTAAATGCTGGCTCATTCTTATCTACCATACTTCAAAATCAGTCCCAGGACAGACTAACATTTTTTTCCAGCTCCCATCCTCACTGCAGATCAAGCACTTCACTATACAGTTACAGCCAGTCCAAATGACACCAGCCAGCAACTCAATACCCTTACTTTTTCTAATTTTAACTGTCAGAAAATGGAAGGGTAAAGTTTCAAAGTATCCCACTTATGTTTATCTCAGCTTTTAGAGGAACTGTAGATCATTGAGACCCATTATGAGTACCTGACATGTCCCTTGGCAAACAGGAGTGGTTTTCTTACTTAAATTTGGGAAGAAAACTGGGGGGCGTGGGGGAGCGTGGAATGGCTTTCAGTGCAAGGCACTGAATAGAACTAGTTCTGCTGTTCAGCAGTTGTGATCCCGATTTTTTTTTTTTATATGGAAGGTCATTCTCAAAATTTAACACTACTGCTTTGTACAAAGTCTATACATAACTATTTAAAAATTGCGCTTTCACGTTTCCCCTCTTTACCGGAGGATTTTGGCAAAATCCTCACAAGTACTGACTTCACAAATACTTCACCTGAAGTTAGCTGTCTGGTCCTCCATATGCAGGTGACTAGAGAAGAAAGAATGAGAGATTTCAGCTTTCTTGTTAATGGGCAACAGGCCAAATGCCACTTTCAAATAAATGAAGTACCTTCCCCCCCCCCCCAATAAAAAAAACATTGGATCAAACTATATTGACAACAGATTTTACAGAGAACTACATGCAACCATCACTAAGTAAGATACAGCCAGCTCCACATCCATACATGCTGTGGTAACCACAACTTTTAATTAAATACACATAGATTGTAAAAATCAAGCACTGTCATCCATTTAAATTAACTATCACCACTGCCGTACTCCAAAAACTAGAGGCAACCCCTGGCAGCCGGTTCAGAGGCAGCAATTCTGCAGAAGTCGTTAGAACACCATTGATTTTGTGGCAAAGGAAATGAATCACGGCAAGCTCCCAGTGAGGTTCAGAGGCTTCTAATGGGCAATTTTTATCTGAGGAAAGAAGGCCAGCTCAAAGTTTCCCCAGCTCGTTTCAGATGACAATCACAACCCTGAATTCCAGCATCACTGAACACTAACCTTCAGCGGCAGATCGCTTTGGTTTTGCTCTCACAGGGAGATAGTAATTTGGTAGCCAAGGCCTGGGACTCCTCCTCCGCTCATGCCAACCTATGCTGCACCCATATTCCAGGCTTGATTTGCCCACAGCATCACCAGCAACATAGCAACAGGCTGGCTGAGCTTGAACACCGCTCAGACAATGGCATCAGCTATGTGATATTTGAGGCATTTCAATTTTTTCGTTTGAGCTTCAAGTTCAATAGTTAGACTCTTTAAAGAATAAGCAATTTGGGCTACTTAGCATTTGAAGTATCTTCCAGTTAACCACTCATCATCAAGACACTCAGGACACGACATCTGGGAATTTAGACCTAAATATTTAAGTCAGCCGCTACCCCCATGTACCTGTAGGTGCAGTTCTACATCTGCCATGCCAAGGATCACAGTCATACTTACATTCAGCTGCATTTTGCTACCATCTGGAAACAGCAGCCAGCAGCTAATCTCTTAAAATAACCAGGAAAATGGGGGGAAGAAAAAAGACTGCCTCCTCAGTATGAAATAAGGAGTTTTTAAATAGCAAAGGCTCATAAGAACCATCTGCCTTCCATCTCCCATCCAGCAATGGGACAGGTAGTTGGCATTTCAGAGCATGTTTGTCAACAGACTTATCCATCTACATCAGATCTGGCATTTGTCACTGAAGATGCCTTCCCAGCTGGGCCACATACAACCACGGATTAACTCCAATGGAGACCCACAACTGCAGGCAGAGCTCTCCCACTTCAAGCTTGCCTGCACATTATGGGAAGTAACAGCAGCAGTGAGAAGGTGAAGAGTTTGCAACCTGGCCATGCTTCTGCTCCCTTTGAGTAGCGGCAGGCTTTGCGCTTCCTTTCTGCTTGACTGCCAGGAAGGAGAAAAAGCATATAATAATAATAGTAATACCTTGCACAATGCCAGTATGCAGCATTACCAACACACAATCATAACAAGCTACAGGGCATATGAAGATTATATACACAGACACGTCACCTATGCCATGAACACACCTCTGGGAAACCTTTCAGCCTTTTCTTAGACAGAAAACTAAGCCATTCTGGAAAAATAACTGCTGTAAAGCTATCTGGTATCCAGGTGATTACTATAAACTGTGAATACCTTAATGAGCCACCTCTGACAGCACCAGAACTGAGCTCCTTGAAGTCCCACTTTCTCCCAGCACAGCCAATGGTATCACCAGCAGAGTGAGGGAACCGCTCCTAATGCTGCTTCAGGCGCTGGTGAAATCATCAGCTGTTAAAAGAGAAATGTAAATCCCTGGGAGGCTGGATTTCAGTCCTGGTAATTAAGGCAGGCTGGAACAGTTTAAAATAGCGGTCAAGTTTTTAAGTGTATGCATACTTTCACACTTGTCTACTAGCTTCAAATCAACCAGAGCCACGAACAGCCTTTGTGATCATAAAAAGGTTAAAATTTAACTTAAAATACACAAAAGGCAGCCGGCACAGAACTCTCAGCCTCGTCTGTCTGCACACACGGGTCCGACTGCCGAAGGACACTGATCCTTCTTCCTGCTTGTGAGCTCTCCCCTCAGTAATCATCGTCTTCTCCCTCCTCTTCCCCATCGCCAGTCCAGCCCGCACTCCTAGGGCTGTGTGACTATCCCAGGCACCTTTCCTAAGCCCACTCAGAAGTTTGCTTGAATGCAGGCTTGCACATCCAGCTATGGGACACCTCGGGAGGGCACAAAGACCAGAAGGTGCTGTAGGGCTTGTGTTCCTCAGCCGTGAGGATGACAGCACAGGCGGTGGGCGCTCATGCAGATAGGGTATAGAAAGGTCTCCTCATCACCTCAGTTTTTTCAGAAACACCCTGCACTAAGTTTACAAACAGCAGAACCAGCTGGGTCAAACCAGTCCTCCCAGATGGAAAGCATAAGCCAGGAGAAAAACAGATGTTTCATCCAGAGGGTTTGTTTTTTAAAATGATTCTATGAAGTTTTGGCCAGAGGTAAATGGAGAACTTGTGTTTCATGATATCAAGCGCAGTATTTTCCTCCACACAGCAGGATGCACTTTGCAAGAGAAAAAAGTTAAACAGGCAGAAACACATGCTTCCCCCCCCCTCCGAGAACGTTAATTTCAGAAAACTTCCCTTTTTTCCTCTAAAGGTCCACTCATTACACTTACTTTATCCACAGGATTTAGTTGCTTTTATTTTTTTTACCGATAGTGTCTTTCAGCAGAATTCCAAAAACAACCAAAAAGGAAATTGATTTCACACTTTTTATTTGACTTCAAGACAGTCCCTAAAGAAGTCTTAAACTCCTAACAAAACAAACAAACGAGAAGACCACACAAAAAAACAATGGTAGACTGCTACTCCCAACAAGGGGTCACAGACCAAGTTTTTGCAGATCCAGCTATGCATTGTCTCTTGCAAAACACCTATAATAGCATTTGAAGCTTAAAGTCCCCAATAAAACTTGAAAACAGCAGAGGGAAAAGCACCACATTTTCATCCACCAGCCAGCCAGGACTTTTTTTTTTGTCAAGCTACACTGAAAACCAAGTCCCAAGCTCCTTGAAATAGGACACAAAACACACATATCCCTGTCACTGCAGCCACAAGTTCTAGCCCAAGATCTCCTTCAGGGCACTAACTAAAAAAAACATGAGAACGCTAAGTAAGAAAACAAAAGTTAAGAGCAGCAACTCCATTCTCATCACAAGGATCCAAACAAAGCAGGAGGAAGTATCCCAGCACAACTGTAAAATCCAAGTGGGAGCACTCTCCAAAGAGCCACTCGTTTCATTCACAACATTCCTCTTGTTAAAGAAAAAACGCAAGAAAACAGCTGTTTGAAGGAAGAGCGTTCCATTGTTAAGCGTTCCTGCTGGCCCTTTAAAAAAACCAAGCCACCATAACATATGATTGCTTTTCCCCGGATCTACCAGAAGATACACATTGCGCAAGAAAACCCAAGAATCTTCAAAGACAAAGAAGCCAAACAATGTTTAAAGACAGTCACGCGTGCAACAGGCTTGCTTCCTGCTGAAACAAGGTTTGGAGCTTGTGACGGACATGATCCCGGATCAGTAAGGCCACCACGTACCGCACACGACAAGCAAGATTTTCCTTGTTTGCCTTTCAAGACTAACACCAAGAACTCCACACAGTGCCAGGACGCTGCCTCGGTCCACATCGCGCTGTGGAATCACCACTGCTCCCACAAGAGGTCAGTCCCTCTCAGTGGGGTGACTGGATTTGCACATCACTCTCTAAGGTGCAAGAAAGAAATGCAGAGCACGCACCAGCACCCGCCAAGCACCTTTCTGTCCTCAGACACTCCACCACATACTAGTCACCACCACCATGTTACACTGGGTCTCCATTCGAGCACGTGCTCGACAACTGCACAAACAGTGGACTAGGAGAGTCTTCGCGCACGCTGTCCTGAAGCGGTCCAGCTCACTTCCACCTAGGATTTGCACCTACGCAGCTTTATAAAGTTGTATCTGTGTGCTTGCAAAAAGCCTCTGGATTAACAGAGAAACGACAGAGCAGAGATAACAAGACACATTTCCTTGGGACTGTGCTAACTATGCATTTTGCTCAAACAAAAATACGGGGAGTCCAGCCAGGAAAAACAAACAAACAAAAAAACCACAAAGCCAACCCAAAACGTCAAAACTTCACATGCTGGCCCTCGAAGCCACTCAAGCAAGATTTCACCCATGTCTTTAAAAGACCCCCCCTTATGCGGCACGCCTCCGGGACGGCTAACTCCCCCGACACCGGCACGACGGCCAACGACCGGGCTCCGAGCGCCGGGGAAGGAGAGCCCCTCGCTCCGTTCACGACGTCAGTCCCCGGCCGCCGGCACAAACCGGGCCCTCCCGCCGCTTCCCTCCCGCGCGGGGGCACACCGGGCAGCGGGACTGGGCGGCAGGGTCTCGCTGTGGAGGAGGAGACGCGGCCCTTGAGGGGAGCCCCGCGAGAAGCAGCGGGCGCTGAGGGGGAAGCGGGAGCGCGGCCGGGAGGAGGGGGGCCCTGCCCGCGCCGGGGAAGCGGCGAGGCCCGGGCTGGGCCCGGGGGGGAGAAGGTGGACGGCGGGCGGAGCGAGGGACGCGAGACCCCGGCTGTCAGGAGGCGGC
>JAVJGG010000009.1:5811548-5822765 GCA_035590195.1 Aviceda cuculoides
CTTGCTGGCTGGGCATGAGAAGCTGAAAAATCCTTGACTTTAGACTAAACACTACTTAGCAACAACTGAAAACATCACTGTGTTATCAACATTCTTCTCATACTAAATCTAAAACATAACACTATACCAGCTACAAGAAAAAACATTTAACTCTATCCCAGCCAAAACCAGGACAATTTGCATGCACATGTGACCGCAGGTTGGCTCACACTGAAGGCTGCTTGCAGTAATTAGTTCTGTCATATTGTGTACAGCTCTGTTTCTGCATTTTGCGTAACAGGCTGCGTTAGCAACTACTGCTTGGAATTCTCAACATGTGTCTGATTTAAGGAGACAGATACCAATACAAAAGAAGCCAGAAGTGGCAACAGAAATCGTTGGCACTACTTATATGTACTGAGAGTGAGAACCACTGTTCTGCTGTGTGGAAGAAAATTCACATAGGTAAACCCAAAGTATTAATCAAAGAACAAGGAGAAACTGGATTTTCTTCTAGACTGGTTAGGAACTGTTGGCCAAAACTAAAACTTCTCACTCCCTTCCCCTCCTCTCCCACCCCCCAACAGCCCCCGTGCCTGCTATAATAGTCCAATTGGCACATTAAAAACATTTTATGAGAATGCTTAGAGTTTGGCCACATTCAAGTGCTACATGAAGTCTTAGACCAGTTTATCATTTGCCCATATGTTCTTTATTAGGGGGCTGGCACTGAAGTGCTTGTGCTCCCTGGCTTCTCATTTCTACATTTCTACTCCACTTCAAAGCTTCTTAATTACAAAATTCTCCTGGTCTGAAGATTTGAATTTTGCTGCATTTTAAAAGAATGAAAAATAATTACGAAGCAAGTAATGAAGGATTACTTTTTAGACTCTTGGCCCCTAAAGACGCACACGGTATTCATTCTGTCACCGAGCCTAAAGTCTTTTATATTGTTTTGAGCTTGGTGTAAGCGGCTGTCTCAGAAATCCCAGTGGGAAGAACTAATAAGAGAAGCAGTCAGCATGAGATGCTGTTGATGAAACCAGCATTACCAGAGGAGTCCCTGAAGCTGAAGATCAAAACTAAGCACTGCCAGCTTGGTCCCACTGCCTTCTGGCCAGCTGACCCCAAACCCGCAGGAGGTAAAAATGTCTGCAGAAGGGGTCTTCTCTACAGATTGGGATTCTCCTGCTCGGTTCCTGCTATGGGCATGCCTCATAGCCATTTTCACCATGTGTGGCTCCCATCCGCTGTCACTGCAAAGGAAGATATGTCTCCTGGGTGGCTAATGCATAGATGGGGACTGTAATTTCCTTCTGGTGACAAAGGCAGCAATGATCAGAAGAGGGAGACTATCATTAATGGTCAGTATAAAAAAGAAAGAACTAATTGCTCCTACTTTAGCTGATGTGTTAGAAAAATTAGACTTACCAAAGAATTCCTTCTTCCAGAGTGGAAAGCTGAGAAACCTCTTGGGTAACCATTTCCCACGCCCCCCAAGAAAAAGCCATAATTTAAAACCCAAACCCATGATTTGCTTACATTTACTATAAAGACATTTCTGGGCTTTTCAGGGAACCCTTACAATTCTCTCCTTCACAGTGAGAAATTTAATGATTGTCAGGATTATGAAAACAGAAGGAATTTACTGAGTTATATCATATCCAAATGATAATGGAATAATTTCAATTCAAGAGAGTAAATTTTTCCATTTTAGCGTCCTCCCCTATAAGACACACCACCCTTTTCTACAGACTTGCCAAAATCTCATTCCTTCCGTCTGAGCTGCTCCAAGAAAAAAATGGAAGTAGCTATTTCCCTCTGTAAAAGCTGACTCGGGAGAAAACATTATCCTTTTGAACATAGCACAGAGTGTGTTATCTTATCAGGAGGAGACAAAAAATGTCTTGGAGACATTTCCTTTGTTCAGTACAGTTACAGGGAGCTTTAAGATGGCTCAAATCCAATCACTGGCAGACTGTTTTTTTTCAGAGGGGTCTCACTGTCTGCTTTCTATTTGATCCCACACTACTTTATACATAAGTATTTCTGCGCATCCAACCAATGAACCTAGATATAGAAGGCCCTGTGTCTAGGAACAGTGGTGGTGGGGAGATGAAGGACTGCTCAAGAATTTTATTCCGCTGTTGCAACTGTATGTGCAACTCAATGCATAAAGCAGGGCCCACTGTGAAAGTACTCTTAAAACTGCCATTAGCTCTACCATCTTCTTAAGAAACATACCTGGCTGCTAAGCCCAAGGTCTCTTCCTTTCAGGGAAGCTGATGTGGCCACTACAAGGAAGGATAAATGTTTTTGGAGGAAGTAATTTCCTTGTCACTCCATATAACCAGATCTACGGAAACAAATTTTAGATGTGGGGCCCCTCTCTCCCCTTCTCTCTTCTGCAGGTCCTGTAGAAGCAGCACGGGTAGCGCCTGGCTGTGAAAACTTAACAGCCCAAGGCGTGGTGCTTCCATTCCCATCTTCTCCTCCAAAATGGATATCAAAATACGGAGCCTGGCTGCATGCAGAGTCATCTCTCTTTTCCCCACACTGATATAACAGCCTTTACAAGGACAAAGGTGGTGGTGGCCAGACAGCTAGGTCACCAGCTACCTTGGATGTCTGAAACGTGTTAAACAAATTAGCTTGTCTGATATGTACCACTGTAGAAATGGTGCACACCTGCTCTCAGCACCGTCTGGAGCCTTGGGGCGCAGAGGCCTCAGAAAATTAGGGCATTTATGGGGACTTAGAGGGCAGCAATAAAATACTTGCAAACAGTAGCCAGGACTCTAAAACTTACCCAGTATACGGGCAATGTGGAGGCCTGCTCAGCTTCCTATAAACATTAACAGTGCTACAAAATGTCTAGAAGGGCTTTGGGATTGGTTTGTTTTAAGAAAGAAGGAGAAAGAGAGAAGGAGGAGTGAAGAGCATAAATACTTCGTTGGTGCTTGTTTTCAGAGTATTAACTGAACCAAATTCAGTGACATTTCTTGTTATTTCATGGCAAGTGAGGCTAGAGACACTGGCAACTCACACAGTTTGTCAGGACCCTGTTTACAAATGGCAAGCATTTGACTAAGCCTCTTATTAAAGTGTGCCTTAAATATATATCCTGCAGTTTGTGAATATTTGTTAACTTAAAAATATGTATCATTCTGAAATGGACAATTGATATGCAAATTTCTTTGATAGCTAAAGAGAAATTAATGTTCCCACACAAGAGATTTGTACCCAGGAATGGAAACACGTCCGCCTTGGATGCCCACTCTGTCCCCTGCTGTAGCGTGCAATCACAGTCATTCACACATGAAATGTTTCTTGAGCCAGCCCTTACCCACATAAACACACAAACACTTTATAATGCTACAATACCAAGCCACAACCCATGTAAAAAGAATAGGAAAAAGGGTTAGTCACGGTATTGCCATGTTAGCTCTTGCTCTTCCCCACTTCCATGCACCTCAGTAAAGCAGACTAATAACATCTTAACTTGGCCAGGTTGTCTCTACAGTCTTTAATCCACTCCTGCGTGCCCTCCCCACCCTGCTCCTCTGCTGCAGGTTGGCTATCATCTCCATCCCCTGGCCAAAACCAGTAACACAGGGCCAAAAACAGTAACACAGATTCCTTTGGGGAGCAACGGTCATCTGTTCTTCTCCTCCCAGCTCCAGAAATCTCCTCCTAGCTCCAATGCCACAACAAATTCAGGCTGCCCTACATGATCTGTGATTTTGTGATTTACATATCATATATCTGCTCTTCACACATGGATGACTTTCATTTTACATTCAGCAAAATTCATAGGCTAAAACTTTGCCCTTTTGTTCCATGAAAGGGGAAAGCAGATCTGAGTACTCTGCAACCGGGGGGAGTGGGAAAAGGGGGGAAGAGGAAGGAGAGAGGAGGGGGAAAGGAGGGGGAAAGAGGAAAGTCTACCCTTCTTCAATCCTGCTGAGGTATATGTCTGATGTAGGGAAGTATCCAGCCATGTGAAAAATTAAGAGAAAGTTAATGAATCTTATTCCATTGTTGCAAATTGTGTGTGCAATTTAACTAATGCATAAAGTAGGGCCCACTATGGAAAGTACTCTTAAAACTGTCATTAGGTCTAGCATCTTCTTCAGAAACATGTCTGGCTACTAAGCTTCAGGTCTGTTCCTTTCAGGGGTGTGGAAGCACTCTTAGAGGGAAAAAGGACGTGTGAGCAATCCAGCCTATGTAAGTGAGACTTAGGCTTATAGAGATATTGCAGGCCGCTTAGATGAGGAACAAAACAAGTTCAAGCTTACGGTTTGTAGGAGAAAAACAACTCCCACCAGCTGAAACAGGATGAAGAAGGAGAAAGAACAAAGATTGCATTCACGTGGACACCTACTAGTAACCAATCATTGTAGGAGAATAGGCGCGTGCTTTTAGGATTTTAACCATTTAGAGGGCTGCTTTGGGCGCGTGGACACATAGAAATCATATAAAGGAGTATTGTTGTATGAAATAAACAGCATTCACTTGATCATATTGATCATCTCACGTCTGTCCATTTCGAACTCCCGCACAGGGAAGCTGAGGTAGCCACTACAAGGAAGAATACACATTTGTGGAAGAAGGCATTTTCTTGGCCATAGTCTGAGGAGTGTGGTTGTCTGGTCTTGTTAGTTCACTGGGAACCAGAAGTCCTCTGAATGGGCATTAAAGAAACCTTTTTCCTTTTTCAGTAAAGTAGGTGACTATCTTACAGTCATCATCACAGCCTAAAGGCAGAATAGGATGGTTTACAGCCTGGTACCTTCCCTTCAGTCAGTGGGGGCTGAAGTCGGGCATTCCGTTGGGATGTGCCCAGCTGATGATGTGCACGTTTTGACAAGCCTTGCTCTGCCAGCTCACCCCAGCCATCTCCAGCTGCCCTGCTCACAGGCCTTTCCAAGCCTGAAGTGCCAATATAAACATTGTGATGTGCACTCGGTTTACTTCTGCTGATGTTTGGAAGAGGAAAGAAACATCATGGCATGAACTAGCCACAAGCCAGAATTCATTCAGTTGTTTCAGCTATTTATTTATTTTTAATCAAAGCTGGCGCTTCATTTCAGGAAAGCATCTGGAAATATTTGTTTCCAAATAAATTGCTTTTAGACTAAACTTTGGATGACAAGCTTCTGAATGAAGTGAGCTTTTCTAGCAATTTGTAAGAGAACTGCCAGCAGATGGTAAAATATACTTTTCAGCTATAATTAGAGCAACATAGACTTAAAGTTAGAGGCCTCTGGGCTGTACCTGGTTTTAGTCTGGAAGGACCCTTGTATCTGAGAAAGCTGTTTCAATGTGAGGCTGAATGAGGGAGTATTGATAAACCCACGCTACCATCAGAGTCTGACAGTATCTACACAGTCTTGCTAAACAGAAAATTCAACCCAAAATGGAAATATCCTAGGAACTCACAGTCTACTAGGGACTGTGTTAGTGCTAGTGAGGTTCAATCAGACAGACAGACACTACAGAGATGAGCAGCAGTACCTAAAACCCCAAGGTACAGTTGGACAACAGCCATGTGTCAATCCGATCTGCCCAGCTATTTCTAAAATGACATCAACTCAGTATTGGGATGTCAATGCCATCGTGATGCCAGAGGGCAATCAATTCAGCCTTTGATAATCAACAGAGCCATTACACAAAATTCATAGACCAAAGTAAAATCTATAATGTATAACAGGATCATAGTTACTAATGTCACTGTGGAGGTTAATCTTAGTCTTGTGTGTGGTAAGGCTCTGCATCTTTCTAAATCAAGACGCTGCTCATGACTCTTTTCTTTCCAAGTAGTTCATCTTTATTCACCATCTCTGATGAGTGCGCTCTCTTGCTCGCTCATGCGCCCGCTCTCCCACAATGACTTTCACTGACTGATTTTTGAAGGAAATGCTTTTCAGGGACGCAGAGTGCAGCGTTTTGGGGCTGCCTGAGCCTGCCAGCTCTGTGCAGCCTTGGTTCCCCTGTGTGTTTCCTTGGCTAGCGGCAGATGGTGGTGGGGCTCTCGGGCAGCCAGCAAGCAGATGACACACTCAGGGTGCGCTGTCTGCTCCAGCATGCCACACAGGAGCCAAACCCAGTTCCTCAGGGTCAGTCCTCCCATGGCATTTTGAGGCTTGCTCTAAATCTGGGAAGGAGGTAATCAGGCCATAGCTGGCTGTGATGCGTCTACAGCCTTAGAAAGCTGATGAACATCTTCTTCAGGAGTAAGACCTTAATGTAGTCACTCTCAGCAACCTAATGAGCACCCAGCTCTTTTTAAAATGCTCCAGCATTGGGTGTCAACAGCATCCAATCCTATGTTAACAAAATTATGTTATCAGGCTTTTTAATATTCACAGACGCATTGAAATTCAAAGCTACCATCTGCCCATCAAATTGTAAAAGGCACCAAGACATGAACTGTATTTTGTGCTGGTTAATATCCCAAACTGTGTGAAGTCACAAGACCTTTAGATATGCAAGAGCAGGGATGACCCCACTCTGGGGAGGCATGGGAGCTGGTTCCAACAAAGAGATTTTAAATTTGAGTTTCCCAGAAGTCTGGGGATTGTGAAGATTAAATGTTGCTTTGGAGTCATCTTTCCACTGTCTCAGGCATTCAGTCCAGTGCCCTGACCAGACACAGCACGCTGCTCATTCCCTGTGGCAGACCCTTCACACTTTGCTAGTTTGGAGGAAAATCGGAAGATATTTACTGTAACTTTTCACATACATTAATTCTTGGCTGGAGTTAAAGCAGGAGGATCAGTGTCATCAAAACAGTGCTTTCAGGGAAAAATCTCAAACCAGTGAAAAAGGGGACTTATAACAAAAATTACAATTTAATCCATATCAGCAAGTTGTCTATAGCTGGGCTGTAAGTGTCATGGCAAATAGTTCAGTGTGAATACCTTAGTCTCTGGGTCAAAAGCATGAGAGTTTTACATCACCTTCAGAAGCATAATGCATAGTTCAGAGTCCATGGCAACAGAAGGATCTCTCACTTTCAGGTGAGGCTGTAAAGCATCCTCAGCCTGTCCTCCACGGGGAAAGGGAGACAGAGCCCACTCAGAAACAACTGCCGGTGAAGAATGCAGTCTAGGATGCCCTGCTGTGAAAGTGGTTTGTTTTTTGCACAATAGTCTTATGAAAGATGACATACTATATAGCTGTTGGGATTTCATTCTTGGTCTTCTACAGCCAGTGGGGGATTTAACCTTTAGGTCCTCAGCTGCTCCCTAGTGCGGCAATCTTTGTCCTCAGTAACCTCACCGGCCATCATTCTTCATCCAACAAACATTTGGAAATTCCAGCCTGATTTCTCAAGACCTCCTAAAAAGTGACTGAAGCAATATCCCCCCGTCAGAGATAGTCACAAATGCCTTCCTGCCTGCAGAAATGATTTTTAAACTTAGTCACACAATAGTTCACGTAACTTGGCTACTGGTGGGAGCAACAGGAAGGAAAAGCCAACCTATGTGGTGGTTTCACATGGAAAGGAAGAGAAACTGTTGGAGAAACTGCTGGAATCTATCCCAGAATGATTATGCTGCCTGAGAGGGGTCCTATGCACAAACAGACACCCATCGGTAAGCTCTGGAACAACACACACTTTAACCTTGGGCAGGCAGGTGAAAAGTGCAAGACTGGCCCTATCTGCCTGTTGGTCTGTTCAGTAAGATGCTACACCGCACTAGCGGAGGAATGTGCTCAGCTTGGCTCCCCCGGAATACTTTGAGCAGAGTTGAATCCACACTGTAAACGTTAGTCCATCCAAGCCAAGATGATTTAATTCCTTTAGAGCTTGCTGATGTTTCTGCTTTTTGTCCACCAGAGAACATCACCCTTTCAAGTCCCAGGCAGAAGCTTCCCAGAATCTCAGCAACATTTCCTCTCTCTCACTGGTAAATTTAAACAAAAATGTCTTCCCACATGTCTGGTGCAAGGAGAACCAAGCATTAAATTTCTCATCCATTCAGCTCTGCTCTTACACAGCTGAACATGTGCTGTCATTGCAGATACAAACACCACTTCAACACATAGTCCTTCCCAGATTCAAAAGCCATTCACAGTGGGGCTCAGGACAGGTCCGTGGATGCTTGCCAATGCTCAGGTAAAAGTTAAACGAATTGAATAATGTTTCTTTTGGGTGCTTTGAATGGTTTTGATTAGAACTGCTTAAGCTAAAAGGATCTTTCCTTTAACTTTTGGGCACTGCTACTTTCTCAGCAGAGATTTAGAATGTATTTTCCATACATACATGCCTGTGCTTATATTGGAGAGTTACATATCTTCTACTTGGCTAAGAGAAGCAGATGTAGCTGGCATTGTCTTCATTCTCCAAGCTGTTAAATACATCAGGCGCTAGACAAAGAAAGATTGGTACTTTGCAACATGTGCGTAAAATTAATGAGATGTCATATTCACGAGAAAGAAGTCAAGGCTACATCCAAGTTTGGATTCATGCTGCAAATCATACTTGAAACTTGATGGTGTTGGGACCCCCATGATGAGTTAATTCCTGCTTGGCAAATGGCTGACTGCAAAGGTCATTCGTGCCAGGATTTGACAGAGGTCCTGAATGGCTTTGCTGGCCAGCTTGGAGGAACACAATTGCACTGAGGGGCAGGAGAGGAAGACAGGGAAGGATGGCTGGTGTTGGGGAGCAGCCAAGCAGGAAACCTCAAAACTGTCAAATACAGACAGCCAAAGCAGCAGAATCTGTGCAAAATGGCATTGGTTTAGGACTGTGAAGGGAGATAAGTGCAATGTCATTCTCCTCTTCATTCTTTGGGGGTCTTAATCTTGTGTTTCCTAGCACTGTGCTTAACAACATTTTGTGTTTTAGACACTCCCAAATGAAGATTACATTTTGCTCTAAGTAATATACATGGAAGGCCCATTAAATTATGGAAAAGCTTTATGCATGCATCCAGTCTAGAATTCATCCCTTCCTCATTTCAAGATGTAAAAAGAGGTGTTTTCTCACTACCCAGAAATATTTTGCCTGGTCCAGAATTCAAGAAATCCCATTATACAACACTTAGGAGATGGGTATCAGCTTGACCTTTAAGAAGCAGATTTAACAGAAGTCACATCAGTCAGAGGCATTTTAAAGCAAAATTAGCAGCATGGAATCCTGTGGAGTGACCTGATGGGGCAGCATGTGTTTGTTTTACAGCCTGACCTTCCGGCACTGGAATTTTGAACAAGTTCAGACATTTTCACTGGCCTTGGTACTCAGCTTCTGTTATCCTATGACACTTTTCTACAAGCTGTGCAAAACATTTTCATACGCAATGGAAAATTGCAATTTTTCTTCCCTGTGACTTTTTCCCACAATATAAATCTGCTATTTGTCTAAAAACCAATAGGGAGCAAAAGTTATTTAAAATCAGTTTCTAGTTTTTTTCTGTTCAGGACAAACTAATAATCAAATAGAAAAAAAAGCCTATTGAGCTTCTCCTGAAATGGTTTTTACCATAGTCACACAAGGGATGGATTGTAGGGAATTGCTGAAAGTAGACAGGCAAGTAAACACACAGAGCTTTCAGAAGACAGCACAAAGCTAAGGTACAAAGAAAGAAGACGACAGGGACAGTACCCAACAACTCCTGCGGGAGAGGATTAGTAATGAAGTTGATAGGATTAAAGAGGAGAGGACCAAGTGTCTTGAGGCTTATTTTTCACCCTCCCTCTCCCCCAGACTTCCCCAGGGGGAGGTTTCTGAAAGTTTGAACACACTCAGACCTAAGGGGACAGGATTAGGAATCTGATCTGGCATCCTGTTCCAGGGACTATCTATGATCTATGGAGCTGACATGAGTGGTCCCACACATTACATCTTACAGTAATGTTATTGCAGCTGTGAAGAAATCCCAGCGTCTGTATTTCTGGGTGATTACAGATGGACATCACGCCCTGGATATAACCTTTTTGTACGGCATGTACTAAACTGTACATCTACCATGACACTTGGGAACAGAATTTCAAATCAAGAAGTGTTGGTTTTAATTGTTCAACACCCATTGATACTGATAGGAAAGTGGCAGTTAAAGCAGAACATAAAGCTCTGAAAACATGCCAGTCCTCAAGTCCTCACAATGTCAAAATCACCCCATTAAACTGAATTCAGCATTGGCGTGGATGATCAAAGCCATTTGGGCACACACACTTAACTGCAGTTTAATCTGAGCGATGGCTGCAGTCTAACCCATAGGTTTTCCATTAAAACATATTCAAAAGGTAGCTCTTATCTCTTCCTCTGACATATCTAGCAGCAAAGCTACACATGGCAGTTTAAAAAAATATGCATTTGTCTCACTAAAATATTCCTAGATACAGTTATAACCTACTTTCCTAGACTATGCAATTAGCTGGAAGGAAATGGTCTTTATTTTTACCATTATCTTT
Source organism: Aviceda cuculoides (assembly GCA_035590195.1). NCBI lineage: Eukaryota > Metazoa > Chordata > Aves > Accipitriformes > Accipitridae > Aviceda > Aviceda cuculoides. The sequence goes on from JAVJGG010000009.1 coordinate 5,821,956, forward strand.
GGACCTGCTCTGGACACCACATTTATCACAAACGCTATTCAGAATGAGGCAGAGAGACTGTTAGCATACTTCTGATGAATAGTTAATAGCATACCAAGAACTAGCAGTCACAGTTTTTTTCCCCCTGTTAGCTCACAGATTTATTTTCTCCTCCTGCTTTGACTTTCTTCTATAATAAACACTAACAATTTTGAGCCGCTGGGAAAGTTTATTGGAAAAAAAAAATCAGTATCCCCTAATGACTTTTTTTAGAACTGATAACCTCTCGGAGTTCTATGAGGGAAGCTGCAGACATGTAATGAATAACCAGGGAAACTGAGAAGACTTTTTCTCCCCCCAGAGTGTTCACACACACACACACACACACGCAAACACACACACACAAAGTAGAAAGCTCATTGCTTGTCTCTGCTGCCTTTCTCAGAAATGTAATTAAACATTTTCCTCATTTGCTTCTGAAAAAGATTACCTTCTCAGGCAAGAACAGCAGAGAAGAAAAGCACGACCGTACTCTTATCTCTTTTAAATGCCTGTCATGAGTGCAGCTTAAAAAGTACTATCTAGAAAGGTTGGGGTTTTTTCACCATACCGCTGGCACGATCACCCTGGTGCGTCATTTCCACTCATCTGCTAAAAGAGAAACACAGTATGCTAGCTCACTTCACGTGTCTGAAATGAAGGGGTCCACCGGGCAACCAGGATGCAGGGCAGCCTCCACATCTAGGCCATGCGCTCCTTTTCTCCCAGGAGAGGACAAATGATACGACTGATTTTCTAGACTTGGAGATCTAATTTTGTCACTCATTATTA
>JAVJGG010000009.1:5822941-5848026 GCA_035590195.1 Aviceda cuculoides
TTAGATAGAAGGCTATTTTTCTTTTTGAACTAAATCTGGCTGACATTTCCTTAGACGCTTCTCAGCTTTAAAAGTAAAACAAGAGAAGTAGCTTTGTTATTTCAATCTGGTTTTGTCATTTTTCAAGGCCAGCTTGAATTAAAAAACAAACAGGGAGCCCATATGCTGGGCTTTGCATACAAAAAGCCCTTTGAACAGCTAAAACAGTAGGCCAAATTCAGAGGTTATATGTCAAATGGTTCAAGGTTTTTGTCAGAAATAGATGCACGAGTATGAAGCTAAAATCCCAGCTCTGCTTAAATCAAAATCAAAGATGCCAAGTGACTTCAGCCCAGGACCATGTAAACCAGTCAGCAGGAAGGAGGAGCTCAGCAGAAAGTTAAGTCGGAAGGAGTATAAATTAAACATCCTCATATGATTCTTCATTGTGAAAGACTGCTCCAGAAGGTGACGAACAACCCCAAATGAAGCCAGGGGTTTAGAGAGATCAAAGGTCTACAGAATTTTATAGACAATAATACTTTTTCTATAAAATCTTATAAAGCCATTTCTAGAGCACACTGACAATTGCACACCGTTACAATAACCTACAGATGGATTTAAAATTAATGAAATTATGGCATTTTCTATTACATGTCATAATACTTCCACAAGGCTCTTGCTGTTATCTTAGTCTTCAGATTGGGCTGAGTGACTCACAAACACTGGAAGTGACTCATGCCTTCCACTGAGATCACCACTAGGACAGGTAAGCCCTGAAGAAAGGTGCTGCCAGCAGGTATGCAGAGACAGTGATTCATGCATGAAGCCAGGAGACAGATGTTTTCCTAGCTGAATGCTTCTGATCATTTTGGCCATGTCAAAACAAGGTAATTGCAGCGACAGCAGTGCAGAGACCAGCCACACAAGGCTCAAATCTAGTTGAGGAATGCAGGGGAGAGGAAGGGTTCCTCATTTTTGCTGTTGTACAATAGCATCCAACATCACTTTTACTGTTTTGATACCTTCACAGAAACAGTGGCCACTAATGATCTTGCTCTAGGTATCAAAATTTTTACTAGATAAAAATGGATGTCCTCCTGAGGACAGTAATAGTCACAACAGGGAGAAGGAGATTTTCTACTACTATGCTTCTTGCCTAGGCATCATACTGGAAACCCACTGAGGCTAGCACTCAGTGAGAAAAATGCCATCCTTTCCCCTTCTCCCAGTAATTAATGTAGAAGGTGGAAAATCATGACATGGATCATGATGAGTCCTAATGAGTTAAAATATGGATGCTATGGAAAGTGGCACAGTGTACATCTCAGTGTACATGAGGTGCCTTTTGTCCTGACCAGAAAAAAACATGCCATCTATGCTAGATGGCAAAAACCCCTGTGTAAAACTATGTCAGTTGCTGGAACATGTATCAGAAGTTAGGTACTTTCCTGTGGTGTTAAATGGGTGCTTCCAGCACCTATTTCGGATTCCCGCATGGTGGTAACTTGAATGAGTTGCACCAGTGGTACACTGCATACCAATTTGACATGGAAAAACATACAGTTTTCTTACTCTACCACTGGCTCATGGGCAGTAAAATAAACTTAAAATATATTAAAAACACAGTGAAAATATGCTCACATAGCAACTGAGAAAAGGATTCAGGGGAGAAAGAGCAAGACACATGGAAAACATATTTTCTGCATGAAGTAACTGTTCTTCCTGCATAAAAAAGTCTTCGGGGTTCAATGAGGAATTTCAATAGAAATCCCAAATGTTTGATTTCCCTTGAGCATGTTCATTAAGCATGTACAGGCAGATTTTAAAAAATACTCGTTTCTCAACAACTCCTATTAGGAATAATGAGACTTGCTGTATGCTAAACAAATTAAGGATGTAGCAGGAACTGGATAAGGAAGCAAAGGCTTCAACAAACATAGCAGTGCCAGGGATCTGCCAGTGAGCTCAGCACTGCCACTTCTCTGCCTCTTCTCTTATGTTGGTGCTACTGGAAACATTTGTTAGATGAGGCAGACATTGTGAGCTGGTTTCTCATCGCGGTCATACAGCACCTAATCCTGAGAAACTACGGAAGATTGTGTCATTATTTAGCTTCATCATATTTACATTGATCAGACATGTACATAGAGGAATGGGAACCTGGACCTGAAACTCCATATGCCATGTGGAAAGAAAGTCACTTGCTCAGCACCACCAGCATGTTCAGAAAGTGCCAAGAATCACAATATATTAATAATATTTTCTTTGTGGCATTAAGAGGCTTGGAACTAGATCCAAAACAGCAAAGAAGTGGCTTGGAAAAAATGTCTTGCACTTTCACTGCCATCGTATGTCATCCTGCCAGCATGATTGATCCTACAGAAGATGAGCCAAAATAAACAGAGTGGGTGATTTCCTTTGCAATGAGGACAATAAAATATATTTGCTATTAGAAGCAAGCAATAAAGATGGAAAGAAGTGATGAAATAGAAAAAGATTATGAAATATGTGCATTTCTTGCAAAGACTTGAAAATAGAATGAAATAATTTCTGTGATTAAGATTATCTCAGTAAATGGTAGGTAAGGTAATCTGCTGGCAGCAACTGTTGTTCCTAAGTGACAGAGCTAAATCAATAGATGCCTCATTTAAGTCAAGACAGTGCCCATCAAAAATTTTGCATCATCTTAATTAAGCCTGGTATAAGGGGTGAAGGGTGGAGAAGAAGAAAAAGAAGAAAGATAATCACCGTTTAATTAAATTGACACAACTATGCTTTTAGAAACCCCCTGAGGTCCTGGGTTTAACAATCATGCCTCTTGTGCCTGAGTTTAGAAGAATACCTCCATTTATCCCACTCAGTACACAGGCACAGGTGTTGCTGAAACCCTTTAACAGGCCATCTCTCACTCAGAGTGCTACTTGGTGCATGCCCCAAAGAGTAGTTCAGCTGAAGCCAAGTTTAAACGGAGTAATAAACCCTGGAAAATGGAAAAGGAGGAAGACAGTAAATAGGAATACATTATTAAAGGCAACAACCAAGAATATTTCAGATCAAATACAGATGTAAATAAATAACAGAGGAGCCAACAGTGACAATGAATGGCAGTGATAAGATCTTCTCTGTGATCCTAGCCAATGTCTCACGCATATCTCTTTATCCTTGGGGAGATGGGAATATAAGCATCTCTTCACATCACAAGATGGCTGTGAAGATAAGAATATTGCAAACTGCAAGGCACTCGGGTACAAGGGTGATGGAGACCATATTAACTTGTAACACAGGTAAAGAAAGGACAAAAACTCATACAGAGGACAAAGTGCAGTAACCTAGAAAAAAAACCCAAACAATAAAAGACAACAGATCTGTGGCTGCAGCTGGTATGGGCCCTCCTCTGTAGCTACAACTTTCTCTACAAATTATGAGTCTGATACACAGAAGAATCCATTTCTAGGATTTGAATTTAACCTGCAGGTCCAATCAGCTGGGAGAGGTTCTTTGGTTTTGCCATTTTCCTTTTTTTACTGCTTGTTGGTGAGGGACATCCAGGGTTATATATCGGTTTCAGCCTTCCTCTATTAATTATTTTTTTATCTCAGTCCTCCTACTGCTGCATATTAAATGAAGGGCAAACATGTTAATAGCATCAAGAGATACTGAAAGGATATTTAAGATGACTAACAGGCATGCACACCTGGCCCCTCACATTAACCTATATCAGTGTGTTCCATAAAGTTCCATTATACAATGTGCTATAAAATAAGGTTACCAGGCCAGAAACTAAATTACTAAGTATTTAGATTAGATACCCAGCTGTAATTTGTATCAAGTTGAAATTCAGTGCAGTAAGCCGAAGCTGGGGGAAGCAAAAAGGAAAGACAAACAAATCAGAAGAGGCACTAATTACCCTTTGCAGTTCAAGCAGGGGAGACACATAAGAAGGGAATTATCTCATGTTACATTCAGAGAGAGCTTGGATAACAACCTTTTAATAAAAGGCCATAAGCTACTATGCAGAAAAATCCAGAAAAGAAAAGCTCCATAATAAAGCCGTAGTGATATTCTGGTTTGACTTGTGTGGGGAAAGGGGAAAAAATCGCTCATGGGAAGTTTTGGCATTTGTCACAAAAATGTATTTAAAACCAAGATGAGTTTCAGTTGCAAAGCATGAACCTGGAGTTCCCCAAAGCTCACAGATGTTTGACTCCAAGGTTTGGTTCAAGCTCATCTATATGTAAAGAAAGAGTTGAATTAACCCATTAAGATTCACTCTATCTGTTATTTTAAACCTGTTTTGAAAAGTAAAAGAAAAAAAAAAAAACAAAACAGAAAAAAAACAAAAAAGGGAATTTGAGCATCTACAGTTTCAGACAAAAGGTTGATATCTAAATCTAATTGAGATGCACCCAGCCAGGTCTGAATATTCACAAAAAATTCCACCCCTACCTTCTAAAAGTCACTTTTAGTCAAATATCTTGGTATGGAGTCACCAATTTTTTTAATTTGCACATTAATCTTTCCACAGTTGCTTTGCAGAGCGACAGTTCCAGAGGCGTTTGATTCTGTTTCCACACTATACTCCTCATGCTTTTGTTCCCTGTATCCAGTCTTCTGAGTGTATTCAGCCCACTGTCTGATTCTTCTTATTTGTACCTTTCTTCGATGCAAAGCAGGAACAAAAAGCAAACTACCACAAATTTGGTCGATGTACTGCACGTAGAAATAGTTGGAGAGGAGTGAGGAGAGGATCCAGCAGGAAATAACCAGAGCAGTATTTCTTTTCACCCTGCACTCAACCAAGCAGTTGTCAGAAGGACTCATAAGCCCAGGAGGTTGCAAGCAGGTGACGATGGCCAAAGCCAATGCCATTCAGAATCTCAGGTCCACCCCAGCTGCTACAGAGGTGGGTGGGATTGCTTGCTGCTTCCCTCAGGAAAAGCACTGTGTACTCTGTATTCAGAGACAAGAAATCCAGACTACCAATCTGAAATATTTTGAGTAAAGCAACTGCTGCTTGTTCAGTGCTGTGGAATTAAAACCTTTCTTCAGGTAACCATATAAACAGCCTATGATTTTTCCTTCAAGTAATGGAGCACAGCTCCATTTATACTCTGAGCTGTTTTGAGTCACAAAGGCCTAGAGCCAAGGATTCCCATTCCATTAGCCATATCATAGATCCAGGTCAAAGCCCTGCTCCAAACATGAGGCACACACGTGAGTCAAAACATGCCTTCCACATTCTCCCATGGAATGAATGTTGGAATGCCTTTTCTTTAGCAAGCATCAGTCAATAACCAGCTGCAGTTTGCCATTCCTTTCTTACCTTGCCATTTTTTTCTTTCATTTTGACCCAGTTCTGACCTTACATATTCTCAGGGTTGTCATATGCAGAAAAGTGTGTGGCCTAATCCTCCTCCTGCTACTTACATGCTGTGAAAGCCCCATGGTGGCATTTCACTTCTGCACCTGGTGCCACATGTTCCTATGAACATCACATCACCCCTTTGAATACCTGTGGTCCATCTGCTGGTGGCCATTTACTCTGCAGATTTCTAAACCCAGAAAATATCACCTAAACAGCTTGCTACTCAAGAGTTATTAAGAAAACAGCATGGCCTTCATGGCCACAACTACTCAAGGTCAAGAGAGATCATAGGATCATTGGATAAATGAAGTTAGGAGGAGCGTGGCAGCCTATCACTCGTTTTCAGTGGATCAGTCTCGTCTCAGCACCAGAATACTCTTACCAGGAACTGGCAAAAAGTGGTCAGGTAGCACAGCAGTGTATATGTACCAGCTCCTGCAGATACAGCTTTTCTCTTGCAGTCAGTGTCTGGTAAATGTTGTGAGGACCTTGTGTATTATCCCTTACCTTCTCCTATGTGACAACAGGGGTAAGTCTCAATCCCAGGACTGTGAGCTATACTAAGAAGTCAATGAAATAGAAACAAAGTCCTGAACACTGATACAACACTGCTCACGTGCTGAAAGCCATACAGGCACTTACCTCATCACCAAAGGGGATGGTGCTGAAGCTGTCAGCTCATACTTCTCTGACACCACCAGTCTCAGTGTAGTAGCTTTGATTTGTCACAAGGCTTATTTGCCTTGGAGAATTGGGGGATGGTCAGATCTGAGGCTCCCATTCCTACCTGTTGCTCAAGGCTACAGTTGGCTAATAACCTCACCAAGGTGTGCATGGCAGCTTTTTCTGCACAACACTGCTCTGCTTGAGGACTATTTTCTTTTTTCTCATCCCAACCCTCAAGGTCTGCATAAGTTACTTCTTCTAGCAAGGGACATTATCTTGCCTTGACACCTGACTGATTTTTTCAGTTTCTTCATCCAATACTAGGCAGTCAGAGGTATTTAGGAACAGTACTCAAGTAGTAGAACCACTTGAAGCTCAGTTTTTTCATTAAGGTCTTTATAGCTCAACTCTTGGTAATAATGAGTGTGGCATATTGCCTGAAGTACTCTGGAGAATGTGCAGGCATGTGGATCATCTGGTGCAGAAAGAAAAGATAGCTAGTTACCAGTGACTTGAATTCTTTGAGGTATGCTATCTACATGTTTGTTCATTTTCTGCCTTCTTCACCTTACTCTTGACTATTTCTGCTTGGATCGTATGTTCAGAAGAGCTGAAGGCAAGGAAGTTCTCTCCTGGCCCACATGTATACACATAAGGGGGCGGATCCTCAGCCCACAACCACTATTGCTAAGGAAAAAGAACAACTGAAGTGCTATGTCCTCTTGACTCACGATCACACACACAAAAAACCCAGACACAGATCACACATCTTAAACAACTGTGATTATGGAAAAGTGGCATCACTTGGGCCTGAGAGCATTCGGTGGACTTTTTTGTGATTTGCTGCACACAAGGTTGCTTAGATATTCTCAAGTTTAATTAAATATATTGACCCCTATCCTACAAGAAGTAAAAGCTATGCAAGGTTGCCATATCACCACAGTCTTTCTAACTTTGTCTGGTGTTGGTGTAAATTTCACAGATGTTGCATACTTGGTAAGATAGCTAAGCTCCACCAGATATTCCTGGATTATGTAGCTATGTAAGCACAGATTTTGAAGAAAATATATTACATTTGGAGTCACTTCAAGTCTTTTTTGCAACTGACTGGTCATTTCTGGGAGAAGGAACTAAAATAGAAAAGTAGAGTACAAAGCTGGCAGCATTGTACAACAACCCCCCATATGTCTCCTTTAGCTTAACAGAGCATTGGTCTGTCATTTGCCATACTTTCAACTTCCAACTTCTCCTATTGACGTGACATACTCCAGCGTAATCATCTTGGGGTATAGAAGCCTACTGAAAAGCACCTCAAGTTTCTAAAAAAATCAGAACAAAATAGCATTTTTGAACAAGAACAACACGTGAGACAGGCCCTTATGATTACCTTTTCTTAGGTGTTATCTAGGCATGCTTTCCTCCTTCTCAACTGTCCTTGGAAAGATAGCACAGTTAATCCAGGTCTACAGCAAATCTTGAGAGCCTCAGACATTTTCCCAGAGGAACGAGACTGCAGTCTGGCTGGGGCACATAAAAGTTTGGGTACTTTTAGGGTCTCTGCATTCCAAGATAAATAAAGCAGCAAACTCTTACAGACACCTGCTGCACTCAAGTGCTGGCAAATTATCAGGTGTCTTTTTCTTCAGGGAGGCTTGGTATTGTGGTTTAACCCCAGCCAGCAACTAAGCACCACACAGTCGCTCACTTACTTCCCCCCCCGCCCCCCCAAGTGGGATGGGGGAGAGAATTGGAAAGGAAAAGGTAAAACTCATGGTTTGAGATAAGAACAGTTTAATAGAACAGAAAGGAAGAAAACAATGATGATAATAATAACAATAATAAAATGACAATAATAATAAAAAGATTGGAATATACAAAACAAGTGATGCACAGTGCAATTGCTCACTGCCAGCCGACCGATGCCCAGTTAGTTCCTGAGCAGCAATCGCCCCCAGGTCAACTCCCCCCAGTTTATATACTGGGCATGGCATCACAGGGTATGGAATACCCCTTGGCCTGTTTGGGTCAGGTGCCCTGGCTGTGTCCCCTCCTAACGTCTTGTGCCCCTCCAGGCTTTTTGATAGGACTATCCCAGCTACTAGGAAGACAACTAACTCTATCCCAGCTGAAACCAGGACATTTGGTTAAATAGCAGTCTTCCCTGGACTTTAGTTCTTCTGCAGGGAGAGTGTAAAGACCTCTTCAACCACCATACTCAGCTGCCAGCCTCGGAACGGTGACCTCCAGCTCCACCCTGGAAGCCTGCATGGATAGGTTTTGCTGCATGGCTAAGATTTAATCAGCATCTTATTTATACTGTTGATAAGTAAATGGATTTTATTTATATCAGAGCTATATCCCTTGTTATGAACAGTAACAATACACACCTTATGCAACAGCAGCCTCCCAGCAGACCATACTGATTGATTCTTCCCAGTTCAGACATTTCGCACAGTAGAGACTCATCACTGACTCAGGAACTTTTTAGTCTTTTTGTTCTGAAAGGTTGTTTCATTTCTTTGGTGATCATGTGGTTACTTTTGGTGCATTCAGCAGTGTGCTGGCATTTTCTTCCTCAATTTTCTAGACCAGACATAACCAAACAACTTACTGCTGAGTAGTGTGTGATATTCTCTGTACCCTTCAGACAAGTCTCCTTGCTAGAGAAGTTAAATTCTGTTTTCTCCCCTTCCAATAAGTATATTCACCTCTTGTAAACTACAGCCTTTATTTCTTTTCACTCTCATGGGCTTGTATATGAAGTCAAAGAGGGACCTGCACTTTGGGGTATCCAACCAAGAGGGGCCAACGTTCTGATCTAAAGTTAACTCACTGCCAGTAAAATCAGACACACACAACAAAGTGTGCACTGAACATCCTTGAAAACTAATAATGCCAAAAAAATGTCAAATCCTGTAAAGGACAAGAACAGTTGTGAAGAACCATCTCCAAGCTAGCATAGACACTTTACCGTATTTCTTTCTTATGAAGGACTAGATATACCATAAAATCTTCTGTACGCTTCACTGGCAACTTCCCTGGCAGAATAGGTAACAAACATGAGTTATGAAACTAAATAGAGACTTGCACCATCATCTACCTTCCTCTACAGCACAGTCAAATTAAATTTTGTGCTGTTGACCCTTGCAGCCAAAACAAATGTACAGCTGGGCCAAAGTTGGCTGGTGACTCCAGTTTGCTTAGCTTTGCTGGGGTTAAGGATACTTGGAGTGTTGCAGAGGCGTTGCCTTCAAGTCTTCAGGGCAAATGCCTTTTTCAGAGGCATGTTTGAGTGACATAGTATACCGAGCATCAAAGTAAACAATGTGAAATAACTATAAAAGAGACATCTGGAAGAAGGGGAACAGATCCGGACCTGAGAAGAGACACTGTTTTCCCTTGTCCCCTTCCAGTGTCTGTGTTGTTCTCTCCCTCCAGTGACCCAAAGCTGGGTGTTGTAAAGTTAAAACTATACATAGTACAATGTTTGATAATGTTCTCAGTGAGCTTTTTGCTTTCCTTAGAGACCACCTTTTACATAAGAAAAGAACCTATCTGACAGAACCTGATGCTTACCTATAGTCTCCTGAGTTCAAATTTGCAAGAGAGCTCATGTTGCCACAGCACTGGGTCTTACTTCTTGGGAATATATGCCCCGTCCTGGTCCATGCAGCTTTCATGAATTGTATTGCATCACTTCCATGTGCCTCTTCTCTGAAGGCAGGTGGGCATGAGCCCCAAGCAAAACTCAATTTTCAAGTAAGCCATTTAAATTCACGAGAAGCAGCTTGCTTAATTGTTCTGCCTCATGTATATTCCAACCAATTCTGGAAAGCATCAAAAAGCTGCAGCCACCTGTGTTTTAGGTAGCCAAATAATAAATACTCTCTAGTAATTTCCGGTGTTGAAAAAAAGTGCCAAAAGGGGAATCAGACAAAGACCAAGCAGATCTCATGACACTCTGTCCCCCTGTGGTCTAGCTTAATTCCTCACTTCCACTGCAGCCCACTAGCTAACCTATATGCTTAGGCTGTAATGCTCTGCCAGTCTGACACTGCAATCACAGATACAGCATTCTTCCTCCTTCTCCCCAGCAATTTTACAATAGCAATTCCCCTTCAGCTGTGAGTACAGTGAGTATATGAAAAATACTTGATGCTACAGGTTCTTTAGGGTGAGTGATTAGAAATTCAAGTGATGCTATTGGGATGCCCTTAGAATCACTGTGTTAGCTTCTTTGAAAAGGCAGCGCTTTCTTTAGGTTGCATTTACGAGGTAGTCAAAACACATAATGGGCAACAGTACTGCACACAGCTGTAACTAATTTAGAGAGCACTCTTCCTTTCCCTGGGACTAATGCAGTGGAGAAGCTGTTCCATCACTCCTTTGGATTGGTTTATTGTAATGCCCTTTTCTGTTTTGATAAAGTTTATTGCCACAGAGGTAAATTATTGTCTGAGTTATTTCATATGTCTAGTTTATACAGCACATGTTGAACCATGTCTTTGTTAGTGCTCCAGCATGCAGAAGCTTAGCTACAGCCCCAAGTGTTACATTAGGTGTCCCTCTGTACAAGTTCTTTTGATCAAGAAGAGCTTACATCGTCTTGCACACATACGCTTATCTTGAATAGCAATGCCATTGAAATTAGATAAATAAGGGTAATGTGTGTTGCTCTTCCTCCCTCTTTTCTCTGCTTGGTGCTTTATTTTGAAGGGGTACAGTTATCCCATTATATGGTCCTGGGTAGGGACCGAAATGTGTCACCATTCCACCTAGTCCTCCTGATGATAGAAATCAAACTCCCTAGACCCAACAAGCCCAGCAGAGAAGTGGAGCTCTCAAATATCTGTTTTTGTTAGAAACAACGGGGTACAGTGGGGCAGATTTGGTTTTGAACAGGTCAGTAGCAATGGAACGAGGTCTAGTGGCTGTCTCCTTTCCCGCTTCCTATGATGCCTACCCGTCCTATGATACCTAGCCATCTCCCCTGCTCTGGCAGTGCACATGGAAGAGCCAGGGCACCGCTCCCTGAGCACCATTACACTTGGCCTCCCTACCATCAGTGGCAATAGCACAACCAGATTTTCTACTAGTTCTGAACACAAAAAGCAAGCACCCAGCACAGGAGCCAAAGGATTTTTAGCCCTAGAAAAGAAGCAACATTACAAACTTCTTCATAAGGTCTATGCACCATTAATGAATATCCACATCAGGTTTAAGCTGGTTATACACTGAAGCCAGTGATCACGCGCGCAGGTGCAAGAGTCCCTGGAGCTCTTGCAGTGAAGTACATGCATTTCCCTTTTGCAGCCAGCAAAACTCCCCTGAATAATTGTATTCACATTATTGTTGTGGCTATTACTGAGTTATTACAGTCACTGAGTTTAATAGTCAACTGCAAGGAAAGACAAGCTGTTAAGGCGAGGAGCTCCATATTGAGTACTTTACAGCAATCCTTTGAAGGTTGTCGTTGGACAAGGCAGAGCCTAGCTTAAGGTGCCGCCGAACTGGTTTCAAAGAGCAGGGCAAAAATCCAAGAAAGCACAAAAACAAAGGACTCTATTGCTTCACTAAGGACACCAGGCTCTTGGCCAAGTGCAGGGACTGAGTTCATGTGTTGTATTATGCTAACATAGACACAAGTCCTTGCCCCTGTTTCTCTTGACCGGATACGCTGCAGCAAGAAGACAACAGTAAGAGGTCTGACGGGTGAAGGGGAAAGAATATGCCCCGACATAAAATACAAGAGCAGGTGACAGAGAGTGAGCTTGATAGAGGGATTATTCAGCAGCAGAGGATTCTGGCTTAGAGGACCTGGACTCAGTTTGTTGGTCCTCTCTTCAGTCCCTGTGTGATCTCAGACTAGTCAGACATTCTACCTCCCCTTGGAAAAAGGCGGCAGGCAGCGCTTCCCTGCCTCACTGCATGTTTGCAAGGATGTGCTCAGGCACGACACTACGTAAGGCCACATGGACAGACTGCCAGTTTGTGGGGAAGAGATACTAGTGGAGCAGATGTGACCTGAGTGTCACACAGCACCCCCAAGCTGCAGCTCCAATACTCTCTTCCCTTCCTCCACTCTCCAAGATACTCATCAAACTGAATATACAAATATCCCCTCTCTTGTAGGTCAGATGTACTGATCACTTTAGGAGCTTACAAATGATTCAGTCAGATCTTTAAAACTAGAACATAAAATTCTGTCATCTGTCACCCACTAAAAATCAATAAATGAAGTTTAAGACCCATTTTTTAGTTACCTAGAAAACCCAAGTAATTTACTGTCGATCATAATATAGCTTACGGTAAATGGATGTCTTTTAGCAACTGATGTCTCTTTACATTTTCCACTGGAACTTGGTATACTAGTGGGGCAATAATTCTGGGAACAGCCAGATACTGGGTAATCACAAAAGGCCACTGTGACATGTGAGATTTAAGCAAGTATCAGTAGTTGTCCCTCACTCCTAGATTACAGGTGCACTTGCTGAGATCAGTCGCAAAAGCGTCACCGAGTCTAACGACAGCAGGACTGAATTTCCATACAGGTCTGACAATCGCTTGCCGTTTAGTTGTGAGCCAGTTCCCTGGGGGCCATGACTACAGAACGCCCAGCTTTCTGTGGAGTCCTCACTCTTCATGCAGAGCATGGCACAACATGAGTGGTGAGAAAGCACACAGCCTTACAGTGCTGCCAGACATCACTGGTGGAGACCAAGAGCACTGCACTTGCCAAGCAACGACAGCAACTCATCAGGTAGAAGCAATGGAGTATGTTTGTCTAGGCAACATTTTTAATGCAAATTAAAATGGATACACGTCACTCAGGTCTGAAATTAAAAAGCAACACAGAAATCCAGTCTATCATTATATTGGTTTGTTACTTCTGAGAATGTATTCCCATTCGTAAAGTCTTCAGCATGCATAAATATCATGTAACACTCTCAAGAGGAAGATCCTGTCTTCTTAGAAACTGGTTGAAGTACTTAAGGATGCAGAAAAGGAATAACTTCAAAAAAAACCACTTTCTGCAATTGTCTATGTATTAACCTGCAGTAAAGAAGCAGGCATTGGATATTTGGAGCAATTAATTCTGGTGAGGCAGAAAGAATTAACTCACGCTGAGCATGTGGTCACACGTAAGTCACCTTCAGAAGTATACGATGGTCAACCCGCTCAGCAAGGTCTTATGTACAGTGAGGAGGATATCAGGAGTGCAAATGTTAGGTGTGTAGATCAAACAATACAGCCATTATAGTACCTGAGGAAGTCTTGAAAACAAGCCTTTGTTCAGACATAATTTTTTTTTTTTTCTAAATGTTTTGTTTCAACCACGGTTGGTCCCTGGCTGGCCCACTTTGCCTGCGTGTTATCTGGGCCCTCAGATTAAATGTTGTCATCCTTGCCAATATGACTGGGTGGGAAATCAGTTCACTAAAGGGAAGAATCTCATCTTTAGTGTTTCAGAAATACCCAAATTTCAATGCTGGGGATGTCAGGACTGCGGGACACAGGCACAGGCAGCAACAGACAGGATATTATCGAGTAGCTTAGTTGAGCAACCACGGCCAACTCTCAGAAAAGAAACTGCAAGGCAATTTGCAGCCAAGCGGCTGATTTATTGGTGGTACAAAAGCCATATGCCCTCTGTTTCACAAGCACGGCTCCCCTCTGCCCTTCTCCTTCGGTGACTCCTTGCACACATCTGCAGCTCGAACGTCCTCAGCCGAGCAGCGGGGCTGCGGGGGGGCAGGGAGCCGTCTCTCCCTTCCCCTCGCAGCTTCGTCCCAGAGATGTCAATACAGAAACTCCTAAATAGCTTAGGCTATTCACAGACCTTAATGACTGCTTTTATATACAGAGCCGTATGTTGGAAACTGGTTAGCCAGCTTTATGAATCAGTTTTATGTTGCTGTATTTCCTCCAGAGCATTCACCTTTGGGGCAAGAATGTGCTTTGGCTTTCAATCCACGCGTTTGATAAGAGATGGCCTACGAAAGCAGGCTTCCCTTGTGATAATACCACCTTTTCACCCCTTCCCCAGGGCAGCTAAGCTCATGGTGACAGCTAATGCTCATCCTACAAGTACATCAGCATGTTGCAATGAAAGAGAAAATATAAATTTAGTTTTCTTGTGTCACAAACACAGAAGCTTTTGTCTGCATACACCAAGGCAAGACAAGAATAATTTTCTCCCAGCTTGCACAACACAGGATTTGTTATCTCCTGACAAATATTGGGGCCCAAGCAATTCAACCACAGCTAATTTCCAGAGCCGCAGGTGCAGCACCAGCCAGTCAGTACTACTAAAACAGGGCAGTAGAAGACTGTAAAATGTATACATTTAATGTCATTAAGCTCTTCCAAATAGCAATGTGTTGTTTAAGTAACTTCTGTCTAAGACCTTGGCTGCTACCTCCCATGAAACATTAAATGAACCCTTTATTAAAAAAAAAAAAAATCTTTTTTTCTAAATTGCCTTTTTTTTTTCCAAGATGCTTCAGTTCATTGTGTTTGACCTTCTCTAGCTACTCAACAAATCCTTGTATTTTAACTTTCATAGTCTGACCTTTCTCATTGTCAGTTGCTTGCTTGTTAACACTGACTGCACCACCCAAAGGCCTCTCAGGAAAAATAAATATCAAACTAAACTTTGAAGGACTTACAGTGAAAAGATGCTTTGGCTTACATTATATGAATCTCACGCATTAGTTCCCTCATCTCTCCTCAGTTTTTCTGCACCAAAATCCATAGGTAGAAACCATTTAACACCAGCTACATATGTCACATTGTTTCTTCATGTCAAAGTAGTTCTTGCATGAAATAAACTTGACATGTCCTGTCATGAAATAATCTGATACTTATCCTGTACAAGAGGGAAGGAAAGATGGGAAAGGCTGCTATTGATTATTGGGCTTCATGGGCACAGCATGATCGCCTGCCTGGGCCAGAACACCTGGGGTTTATTTATTTATTTATTTATCTATCTGTCTATCTATTCATTTATTTATGTAGGATGCATTCCTATTATCCTGTCTAATCTGTGACTGCACAGAAGCTTTGCATTGATGTCATAACACAAAATGAACAAAGTATTTGAAGAACAAAAATTGAGTGCGAATGGACGCAAGGAGACAGAAATCAAGGGACATCCTTTAGATCCTTTCTAACAGTTCTGAGCAAAATTATTTTCACACCGCTTTGGAGTTCAAGTGCTATCTGTACTATACACTATGCAACTCTATGGCCTAGAGGGTAATTTGGATTTATGCAGTCTGCTAAAATCTTGCAGTGGGTGTCACCCCTACTTTTAAACTACATAAACACTCAAATGTTCTTACCCCTTAAGTAAAGGCTGAATTTGCTGTGTTTGTTCACCTAATGCCTGCTCCCTGTCTGTAGCAATAAACAAATTGTTGGTGGCTTTAGTGTAGATGCATGCAGAGGTTGTGCTTTGGTTTTTGAAAGCAACAGTTGGGAAAAGACAGTATCTGTTACCCAAGCAAATATAGCTATTTCAAAATAATAAGTATAGAATATATATATAGTCATCTACAATACTGTGGGGACTTTGGAATTCACAACATGAAAAGAGGAGAGAAGGTGCTTGCTGATTAGGAGCAGTATTTGCACCATTTGAATTTCTGACAATCTTGTAGGTACAACTGAATTTTTTAGTGTAACTACGTGCAAGACTATACAAATCAACACTGGTAGAAATTCCTCCTAAAATATTGTATTAGTCCACTGAAAAGAGTTTGAGAGCAAAGAGATAGGGAGGAAATATTTTTTCCAGCAAATTAAAGTCTAAGTTATATGAAATATTGATCTGAAATCATAAGCCCATGAGAATCTTATTTAAAAAAGCTTCCTGAACTGGACAGCATATGTATTCACATAAAGCAGTACAATCTTCTATATGATACCTGGTCTCATCAGCTCCAGTCTGGTTTATTATTAATTGCTTTTTGCAGATGCAGCAGTAGCTGGGAAAGCTAAATGGGGTGGTATATCTGGTAGATTTTTCCTTCATATTAATCCCTTTTATGTCTGAATTAAAGCCAGGGGCTGTGGAAGTTAATTCTATGCTGGCCATGCTAGAAATATAATAACCTGTGAAAACTGCAACCTTGACAAAGAGAATTAATCACTGCTTGCATGTATGGGCTTGTGAAACCCAGCAAAGGTTTACATCAGTAGGAAATGCATTTTTCTTATGCTGATTGAAGGACGTGAATCTACGTGCTCACTCATCATCTTGGCACCATGAAATAGGGATTAAAAAAATAAACCTTTTTACCACCTTTCCAGGAGAAATTGGACTTGCCAAGCCATTTGAAATACAAAGGTGAAAGATTTATTTGTGGAGGATTAAAAGAAGGAAGGGAATTTCATAAAGCCAGGCTGTTGCCAAGCCACTGCAGAGAAAGTGAAGGCTGGCAGCAAGGCTGGCAGTGTAGTTAGCCCCAACATGCAGCTACGTTCCTGCCCCAATCAGTGCCATTAAATTCAATGCAGAGACAGTACAGAGTCAGAGAAGATTGTTGGTAGTCCAGGAAGTTCACAGTATGTCCTGGGAGCTGGTTACTAAAAATCTCTGAAGCTAGGTCAAGATCATCATCTCTCTGGCATGCAGGATCCTCCACAGAATCCCTGATCCAGAGCATGAAGCCCATCTTGGTAAGCATTCATCTGAGCAACAAAACAGACACTCAGAGTCACCCATCAGGGACCCAGATTCGGCTCCTTCTGCTAAAGATACAAATTACTCTCCCATTTCCTAGGCATGTGCATTCGTCCACCCACCCACTGAACAATCACCATTTAGGCTATGGGATGAGATCAGGCTGTTGTGTAGCTGGCAGGAGCTGTGGGGCAAAGGAGGCTGAGCAAAAAGGGAGACTGATGCTAGCTTAGCAGTAACAGCACTAAGCTGGAGCAAAGTCCTAGGGAGTTTGATATGAGATAAACACACACCTGTATGAGGAGTGACAGCTGGTTTTATCCTAGACAGCCAAACACTGAAGGAGAACAGTTCCAGGCAGCAAGCAGCACATTGCTGTGCACCTATGGTCTTTGCTCATTTCCCTCTCCTTCCAGCCCACAGTTTACATCCCTCGCCGTGTGTTGGCCAAATCCAACCTGGAGGTTACAGTATGTTGGCCAAATCCAACCTGGAGGTTACGGCACTCTTTCAGGATCCGTGGGATGCAGGACTAAATCCCTTTGCCCTAAGATAGCTCCATTCTTAGGTAAATCCTCAAACTATTAGACAATTATACAAAACAAAGGAAACAGAGCTCCCAGCTCCTTTTGTAGGCAAGCAGAGGTGGTTGCTGTGCTTTGTTCTCAATTACTCTTTGCCTGCAAACACATTAAGTGTATTCAGAGACTTCAGCATTAGACCAGACCCCTCTCCACCTCATTTCTGAACCAGCGTTATGCTACGTAAGGTGCTAAGCAGGCAGACACCAACCTCTTCAGAGTGAGGGTTGCCTCTTGCTCTGTATTTGGGCTGCATCCACATAGAGACATTTAAACACCCTTGAGGATCTGGATCTAAGTGCCTGTTCAATACCACAGAAGAATTCTCCAGCTGAGAAAAGAACCAGGAAGAGGAATTTCCAGTCTTTAGTCAATTATTAATCTGTAAGAACATCTGCTCCTAAGAGTACCGGTCTCATACTACACCCAGGTTCATATCTTTCATCATTTACTTTGGACTAAAGAACCCCAAATTATGAAGATGAGACCCACTTTTAATTCTCTGTATATCTATTGAAAGTTGCTTGTTTTCACTATGTCTGTTAATTATTTCCACTTGTTTTCCTTTAAGTAATGCAATAAGTTAAATGGTTTACATAACCTTGACCTTTACCCCTACTTTTCCATTCAATTCTGCCAAACATTCCCCAGACTCAAAAAGCAAGCAAGTACATGGGGGTTTTTGTTAAAAAAAATTAGAAAAACAAGAAGAATATACAGTCTCTACAAGAAATTGTGTTTCTACGACAGCACTTCATAGATCTCCATTCTAGTTGCTACAGGTGGTGTAAAAACTATGTCAGTTACCCCTGCAGCCAGAGACAATTCGTAAGTATTTAGAAGAACAGATATAGAAACCGTGATAGCTCACATCCTCAGTGACAGGTCAGTACACTACCATGATGTACACCGTGATCCATCAGTTGAGACCCTACTTATTTTAAAAGAAGATGCCTTGACTGAGCTATTCATAAGTGACAAAATCTGACAGCAGGCTTTCCCTGCCCTGTTGCAGTGCACCGGACCACACAGGAATTTGCCCAGGAGTCGTGAGAGCATGTGCTGTTCTGCAACATGACAATTATTGCTGTTAGGTCTCAGTGCCATGAGCAACACATGGAGAAGGACTGCAATTCATCTCAGGTTAGACTAGCAAATCTCTGTCTGTGGGCTCAGGCTCAAGGTAAGTAAAACAGTTCAGACCTCAGCAACTTTGATTCATAAGCACTTTCATGAGGTTTTTTGGGTTTGGTTGTTTTTTTTTTTTTTATTATGCCCATGGCTTCCATAAAGCCATCCCATAAGTACATAAGTACACACCACACCGGTAGTCACAAGGGAGAAAGTTCAGCGGAGGGGGTTTACTCATCCTCCCAGGGCTGTCTGCCCTTTCCACAGCCCCTGGGACAGCTTCACTTCTGGACAAGTGACTGAGGCGTGAGTCACAGGCGAAGCACTGCCAGCTTGTGAGTGGCCACTAAATGTTCAGGATGAATAACGGTGCGGACAACGAGATTAAAGGAAAGATGCAGAGGGGCTGAAATGAAGGGACCTGCCTCCCAGACTGAACTGAGTGGGCAATTACATGAGGCAACAAAAATTCCCAAGATCTTTGCCAGGCTTTTCAATAAATTAGTATGCAACTTCATTTGCGACACAGAGTAAGTCATAGTAATCACAGGAGAGCTGCAAAGCGGGAGAGGGTCTTCTAATGTAGCCTCCTGGCACAAAGTGGCCAATGCCACATGATTCAAAGACACACCAAAATCTCTTTTTGTATTCTTATGGGAACACACACATTTAAAAAAAAAAAAAACAAAATCAGGTCCTTTTTAATCTTAAAGTGCTGGCAGCTGCCTCATGCCACAACGAATGAGAGCTTATACCCTTTCTATGAATAAGGAATAAAATTATGAGTACTCTCATTATAAATATAAACACCCAGTCCTCCTCTGATTCCTACTACAGTCTTTGCTTTGCTTCAGGCTCAGGGCTTCCACTGATTAGCTGAGCTCCATGTTGCACTTCACCTGTAACACACTTGTGCTCTACCAGAGAGGTTTTATATGGGATGGGCTTGTTGTGGCCGTGTTGAGGCAACGCCGAGCCTCTATGTATGCTGTACGATAATACCTGCATTCAGGCACAGAACCAGGCGTCACACCTGCCAAAATGCAGAGATGATGCTGCATGACCACATCTCTTACTGTTACTACATGTTCAGTTTTGCTGAGTGTTGAAAAGCTTCATTATATTCTCTAGGATCTGTTTACACTGTATCTGTAACTTAAGAAGAACAAGACTCAGAATACACCTCATAAAAACAAGACCCTTGATGTGACAAATCAGTCAAATAACAAAAGTTATCCCAAGGGATTACTAAAGAGGGCTCTCAAGGATCACGAAGCACTTCTCAAATACTCAGCATTTATTTGGAGAGGGTGACTTTCTGGAACTACACTTTCTTTACCGCTCCCGCAATGGAGCCACTGCCTTTCTAATTTAATAACTTATACATTTGAAAGTCTTTCCTAATACTTATTCTTTGTAGGCTGATCTAGCAGAAGAGGATGAGTCAGTGGTTAGGAAGCTGCCTGAGACTCAAGACTCACGGTGCCCCCTTTGTGACGAGTTCACTCCAAGTTTTAAGCAAATCATTGAATCTCTCTATTTTCCTTCAATGCATCATGATCATAATGTGCCTAGTTGACAGAGGTGTTACAAAGACCCTTTGGATTCTTTGGATCAGTGTAGCAGCTGTAGTCACATAAACCTGTAAGACTTGTTGAGGGTAGAGAAGGAAAGAGAACCAGTAATCAGTATTGAAGAGAAATCCTTCAGCTTTTCACATTCTGGTGAGCTGTGCTGCTTACTAGATATTCAGAAGCAGCTGCACGAAAAAAGTCCTGATCTAGCTGAAATCCACAATGAGTTTGCTGGGACTAGGATTTGCTTTTCTGTATTTAAAATAAGAGCATCACAGTCTGAATCAGATTTTGAAATCTTGTCCTCGGCACAGGCCTGTCAACTGGCAGGTGTAGGATAAGCCCGTCCAGCCCCGAATGATCTTACACCATTATGTAAAACTATAAAACATGTCTGCCTTTCCAGTCCAGAGCACGGAGTTATACAAGAGCCCTTCCCCCACTGCCAAGGCATTGCACAGCCCTGCCTGCAGTTGTTCACTGGGATCATCTTTCTGTTACGTGTCCAGGCTTTTCCTTTCTGATGTGGATTGGTTTGATTCCCACAAACGAGCCTGCAAGCAAATGATTATGCTCTTTGCATTTTATACAGAGGTAAGAAAACCAGCCTGCTCTGTCCAAAAGGCTGGATGCTGCCTGGGGAGAGTGTGGGAACTGGGCAAAGGGGACTCTTCTCATCCTTTACAAAAGTCTGGTGCTGGGTACAATATGAAACTCCTGGAAGAAACATGCCAGTAAAATCCATGCAGGTCTGAGCTTGATTAGAGTCTGGTTTTTTTAGCACCTCAATCATCTTTTAATCCAAAGAGAATGGATTTATTTACTTTTTTTTTGATGGGTTTGGGTTTTTTGTTTGTTGGGTTGTTTTTTTTTTCATTTTAAATAAACTAAGGTTTATGGCACTTGGGAGAAATCTAGAGCTTGAGTAATGACCACAGAAAATTAACTTTTAAAAACATCAGAGAGCAGTGCAGAAGTGCACTCTGGGACACTATCTCTAGTCACGTCTCCTAGTTAATTGGGTTTTTATTTAAGGAGTATGGGGTTCAGCCTTCTTAGATTTCTGATTCTTTTACCCATTTATATATACTCGGATCACCTTTATCCTTGCATTATCTAGTTATATGCACTCTCCCTACCCTAAATATCCCACCTGCATAGCCTCATGATAACCCTTCAGATACTTCATAGCCCCAAGGCCTTCCTCAGATAAGTGAACTATATCACCAT
The DNA here is from genome assembly GCA_035590195.1 of Aviceda cuculoides. Classification (NCBI taxonomy): domain Eukaryota; kingdom Metazoa; phylum Chordata; class Aves; order Accipitriformes; family Accipitridae; genus Aviceda; species Aviceda cuculoides. The sequence continues at coordinate 5,844,158 of JAVJGG010000009.1, forward strand.
CAGAATGAGGAGCTGAGCAATGCTTTGCTAGATGCATCAGCACTAACTGCTTAGCTCTGCACTTGCAGGAGCTAATTCCTTTCCCAGATCCTCTTATCAAAACGTGGAGTGACAAGTGCAGAGCGAGCGGAGTAATTTCCTTCCTACAGAAAGGTCAAAGCTGGGAAAACATCAGCTACAGTGATGCGCAAAGGTTATTATTACAAATACACTTGCTAATTGAAGATGCGATGTTTCTCATTGCATCTACTGGATCAACTCCATTGACACTGGGAGAAGTCGGGTTCATAGGACAATTTCTCTGTTAGTGAGCAAGCAGTCCTAGAAAGAAAACAAACAGTAAAGGGAAGCCTTCGTGTACGGAAGATGAAAGTAGTGTAGAAAGCATTTCTCCAGCCTTGAAGGTGGAAGTGGGACACCTCTACACCAAGGCAGTACTGATGTCTGTGCCAATCTTCTTGAAACATGCCACAAGGAGTTCAGTCTTTTGAATATGAGAATATTGTCATTTTTTGCAGAGTTCCCCCCCCCCCCCTCCCCGGAATGCATGGACTTTCAATGTTTCTCTTAAAGACTCAGCTCCAGGAAGCAAGTAATTATGTAAGAAGTTGAGTCTTCATCTGAAATGATAGAGAAGAGTTTCTAGTCTCACAGCTATACAGAGAAAAAACAGGAGGGGAAAAAAAAAATCCCTAAGTTTCAAAATCAGTAGGGCAAAGAGGTCCAATCCCAAAATTAAGCCTGACTCTTCAGTTTTTTACATCTGAGAGTGATAAATACTGATGACATAAAATTACAGTAATGCCAGCTACAATCAAGAACTGTACAATACTTTTGTCAAGACAAAGGTGTTAACACAGCTGCCCTGGCACATTTTTCAGCTTTCATCCTCCCAGTCCTCAGCATTTAAATGCTTTCCATCAGAAACAGGCTTTGTCTTCCTACTGCCAACAGAGACTGGAAGCTGACTTGGCAGAGCACAGCACCCACCATGCTCTCCCTTTTGGCTGTAGGTGAAGAGACGTCTTTACACATAGAGCCAACTTCTCCATTCACTTAATTCTCCACAGGTTTTAGTTAGCCTGCATTCTCCCCGGTGAAAGAGCAGACATTGGCACGGGGCTGCAAAATACTTTGCAACTCTTTAACGTGAAAGGTACTGTTAAAGAGGAGGTGTAATTATTAACCCGTGAGCTAGAGGAGACTGTCTGAGAACTTGGAAGCAAACTTAAAACTTGTAAGCAAGATCAAACTAGTCATCTGAGGGAGGGTGGAGGGGTACAATAAAAACGTATTTCATGGGCAGAAAGGCAACAGCAGTCTTGTTAGTGCATGCTAGTAAATGTACCCATTTCTCTCATTTTCCGTCTGAAAATTAAGGTTATTATGAGGCACATACTTCCTTTGTCATACTTCACGAAAACAGCTGGAGCCAGACTGCTAAATGATACTCAGCATCTTACAGCTTGAGCCTCTAGGTATCCTATTAAAATTGGTCTCGCGTTTATTGGTTTATGCTCACTGCGGTGTGGATGGCATGTTTGCGCATATCTGGCTAACAACTGATAAACAATGTGAGCAGAGCAAGCCTTTGTGGATGAAGATGGTTTGTTATTTATCGGGTACATTTATCTCCTGCATCTGCTAAAGCTCAGTCGTTCTCCCCCAGGGCTCAGAAACAGCGGTTTGGTGTCCTGAGGCTGGATGGATCCTTCTCTGAAGCCTGTCTTGCACATGAGGAGTTTCTCCATCTGCCTCACCTGTTTCAGCAGCACCTCAAAGTCCCAAACAGGATCAGCATCAGCTTGCACCTTACACAAATTAAAAGGCATTCCCCAGCTTGAATAACTGAGAAAAAAGGAAACACTCTCCTCTTCCTCCACTGTCATTTAACAGCCTTCCCGCTCCCTGCTCTCCCTTGAATGCCAGGGAGCAGAGTGGTGGGCTTTCCCATGTCTACCCATCCTGGCTGCATTCGTACACCTCCTCCCCCGTGTTTCTGCTCCTCGGCTGCACACATCCCTGCTGCTTCTCAGCCAGGGAAAAATGGCCACACCACTAGAAAACCACAGGCTCTACATGATTGACAACCAGTCCAGCCTCCTTGCTGCGACCCACAGGGCAGGAGACACATTCCCAGCAGGGCTGCGTGGGACAATGAAACAGGGACTTGTAAACAGCCCCCTTTTAAAAAAAAAAAAAAGCTTAATCTAGCATCCAAAAGGAATATTTCATTTCCTGTGTGCTGGTTTAGGCTGGAAGAGAGTTCAATTTCTTCATACAAGCTAGTATGGGGCTATGGTTTGGATTTGTGCTGAAAACAGTGTTGATAACACAGAGGTGTTTTCATTATTGCTGAGCAGGGCTCACACAGAGCCAAGGCCTTTTCTGCTTCTCACCCCACCCCACCAGCGAGCAGGCTGGGGGGCACAAGGAGTTGGGAGGGAACACAGCCAGGACAGCCGACCCCCACTGACCCAAAGGGTATCCCAGACCATATGATGTCATGGTCAGCATATAGAGCTGGGGAAAGAAGAAGGAAGGGGGGCGGGGGATGATGCTCAGAGTGATGGCATTTGTCTTCCCAAGTAACTGAGCAAAGCTCAGTGGTGATGGAACCAGCACTGACTTCAGCATGCAACAATCCATCACTACACACCACCCTTCAAACATCGGGATACACATTTAGCAAAAGCCACCTGGTTAGCCAACACCAGAGGATCTGCCAACCAGGGTGGCCCTGCCCAGTCAGAACTTTTACATACTGTAGAAAGGGATAAAGTCCCTGTGGTGCACATAAAAAATATGCTAGGGAAGACAGTCTGGGTTACTCCTGCCTCAGGCAAAGGCAAACCCACTCCTGGGATTGCTTTTGCTCAAGGACCTGGGTGCACTCAGTGGGTGATGTGAAAGGATAGGGAAGGCCGATGTGTACCCCAAGGGGATTTGATTTTAGGTAAGAATAGTTAATAGAATAAACTATGTATGATGTTGGTTGCTATATCAATCCTGCCACTGCATGTCATCATTACTATAATTGTTATATGCCATATCAATGGTATTCCAGTAAGAATCACTTAGACTAATGAAGAATGAATTTGGATAAAACCAGGTGTCCCCGCTCGCCGCCCACCAGCTACTCCCACAGCCCAGGCATGGCACCCCATCTCCGCCACCCGCTCTCAGGAGCTTCCTTCAGCAAATTGGACAACTCCCTGCCCACCATCAGGCTAGGAGGCATGGATTGCTGCTTGGGCATCAGTCAGCAGGTGGTGAGCAATTGCATTGTGCATCACTTCTCTTTTCTTTTTGTTGTTGTCTTTCTTTTTTAATTTATTTTATTACATTCATGTAGTGCTGGACTGTTTCATGCTGAAGTCAGTGCCGGTTCCATCACCACTGTGCTTCGCTCGGTTACTTGGGAAGACAAACGCCATCACTGTGAGCATGTTCCCCCCCTCCTTGTTCTTCCCCCAGCTTTGTATGCTGAGCAGATGTCATATTTCCAGCACAAATCCAAACCATAGCCCCATATCAGATACCACGCAGAAACTGAACTCTATCCCAGACAAAACCAGCACAATGTTGGACCAAAATTCGCCTGTGCCTGCCATGGTGCCCCACAGGACCCGCGGCAGCAACGCCGCCTCCCTTGGTGCAGCATAATCAGCACCGGGACCCCGGCTCCCGGGAAAGGCCACAGCCGCCCAGGTAGATGCAGACTAACTTTGTGGAAAAGTCTTTCAAAAACCAAATGAAAGGAGTGTATACTTTGAATCAGAACATAAATAAGTGCTGGAACAGGAGAATCTTCTGTTATTTAACCTGCTGTAGTAATGTGGCAGCCTGGCTACACCTTCTAAAGTACC
>JAVJGG010000009.1:5855155-5865310 GCA_035590195.1 Aviceda cuculoides
AAATTAAGACCTGAAAAGTGACCAAATGTGAGGTATAACAGGTTTGAGGGGAAATCCTGACTGCACGGACAAGAACGGGCAACATAGTAGGGACTGTTGCTTTTAACTTTTTTTACAAAGAGCACCTCTTCTAGGGAAGAGCAGTACAGCAATAAAACACTCACTGAAGCCAGGGACAAACCTTGTATTATACATGCACCTCACAACACAGACACTTGGTCTCCGAACCTGCTCTACCTGATCTTCATGACTCCAAACAACAGCCTGTGTTATCATAGCTTTTACTGTGCCAGGCACGTATCTTCCTTCAACCTTTTTTTGGAAATTCATGCTAAGGCTAGGTACCACAAAAATGGTATTTCGCAGTTTGATGTAGAGATCTGCCTGTCTCATCTTGTCACCTGAAGGAAGACATGGAGCAGGCAGGTGTGGAACAACAGCAGCCTGACCACAAAGGTTGGGTGGCCCTGGCTTCAGGTGGAAAATAAGACCAAAAATAAAGCCAACATACATATCCTAAAAGCATGAGAGGGCATATTCTGGGCTCAAAACCCAAAGGCAGATCCACATATCTGAATCTAGGTACACACCAAGTTTGCAGAGGTTTAGAATAACATAGGACATTGCTGAAATACTTTAAAGGGCTCTGTAGTGCTTGAGCAGAATATCAATGCCATGACACAGCTGTGACCACAGGGACTTTTCCAGATGCTAATATGAGACTTGTTCTTTAAAAAACATAAAACAGAAGGCTGACAATATTTGGCAGGGATTCACATGCTCTCAGAACAACAAATACTTATCATCAGTGCACAGACTTTAGAGAGAGGTTAAAATTAAACGGGAGTATTTAGTAATGTTTGTCATTTACAAAATGGTCTACTTAGATATTAGCATGAAAATACTATACAGATATATATAATGAATGCATTACTGTGAGCCTAGGGTTTGGACTTCAATATGATTTAATATCACATTGTTATTTACACTAGGAGACAAACAGTCCAAGAAATGGTTAAGCAAAACAGATCAATGCCTTTTATGAGGCCTGGGAATTTAATAAGCCACAAGCTAAATATTGACGAGCTGCAGACAGGTGGAACAGGTTTCTAAAAAGACATAAAACGACTGTTCTAAGGTTCAAGAAACCTTGAAGCTTACTAATGGGTTGTACAAGATAAGTTCTTGGCATGATCTCCTCCTGCTAAGTAAGGTCGATCAGGTTCAATCCGTGCAGATCTGGGATGACTTTTAATATTCTCCTGCAGTAACACTGCCATCTAGATGTAACCTCCCTACCCACGCCTGCTGCTGCTGATCACTTCTTATCTAGGAGATGCTGTCAATCCGATGAAAGCGTGACAAAAGCAAAGCATGCCGTGTGCGTAAAATGTATCTGTAACGGAAGGTCTGAGTCCAGCCTCAGGCACATGCTACTTCAGAGCGAATCCAGACTGTCTGTAACTCCTCAGTCTGTGGGGCAGGGGAATGATGGGGCGCCAAACCACAGCAGGTATCAGAGGGAAGCTTCAAGGCAATTACATCGGTGGACTGAATCCTGTTTCATACTAGCTATACAGGAGGAAAGGTTAGACGCTACTATGCGGCCACCATGAGCAGTTGCAGACCCCCACCTCGGCATACATGCAGAGAGACTGCGAGGTGCTTAGAGTATCGGTATCAGCAGACTTCTTTGTGAAGCAGGCAGGTACTTCTGTTCCTGTGCTCCAGCTGGGGAACTGAGGGCAAGGCGCTCTACAGTTCAGCTTGTGAAAAAAGTATTCAGACAAAAAAAGCCTCCTATACAACTACATGAGAATGAGGCACCAACAAAGTTCTGAAGATTTGGGGCCTGTTTGACTCACAGGGTCCCTACAGGAGCAGAGATTATATATATCCACTTGCGAGCTCAAACACCTGCCAATGGGACATTTTCATATTTACATAAGCTGCTGCATTTTACTGGCAAGCTGTGAGTTTGGTGGCTCCTGAGAAACTGGAGATTCAATTCAAGCCTGAGTTTATAAGATTTCTTAGAGCCTCTGTAGCATCACAGTTTTAACAACATGCTCTTCCAGAAGTAGACTGTTTTCATTCCAGGCACGTGCATGGTCCCTAAACAGGCACAGGTCTAGATCTAGATGGGAGGAGGAAAAGGTTACGTTGATTTTTACAGCCCTTACCCTTTATCTAAAGGGCACGTAAGATGACAAAGCAAACCACCAAGAACTTCTATTATGAAGCTCTGACACTGAATCTCTTAATGCATGTTTGCATTTTCTCACTTGTAATATGGAAATAGCATTTACTTTTTTAGCGCCTACAAAAGCAGCTCTGATTTGCATTGCCTAGCAGAGGGAATAGGGCACTGGCCCATCCACAGAGCCCCACGCTGCTTGCATGCGGAAGACGGACTGGAAATGTAGCACCCTTTTCACATAACACTTCTGATTCATGGACATAAATAAGCAATGTAACTGGCTATTCTATTCTGTTTAGTCATTGCAGCTCACAAAAGCAGGGCTGAACCAATACAACTAAGAAATAGCCTGCTAGACTTCAGAAAATTAGCTGATCAAGCTCCAAATGTATGACTTGCACTGCCCTAAGCCAGAAAAAGTGTATTGATCAGCAAATTCCAGGCTTAGCTTGAGTGTGTAATAGTTAGGAAAACCATCCTGGTACAGGTTTGTTACAGAAATTAATTCAAAAGCATAATGGCATAGACAGACTTTCCACAGAAAGCAAGATCATTCTCAAAGCCTATTTAAAGGCAAGTCCCTTTTGAATGCACAACAGAGTTCAAAGATGGCAAAAAGTTAGGAAACGCAAAAGCAGAGTTTCACTAACATTGAAAAGGAAAAACCACCAAAAAAAGCATGATGCTTTTTTACAGAGCCTAGGTTTTCAGTACTTCACAGCACTGTTGCAAAAATTAATGTAAAAATATACAGCCACCATGTGTGAATTATTCAGGATTAGTAGCATCCTACAGAACCTGCAAATAACATTGGAGCTGCTGGACAAGGCAGAATAAACACACAGGAAATCAAAGAAATTGTTGAATCTATTTTTTAGTGCCTACAGCACTGTGTAGTTCTGTAAATAAAAAAAGAAATGCCCTGTTCCCAAGAAAAGGCCAGTCAGCTTTGCTATGACTTTTTTTGGCATTCAGTAGAAAAAGCCCACAGAAGGGCATAATCCCTTTAGAAAGGTGACGTACGATGATTGCCCTGTCTACTGCGAATGGGGCTCTGCCTCCCTCCTCATTCAGGCGCTGGGTTTATTTCTCAGCCACCACAGGAGCAGCCTCGCAGGCAGATTTCCTGCCAGTGTGGTCACGCTCAATGTGGGAATGTCGGATGCAGACAATGAGTGTTTAATAAAAGCTTACAAGCTTGGGTTTGGTTTTTTGGTTGTTTTTTGTTGTTGGTGGTGTTTCTTTTTTTTAAATTTGGGCTTGTTTCATTGCTAATGCAATAATTGATTACAGTTCAAGTCAAATGTGGTCAAAATTCAAATAAACCTATAAAATCCCTTTCTGGGAAGTTACAAGACATTGGAGTGGCCAAAAATTTAAAGAAATAATCCCCCATGTTTCTCAAGACAAACAAATGGCTAGCCCAAGGGTTGCTAAAGAATTCAGGGCAAGGCAGAGCAGAACAGAAGCCGCTCAGCGCTGTGTTGAAACGGAGTTGTCTACTCCTGAACAATACTCTGCCCCCAGCCAGCTCATTGCTGTTATCTCCCATCTGCTGTGATTACCTCCTGGTAGCAAGCTTCTAGAGGACAGTCTTCCTGTAAGCTCTCTGTTTTCCAGAGAGAGAGAGAGAGAGAGAGAGAGAGAGAGAGCATCTTCCACATTTCAAGATCAAGAGGTTAGAGCGAAAATTAATGATAGTGCAAGGAATAGCATCCACCGTCTCTCAGCATTCACCAAGGCAAGTGCCACGCAGAATATCCCAAGCATTGCACTACAGTAAGTGTTACAAACCCAGCATCCCTATATACTACAGGGAGAGAAGCAGATTTCATGGTTTATAGAGATTTCTTTCTCCAACTCTCTGGATGGCTTCAGTGGAACTTTGAGGATTTTTCTCCCTATTTTGGGTTTGTGATAGTTTCTCTCTTCTGTTTTAATTGCCTCCAGCAAAGTTATTTAATTCTCTAGCTTCCTTCCCGCACGTAGAAGTATGAAATTATGCTGAACTCGGCAAATATGCATCTTTTTCACAGGTTTTTAAATGAACAAGTTTCCCATAAAGAGCAAGGAAGCATCTGTAGAAATCTTGCAACGCTCTTTCTTGTGGTTATTTAAATGTATTCAGATATTTTAAGAACGTGTTTTCAGAGAGAGCTTGTGTCTCAGGTTTTCCTGTCACCACCTCATTTCAGCAGTTTATATTTTTCATGCAAGTAAGTTCAGTAACCACTGTTAAATGAACTAAGGATTGCAGTTCCCCATGGGCAAACGTCCACATCACTAAAGCCACTGCTCTGACTGGGGTTGACCCATCAGCTGGAAACTGCAAATAAAACAGAGTAATATGTTACAGAAATAAAACCATGGTCTGTCCAGAAAACAGTTAAACTCCCCCCCAAAACAATGCCAGGGCAGCATAGAGAAGTCTGTATTTTTACTGTCAAGATGCATCTCTACTTTGGATTAACAAAAGGAAAAAAATCCTAAAGCCCAGCAACCCCTACGAAAACTGACTTCGATTGACAAAAACATAACACAGGTGTGGAAAAATGTTGTATGAAGTGGTATGTGTGTGGTAGGGGGGCATTTTCTTCCATCTGTTGATTTGCTACATACATTCTTTACCTTAATATCAAGGTAACTCTGCTCAAGCCGGCAAGTTCCTACTAGTTGCTGATGCAAACCTCCCGAGCCATAGCAAAGGCGTGCTTCCGCTTATGGCCATGTGGGTATTTTCTCAACTGCCTATCTGCATGATGAGATGTTTTCTTAATTTCCACCTCCCTTTTGTTTTCTGCCAGTTCCTGCAGTGAGGTCAAAATCCTGTGACTTGTGACTGGTTACTGGGGGCTGGATTTGCAGACAGCGGTCCCACCAAACATGACATGGTGCTGATGTCAGGGTGTTCACGCATCTGGTAGGGATTTAATTTAGATAATCTTACCAAAGATTTGAATATTGGGTAAAGATGAACCAGGGCAGAATAAAAACCCAAACCAGAAAATTTCTTTGTGTAGAGCCAGAACTGAAGCCAGTAATTTCACATTCCTTTGATCATCTTCTCTTTCCAAAGACCATGCAGAGATCTTTTGCTGGCATTCACCTGCACACTCCACACCACTGAAACTACCTGCTGCTACCTCTCCTCAAGCAGGATTGTCTCATCTTGCACCTTCCGGATGTTCCTTTGCACCATGACACCCACCTCTTTCACCAGGATTTTGTCAGGGACTCATGAATTTCCAGCAAAATGATAGTCTAGAAAGCTTAGGAGGTGCCCAGGATCTACCTTATTTATCTCCAATTAAGAATATCTCAAGTGCTGCTGTGGTACAGCCAGCATTCCCTTTGAGGGGTTCACAACAAAGCCACTGCAAGTCATGGTTGGGTCCCTCATAACCCACCAGTGCCTCAACCACAGTTCCCACCCTGGAGCTCCCGCATCACTAGCTGGCCATGCTGGGGGTTCTGCACCCCCAGCTATAGAAAGGAGGGCACCAGCATAACCCCGCAGCCTCTTGTCCCCAGTAGCAGGGTAGGATCCCTGGGGAACCCCTGCCACTTGCCTGTGGGCCTCTCCCAGAAGATCCTTCCCTTCAGCAAGCCAAGGGATGCTGCGTACCAGAGCAACTGGTATATGACCCTGAGGGTTGTAACGGTTTGCTGCTGCTGCAAGGGCCATGCAAGGCAATGCACACACATTTTATATAACAGATTGTCCTTGCCCATGACATTTTTGCTATGCCCAAACTGCCAAATAACAGATGGTAATGATAAAACCTTGTGCAAAATGAAGAAATCAGCTGATGTGGTAAAAGCGCTGATCCATAACAGGACCCCGGATAAGGAGGCCATGAAGAGAGAGCGCTTGGGTCACCCCATCAGATTACATCATACTCAGTGCATCATTACATCTGACATTTCATCTAACCTGCTTAATACCTCTGCTGGTAGTATATTGGCCACACTCCTCAGGATCAATTTCTCTTATGATTAGGCATTTTTTTTTTCCCCTTACTGTTTAATCCAAAGTCTGTCTCACTCTGGTCACTACAATGATTAAAAACCCCACTGCTATTGTAGCAGGAACACCAATTCCTTTGTCCTACTGCAGTTATAGTTTAGAGATTAGGATGTCCTACCTACCTAATGTTCCTTTCTGCTTTCAAGAGAATACAGCATTTTTGTCCTAGGTTGTGACATAGAGTTGTACTGTGTTGCTTGATACAGAGATGCTGCCTCCTAAAGCTAGAGGGCTACATAAATAATTCAGCATGAAGAGAACAAAGTGCCCTGAAATCTCTCATAATTTACAGTTATCACTGTTGGGGGGGGAGGGGGCAGGATCTGCAGAACAACACTTTGCTAGCTGGGAAACATATGCCATGATCTGCCTACCTTAATGCAGAAACTTCCAAAGAATCACATGGTCTGAATTAAAAATATTTTTTCTTAGTGTGAAAATCCTTCAGATTTAACAAAGCTTTCCTTTTTCATTATCTAGAGGAACAGATGAGTTAGACAAGGGCTCTACCCAATTCTCCTTTAATGTGGCACTCTAGTCCTCCATCCTCCCTAGTAGAAATAGATGGGGAATGGGCTGAAAGCCCAGGAAATGAGGAGGGGGAAAACAAGTTTCTCCAAGAGGTAGCACCAAACTGCTGTCCAAGGATCCTGCAAAGGAGCATGAAAAGGCTCTCCTTCTACTCAGTCTTTCATAGATTCCCCACTTAAAATCAATTTCTTATTTACAGCACATGGAATAGTGCTGGAGGGAAAAGGACGGGAAAGACAAGCACTTGGCATGCAGAGAGTTTCTGTGTAAAATTTGACACACCTCACGGGACAAAAGCCTGCTTGGTGCACACTCTCACTCCCATGTGAGTAAATAACCTGCATGTCTGTGGCTGGACAGACTGGCTCAGTAATTCATTCCTGTCCAAGTCAAAAGGGCAGAAGTATTCTAGATTAGTTCTAAGCCGAGTGGAATTAAAATTCGGTATCATTTATATTTTAATCTACCCAAGTTTTTACCATCTTGGTGCAGAAAGGAGACAGAAGACATCAAATCACACAGACAAGAACATCAGAAGAAATGATACTACAGAATCCAAAAGTTATTTCCCCTCTCTTGTGGTAAGGAAAGATCATTTACACTCAGTATTTCAACTGCTGAGAGTGTTGACAGAGAGAGTCAATAATTCAGATCCACTTCAACAGTGTGTAGAAGTCATGACTTCTTGGTGATGTCCTACTTCTTATATTGACAGTATTAGTCTATATTTTCCAGTGGTCAGCTAACGTTGGTTTCTGATGCAACTTTCTCATTCATGATACAAGCTATTATCCAGCAAGGCAGCCAAAACTGAATTGTTTCCATGATGAATCCCACCCACATCTGAGATTACACATCACAGCTGGAACTGTGATTTTATAACTACTAAACAGCAGAGTCAGCCAAAATGGTTAGAAGTTCAGCAGCGTGGTCTCTGTTCTCACAGCAATAACTGTACTGAACCCCAGGCTTTGCAGTGCCACCGGAGAGATGCTGGCCAGGCATCCTGCAGACCCTTCAGAAAAGTCAGACCTGCCAAGGCTCACAGCTGGTTTGACAGAGCCCCTCCACCACCACAGTGGGATTAGGGAATAATCCTTTTCCTCAGGAGTCACGGTTCATTTCTCCATCACAGACACATTACTGTCAGTCTAAGGTGCTGGATTACTGACTGCCTGCATCACACAGCCCATGCTCACATCAGAAATTATAACAACGCCCCAAACAAAGCCATAACCTAAAAAGGGGCAGTTTATATGCAAGCCAGATCACCTTCCTGGCAGTTCAGTTTAACAGCCCCCAATCTTGCAAAACCTCTACAGTGTTGGTAGGATTGGCTGCAGCTGTTTCAGTTGACCCTGAAAGGCTGAAGAAATAAATCCCATTTGGTTCACTGGAAATCCACACATGTGGAAAGCTACAGTCCTTATCAATGAGGGGTTTTCCCCAAGATGAGCTGTTAGCAATGGCAGGAGTTAGACCTCACTGATGGAAGGAGAAAGGGGCGTGGGGGGAAGAAAGGAGAGACTTTCTTAGTTAGCCTCGAGTGTAAGCTGTACAAGAGTATGATCAATATTACCAGGTCTATGAAAGTAACAGTAGTCTTTAAAATGTGCTCCAGCTAACTTTTTTGCCCCATTAGGCATGGGCATCCTGATTCACTGATCATGCAGGGTGTGGCAGGATCCCACAAGCCCCTTGAGGAAATGAACACCCTGCAGCCTCTCAAGATGTACATCTCCAAGAGAACATTTTTTTTTTTCCTCCTACAGGAAGAAGGGGGGACAGAAACCATTCTCTCCACCCCTCATTCTGGTGCAACAGCAATCCAAATTGAAGCCAAAGGACCTCACGCAGTCTGACAAGTTCCCGTGATCATTATAACTATTCTATAATTATTATTATGTTAGTGTAATAATATTCTTAATAATTCCAAATTTCTGTCCTCTGTGAAACAGCTACTACTGCATTATTACTCCTACAGTTATCTTGCTTTTTTCTTTCCTTCCCCACAAAATGTCTAACTCAATACCGCTCTAGCCCTCTTCATTTCCCCTCCTGAGAGGGGCATAGTACCAGAACTACCAAAAGCAAAATCAAAAGGGGAGCCTTACTGTGTTAATAAGGATGATTCAGCAGCGAATATTACACGCTCTTCCCTCTCATCTTTAGTCAGACCACAACAGGTTTCATCACAGGGTGTCAGTAATCCAAATTTCTACCCAACCCCCAAAAGGACTTTTTTCTCTCTGAAGGTGGTCTTTCACTGGACCTAACTCCATCTGCGTGTCTCACACAGCCACGTCACTGAATTTGGCATCCTGACTAACAATGAGTAACATAAATGCACTTATAGAATTTTTTGGAGCAATTCTACGATATATTTTCCTTACAGCCACCTTGGGGCAAGCGCAGCACCACTCTGGACAGATGTACCATGTGCCATGCCCTGCCCTGGCCTCTGCTGTGCCCTTGCCCTGGCCACAGGTGAAGCTGCTTCTGCAGCACTCCCTCACGGTCTCCCTCGTGCCACCCAGCGAGCACCCAAGCTTCAGTATGCAAAATGTTAACCCCACATAGGGAGTAGGCAGCGAGGAAGATACCTCTCCTTCACGATACCCAAGAAAAAGGAGAATCTGTGTTTTTGGCCAGGTATTTGTTTTCTCCACTCCTTTTAAAATTATGAGATAAATGTCAGCCTACATCTATTACTAAATGCAATGGAAAAAAAAAAAAAAAAGGCTCCTGCTACACACTAAACTAATTATAGACCACAGCCTGCTAGCGATGGTGACTCATTGCCTTGAAATGATTGTCTAGGAAAGCCAAACACAGGGGTTACTCTCTGGCCCTGATCACCAAACTTGCTCATCTTCCTTTCCACTAAAATGCCTAGGCCCAACAGAACACAGGATTTCTCAGGCACCCCATCCACACCCCAAAAACCAGAACTCCCAGCTAAGAGGTGCTTTGGAAATTTATAATGCCTTATAAGGTGCTGGCACATTTAAGAGCAATGAGGAATGCAGAGGACAGAGTGCATCAGATGTCTTGGAGGTGGGACACAGGAAAGATGTCCTCTTCTGAGAGTAGGTACTAAAACTCCTGGCAGTCATCACCAAAATCAGCTACTTCCAGCATGTTGTGGAGGATCTTCTTTTGTCTTCTTATTCAAAATAGTATCTAGAGAGCTGTGCCCAAGTTTTATAAAATACCTCAGTGCCTGGGATACCTTCTGTCTCACCCTTTCCCTCACACATATGTGCACAGATTTTTGAGTATCTGCCGCCTGTGCCAAGACAAACTCCAGCTTCCATTTTCTTCTCCTGACTATATAGCTCCTTATTCCTTTCTTGACATCACCTGACCTCAAAAAAAAAAAAAAAAAAAAAAAAAA
>JAVJGG010000009.1:5876359-5898152 GCA_035590195.1 Aviceda cuculoides
ACCCCCCCCCCCCCCCCCCCAAAAAAAACCCCAAACCCAAACAACCAAACCCTCCCCAAACAAAAAAACAAACAAACAACAAAATCTATTATGAGACAGCTTTTTATGGTGCGCCTATGTTCTTACCAGTAACGAAAGATTCTTATTTCTGTCTGATGAATTGCAATATACCACTCACTAATTCAGACCTAAACATGGTCATGGGCAGGGCTTATTTTGATGGGGTAGTACGGGAATGTTTTTCAAGCAGTTTTTATTTTGTTTAGCAGGTTGTCAAATCTGTCAGGGTTTGAGAATGTTGGAAATAATTTAGAGAATAAATCTGAGGGCTCGTAGGTGAGCTCAAAGCAGCATAATCACAAAGGTCATTATTTCTTAGACATCCCTTTTGCTGACCAAATTATATGACAAAGGAGGTCTCATTAACCCTAAGACTGCCCATTTCTACTACTTTATTGCTCATCTTTTGATACTTTTTTTTCAATACACAATTCTAAGGGTGCCATGTGGAAAATGTTAATCTCAGATGTAAGATTTTGAAAATTGATGACTCTTATGGTTGCCAGAACAACATTTGGAAATGTTAACAAAATGCACCCTGTAAGTAACCAAGCTGTATAAAAAAATCAAACTCTTATCTTATTTATACCTCTACCATGGTTGGGGGGTTTATTTTTTAGTTGACAATACTGAAAATGAGACCTAAGCCTTGCTTGCAATGTGTTCACCATTGCACTGCAAGCTTTCAGCCTGGAAACTGAGAAATAGTGTGGGCTAATTATAAGTAGATTGGGTCTCGTCATGTTAGGTGCTGCAAAAACACTAACTCTCAATATCAGGTTATTCCTCTTAATAACAGTATTCATGATCTAGTAGACTTCTAAACATTATTTCTATGACTTCATTGTACTCTAGGATACTTAAATTTAAAATTCAGTCCCGCAGAAGAGAGCACTTAAGCAGGGCTTGAGGGAGGCATATACAGAGAGAAAACTTCTTCTTAAACATCTCATATATGGCAAAAGCAAATGATGTCATTAATTTTAAAGGCTTAATTGAACAAGCAGACCCTCTGGCTATTCCTACATCTATACCAAAACTGCAGCAAAATCTGGACTGCTGAGAGAGAGGCTTTTAACTGCGGTATCTAATGGTCATGCTGGAAAAGGAGTTTACGAGGTGCAAGTCCTTCCTTATCAAGGAGCAGATGTAGTGATGGAAGTGATTTTGGTGTGAGAATGGCCAAACAGTCACGCCTCATGTCTTTTATCGGAAGACATGTAGGCAAATGGAAGCCTTCTGGAAAGCCCTCGAATGCAGCAGCATAGCACAAGTGTTCCTACTTGTCAGGGTCTTACTACTGTTACCACAAATGACTGAGAACAACACACTGTCACGATAAGCATGTCACACATAGATACTGTGGTATCTCTACGATGCTTCCTTTTCTCAGCTCTGTGTCTCAATTATTTCTTGAAATATATAAAGTCACACCTTGTTGATTTCTACCACTGTAAACAGAAAAAGGTACAGGAATACAAGCAGATTGCCACTGCTGGCATGGATGTTTGGAATATCAAAATAATTAATTATTAATTAAAAGCCTTATTATAGTGAATGTAAGCCTCTTCCCCCTAGGCAAATGCTGCATCAAAATGATAGAAAATTAAGATCAATAAGCTGAAAGACAAGTTAAAGTGAAATATTGAATTACCATTTGGTATCCTATTACAGTTTATCTAGAGAGGATTTCCCTGAAGTTCTGTGTTAGGAGCAGAAATCTGCATTTAAATGGAGATGCATTAGTAACGCATGAGCTAGTACTTTGCAGGTCACTGTGTGTCTGCAGAACAGCAGCATTAATTTTGCTATTTAAAAATAAAAACCAAATAGTTCATAGACTGATTTTCCTTTCATTCCTCCTAGTTTTACACTTGTGATTAGACTGACTTCACTGGAGTTAATCTTGATTTACACTGATGGATACAAAGGAAAGAAAGGAAAAATTGGGTCCTTGATCTCTGTGCAATGGGAACTGCAAAACTGGAAGTTGCAAATAACAGTAATTTACAATAAACCACGAACTATTTTCAATACTGACACAACACTGAAGTACCAGAACGGCTTGCTGAGTCTGCTGGGAGGGGACGGGCTAGCCTGTCATGGCACAGATCTCCTCAGGGCCAAGGGGAGTTTTGAACAGGCAGAGACTGCATTGAGCAATTTTTATAACTATTTTAACTTCTGGTACCTGGTTTTGTAGCACAGAACAATGGTTCTGTAATCTCAACAGATTTGTACAAGTGGGCTCTTGAAAGCATTGAGAGGATACAGGGTGAAGGAGGCTCAGCAGGCAGGGCCAGGTGGTTACTCCACTGGTGCAGATGCTGGCAAAGACTCTGGGCAGGGGCTTTGCAGCACAGGCTGCCTTGGCCTCACGTTGGTGGGAATTCAGGAGGTGACAACAAAAGCGCTGGCTGTCAAGGCTTAACAATTTCATTTAAAAAGAGACAAAAATAAGTTAACGGAACTGTGTGTTCTACGCTGGATAGAAACCACCCATGTTGGGTGAGCCTTCAGAAATGCAAACGAGTGCCAGAAGTTTTCACATTTATCTCCAGCACACATTTTTTTTTCCCCCCATATTTTTTCCAGCTTTGTAATCATGGCGGTACTGTAAGAATAGCTCAAACTCCTCCTGTCATGTCACCTGCTTGGTAGCAATTTAAAATGATAAGCTGATAAAAATGATGCTGAGAAATAGAGCACTTCCTACACTAATGTCTCTGCTGCTACTACTGCTTCACCAAAATCAACAAGAATCATTAACTGTAGGAAGTTTCTACAGCTATCAGCAGCATTTTAGCACTACTAAGATGTGCTCCAGTGTTTCTTCAAAATCACTTTAGCTTCTTAATTTAATTAAAGTGGCCCAGAAAGTCGAACACAGAAACTGTATATACTATTTTCAGTAGTGCCTCTCCAGTCTAGATAAGATAAAGCTCTACCAATACTACAATAGCAGAAGTGATTTACCAAAAATGTAAGTATGAAGAAAGTCTGGGAACTAGCTGGTCTAGAAGATTGTTTTGCTAAGCTAAAGGCAAGGCCAGGCTATGAAGTAATTTGAAGAATTTAGTTTAGCCAGTAAGCAGCACAGTGTTTACTTCATTTTTGATGCTTTCCAGTAAGTTTGTATAATGTTTATCAAACTACTTACAGCTCTGAAGGGCTGTACAAGTGACAGGTAGTATTAATAATAGTGTTAGAGCACTGAAGAAACAGCTGCAGAAATAAAATATAGCTTCAGTTTGACAGTCACTACTGTAGAGATCTTGCATGTAATCTAGACAAAATAACTTGTTGCTATTTTGGTCTATCTCTACTTCATGTTGTGAGATAAAGAATGCTATTCTCATGAGAAAAAGGGGCAAGAGTAATGCTGAGATGCATCAGCTAATGAATTGTCTTAGTTCTAAACATCCGTAAGACACCTCATAGCGCACATCATCCTATTATGCTGCCACGCTTTAGAGACACTACTTAGTCACACAAAACTGAGAATGGCAATCTGCTACAACACTGAAACCCGAGATTAGCTAAAAACAATGGTGTTCTGTCTTGGCATGTAGGTCTGAAGGTCTGGTTTGACATGACAGCAAAGAACCTAAAAATACTTGCTATTTTGAAAGCTTCTACACCAACAAGTTGATATGATGCATCTAATTGTGAAATATACTGAATTTGTTAGAGGAAGATATCCAAATGATGCTAGCAAATGACCACACGCAGTGCTGCAGAAAGGAGTGAATTTCCCCTTACATTCCTTGTGATCGGGCTGTTGGAGACAGGGAAGAGGAAGGAGAGGCAGTCTTTTCCTGACCCAAATCTCAGGGCTAGTAGACTACGTCCATGTACACAGGCTTTGAACAACTTGGCAACAGAAAGCTTTTCAACACAACCAGATCCAGGACTGACCTTGATTAACATCTTGCCTCTAGCTACAGTCTTTTTCCACCACTTTGCATGAAGATGAAAAAACTCACCCTCTTACAGAAACCTATTATCCTTCAATGGGTTTTTAAGTGTGATATTAGTTAAACAGGTATTAGTTAAACAGAACACATAGTTAATTCTTTTTCTCTTCTATTCTTTGGAATTCTGATAAATCCTGTCACATTTAGATTCATAAATTCACAAGAAGAGGCAGTAAAAGAGGATTTTAAAACGCATGCATAATACAAGTCTTCCAGCTTCCGTATGGTAGCATTGTTCCCATTGTTTGCAAAAATGTGCAGATACAATGATTATTCCTGTATCATCCCAACTGGCCTGTAGCTGAAATATGGGTATATGGATATTTGCTCAGTAAATACCTACACAGCTTGGGTTAAACAGGGATCTCGCTCATCTGCTCCATGGAGGAGAACGGCAGCACTGCTGTAAACACTGCACAGCAGTCTCAGCCAACCTCTTCTACTGCCTACGAGCGTGTAGGAAGAGTCCCCAGTGTCAAGTCTGCCATCAAATTTAGCACTGCTCTGCTTCCTTTCTCTGTGCTGGGGATGTGATTTTCCTAAGGGAGTTGATCTAAAGCCAGTCCCTAGCCAGCCCTGAAAAACAGATTTAAGCAGGCTAGCTTCTCCTCCTTATGACTGCTGCCAGTACTAGCTCAGCTCCATATCCAGAGTCCTATTCTGCTGCACAAGTTTTTCTGCCACTGGGCTACAGTGCCAAAATTAAACTAAATATAATTTGACAAAGCTCTGTAAAGGCTCAGTCCTTAACTCCAGCTTCTGCTGTGTTTTGTAGGGGCAGGGCAGTGGCCGAACGGTGGCAGGCTGGAACCAGTATTTGTGGCAGAACAAAGGTGGCAGTACACAAGGTGCAATTTTACAATAGTGAAGATCAAAGCAGACCTTCTGAACTCTGGGAGGGGTTCAACATATTGCAGATTTAACACCCCACCCCACCCCCCCAAGTCCAGCCCCCACCAGAACTGACCCGGTCCATGACTACTCCTTTCAGACTTCTGGGTGACTCCCAGGAGCCATATATGTGCCACAGACTCTCTCAACCACCAGTTGCAGCATTTCTTGCTCCCAGACCGCATGTTAATCAAGTTGCCAGACCAGACAGACTATTAAACTGTGCCAGAATAGTGGATCTGGTGCTCCTCTGGAGTGGATCAAAGAGCTCCTCTGACCACAAGAAAGTGAACAGTTGCCTTTATCTCTGAACACTGGTCAGGATGCAAAAAAAGATGATACCTTCTGTGTGCTCTGCCACACTGAATCCCAGGACAGCTGGTTGCATAGTGGCTTGCAGAGGGCAAGGGCATTGCCAGTCTTGAATGCAAACAGCAGCCCCTCTTAGCTACAAGCACTTTATTACAAATAACTGACTTTGATCAAATTAAATCCCTGACAAATAATTTTATTATGCAAGATTTAATAGCGAATGGCACCATTTCCTAAAAGAGTTTTATGGAAATATGATATTACATTTACATGGAAAAATGAAAAGAACAAACTAGAATATTCATCCTTATGCACAAAAGGCATCATCAATAAAGCAGCTGTGCTTTTGTCTAAACCATTTCTCTGGAAGCACATAATTATTAGTTAAAAAACCCACACTGATCTGCTCCTGACAGCTCACAAGGTACATGTTCATCTACTTGCTCTCCCTGACAGCTGATCTATTCTAAGCACAGGTGACTAACTAATAAAGTCTATTATACTTCTAATAGAAAAGTAATTCCATTTATCTTTACCCTTCCTAGCAGCACTGCTTCCTTTCACTGCATTGAGGTGGAACGCTGTAAGAGGTTTCTAAAATGTGGTTATTTTCACCCCTACAGTTGCTGTGCATTACTTAGAATTTTAGATTGCTCTGCTTTCTTCAGTAAAAACAATTAGACACAGATAATATCACCCTGAGGATGAAGCAAAAGCAATTATTTCTGTTACAAAATGTCCCCCCAGATCTGCATGTGAACAACTAAGCTTTTTGATTTTCAATTTTATTACTTTGTCTTTCTGTTAACAAATAATTAATATGATTACTAACACCCTGTGTACCTCTAATGTCTATACTATTTCAATTATAAAGCCATTACTGATGCTTATTAATTCTATTCCATTTATCTTCAAACTTGCATGGTAAACTTCTGACATTTGTTGACATTCATGGAGCTGCAGCTCCTCCAAACTTGCTCACAGGAATCGAGCAAAGTTTATTTGCTGCAGCCCCTGAGACAGAACATGAAATTCACCAGGAGACTGCAAACCACACTGTTTTTAGTTTAGAGTCACTCAATTGGATTAGGTGGCTCTCCATGTCCTCCAAAAAATAAAGGATTTTTTTAAAATAGTGTTGCCCACTGTGTCTTTGTGATCTTCCTTCTTTATAAGCTATGAAGTCAGCTTTTTTTTTTTTTTAAATTTCCAACAAAAATGTAACTCATGACACAGCAAAGCCTATTTTAGCTAGTAAATCCTGCTTGTTCCACTTCACCCACCATTAGAGCACTTTGCTTCAGGAAGGACACAGGAGTGGTATCTGCTATGTATATGAATCAGTAAGCCAGTGCATATGGCTCATTTAAAGTTTTTGTCTGTTTGCTTTTACAGTCTTTTTTTGGATGCAAGATTCAGATTCATTGTCAATGCTGCTGAATACAAACAGCTTCTATATAATGTTTGTCCCCTAAATTAAAAAAAGGAGATTCATCATTAAAGACAAGTCCTAAGTCTCATCGACTGTTAAAGACTTTATTCGAGTGGAAAACTAGCTACTGAGGAGTCCTTAGTTAGTTGTGCACTCTGTAAAAGTCTGATTGATTTCAAGTAATGATTTCCAATACGAACAATGCTCTTTGTGTTGGTGTGCTTCCTTCTCCTGACCTTTGAACACCACCCCCCCCACCCCACCCCCCCCTTTACGAACTGGCTAGCAATTCATCCTCTACATTCAGAAACACGTCCTGCACTTCCAGGCCCTGTGATTGTTCGGGATTCAGTGGTTTGGGGGCTGTTTTCTCCTGCTTCTTCACCTTTAGGGAATACTGCCTTAGCAGGACTATACCATGCTTTCTGCCTGGGCTGGGTGGAATTAAAGGCTTCTGCATTAATCACGCAGTGCTGTGTCAGGCACTGCCCAGGCCAGGTGGTGTAAGCTCTTGACCCTCAAACGCAGCGGCTGAATGCACTGCTAAATTAATGTAGTGTTACATGGTGCAGTCGAAGACATTGTTTTCAGAGTGCAATTGATTATATGTAGTTCAACTTTCAAACACTTTGGTCAAGATGGATTGCAACAGTCATGCTGTGGCACAGTGATGCATGTCAGCAGGTTCTCAGTTTTACTGTATGGAGGACTTGACAGTGGCTTTTAACCTACCAATAAACCACCCCTAACACACTAAAAGAAATGGGAAGGAAAAGGAATTACAAGTCCAGTGGTCACATGTAAAATAAAATACTAAGCCAACTACATTACAGCTTGTCTACTTCTGCTAATACCAAATAATTTCTGGCACTTGGGGTTGAAAGACCGTGATGGCTGCAATTGCCAAGTAAGGAAATACATCCTCCAACAGCCTCTTTTTTAGGCTATAGGGAGCTTCCATAAAGTAAATCCAATTTATAGCCTGGGATGTACCTTATCTCACCTGAAATTACTGTAATCTTCAAACATTTGTTGTTCCTCACTAATTATCAGTGCCTGAGGGGTATTGTAAGAGAAACATACCTATCAACAGCTAAGGAAGCCACCTTTCTGAATTTTATTTTGAACTCAAAATCAAACACATTAAATATGATTGGATCTTATTTGACATTGCTTTTTCCCATCCTGGCCATTTGGTGTACTCAACATTTTCCACCCTTTCTTGTTTTGTAGTCACTTCACAAAATGTATGACACCTAGCAGAATTTCATAGATATTAACTATCTGACCAATTGTTTAAAATCACTGTATGTGAAACACTTTCTCCTTTTGCAAATAAGGAAAATTTTACTGAAAGCAAAATTATCTCAGAGGAAAAACAAACAGCCACAAATTACTATTAAAACATTTGTTAGTTCTAGAAACAATGATATCAAAACATTTTAAGTTCCTCTTCAGTTCATGTCTTTCTTAAATGTATCTGAAGGATGAAAAAACAGCACCGTAAAAGGTTTCTGATTAACCTGCCATCTACAGCAGACTAGCAACATTTGAAAGGTGTGGCAAAAGTGTTAGAAAAGGAAGTACAGTTAAAAAAGATACGAGTGTGAGTGAGTATCTATCCCAGGAGAAGAATCATAGGTGTAAGAGTTTATTTCCTATGCTGTTTCTAAACTTATTTTAACTAGGTATGTTTGCTTAAAATTGAAAAAATCCCAACATGAATTTCTACGTTCAAATAAGGCAGATCAATAATAAAGCACACAGTATTTCCAAATTAAAAGCATTCCTTTAACTACTGCTATGGGGTTTCCTACCAATAGTTTCAACAAGTCTGCTGCATAGTGCATTAAAAGATGGATGTATATATGACTATGCTTATAGGAAAAATTTAATATAGCTATAATCCTTTCATTTGAATTCTTCTATGCTCTACTATCCTAAATGTTCTACAACACCCAAATAAAAAAATCTCTGATGTCTACATGCTTACAAAGCAAGCAGAAATACCCAAGAATATATTGACACATCTGAAGATTAATCCTGGGATATTCCAATCAGAGCAGACACTTTTCATAATTAACCAAATGCAGGAGTCTCAAAGAAAGTGAGACCTACCACTATATTTCACCTTTTGGAAGATGTGCAGATAGGCACATATTCCTCCTAATAACATAACTTTAGGAATATATGGCTACATATCACTACAAGACATCCAGTGATATGGAAGATGCCAGTGCTTCTCCAAGGTAACCCTCAAAACCTAGAGATGTCTCATGCAAGCTTTGGATCCAACATCAGGCTTGGTGATGACTGAACAATTATATCTATTTTGTAATTTAAGACATGGTCACCTATCAAAAGGTGTGTCTGTTATGGAATAGGCAGCACTGCTCTTGTACAAACAGGCAGGCTTGTTTTAAGACCATCAAAATAATATCACATGTATGCCCACTACAATGCAGATTTCATGAGACCAAAGGAAGCACTTTGCAGTGATCCTCAAAATCAGACAGGAAGAAAGACTGGTAAGAACTTAAACCTTACTGGAGGATGGGTTTAGAAAACACCAAGTAAAACACCAACATTTCCAGGAAGAGCTGGAGAACTTTGCAAAGTGTGTACAGAACTGATACAGATGAGCCCTGCAGCAATGAGGTCAGTACATGGCAAGAGCTTTGTCATGTCATGTCATGTGCAAGAGTGAAACCTGGATGATACAGATTTTGAAGTATTGGGCTCATTTACAGGTAGATAAGCAAAAAAAGAGAGCAATAAAGCATCAAGCCTAAAAGCTGTGAGCAAAAATGTAGTTATATAACTTCTAACATCACTGGCAGCCAGGTGGATAAATCTCTGCATGCTGCTTTGTAAGGATACCCATAAATAGTCACAGGATTCTCCAGCAAAGCACAGGACCTTTAAGGAAGGCCAGAATACTGCAGGAAGCTCTTACTCAAATATACGTGAAGTCAGTCAGCCACAAAAGATGCCTTACAGATGTCACACACAAACTGTACTGGAGGTGGACAGAAGGGCTTGAAAACTATGCTGCAGAAGAGCAAAAGTCCCTCAAATCTATCATTTTGGAGAGGGAAGGAAAACTACCAGAGATTTAACAGTAGGAAAAACATCCCTTGGAAAGCTTGCCTTGCTATAGTCCTCTAAACTCAGTAAATGCAGTTTGCTGGCTAACCTATGTTGCCCACAGGTAAACACTCCTGTTGAGAAGTTTTGTTCCCTCTCTTGGATCATGGACTTCAAAAGTCAGGGGATGCTGAACGCCACACTGAGACAACTCCTGTACTTTGTAGAAGACAGTATGGACAATATCATTGATGTAGTGTAATGAGCCATTTTCCTCCTCCCTACTGTGATTAATGGTGTGGATAGGAAGTCCGCCCGCTGAGCTGATAGATGTGGTTCTGGCCCTGGAGGCATGCCCTATATACAGCGCTGTGTGAATACATGCATGAGAGATTGGCAGGCAGAAGCAGCTCTGGGAGCCTTTGTTATTGTCCAGTTTACTCTTTCTTGCGCTCCTCCAGCTTGCACAATCTGTGTAGCCTCTGGGAAGGCAGCTAAGAGTTGGCTTACTTGATGGAAAAAGCTGCTCTTCTTGATGCATATGATGCAAAGTAATGTGACAGTGATTGACAGCTAGGGGGGAAGAGGAGAGGAAAAATGAGTTAAGTCAGGGTATTGTGTGAAAGAGCAGAAGGGAGAAGGAAAAAAAAGGAAAATTCCTCATTACCA
Source organism: Aviceda cuculoides (assembly GCA_035590195.1). NCBI lineage: Eukaryota > Metazoa > Chordata > Aves > Accipitriformes > Accipitridae > Aviceda > Aviceda cuculoides. Next base: position 5,886,788 of record JAVJGG010000009.1, read on the forward strand.
CAGCACATGTGCAGTGGCGGAGATGAGTTGCTGGTTTTTATAATAATAATCATTATTAAAATCAGTTAAGTTGACACAAATTTATGATGATATAAATAGTAACCCAGTGATTACTGGTTGTTTTTCTTCAAAACTTAATCTTCCCCAAATAGAAAATAGTTAATAAGTTTAGAAGTCTGCCAGTCTACTCCCCCTTCACATTTTGTGAACAGGTAATGTAATGAGAATATAACCCCCAGGGCCTAGTCCTATCTGCACTTTCATTGATACACTACGCCCCTTGTGCATACATTTAAGGTGAGCCAGAACTTGCCTGCCAGCTTCTCATTCCCTTCTCCCTGATACTGCAGAACCAATTGTAATTTTTATTGAATGATGCAATTACACTGCAATGTACTGGGCAAAAGTGCGCTGCTGCTTTTGTGCTTTCTTAGTTCAGGTCTGAAAACAGAAGAAAAAGCTGTAATTGATTCCATCAGCCTTTTTTGTATTGAAGCAAAAGGTAACACCCAGAGAACGTTTCTCCCACTAGAGAGATGAGGAACTCAAAATTTGGAGTCTCTCACTTTGTTCCTTTTGGAGATGGTACATGCCCAACAGAGACATCCCATTTTAGTTTATCTTCAACAGACGGTTAGGTTTTGGACCACTAGCATGGAAAGCTGAAGTCTTGGGAAAAAGAAAAAAATAATGAAAGAGGAAATGATACCAACTTGAAGACACTTGTGGCAAAACTGGAGATAGTAAAATACATCAAGGAGGAAAGAGCTTATTTGAACAAATCCCAACTGGCTCTTATTCTTAGTGCTGAGTAAAATACCCATTTCCAGAGCTCCAGGAGACATGCTGGAAACCACTACTCATTGCTGCTATTTGGAAAGTTTTACAAGCGTCTCTAAGAATATGCCATACTCGCATTCAGCCTAAAGGAACTACCATCATTAGTAAACAGGTTATGCTGTAGTTTTCCTTCTGTTCTCTATGTGCATGCAGCTCTGTAAAACAAAGTCATAGCAGACAAGGTTAGGAAATTACATGCACAGCAGTTGTCTGTCTGTCAATACAGAAACCTTTTCTTCCAGAACAGAAACCAAATGTTGGATTTTTTTGATTAAATTCTGATCTTCTACAGGTACTAGTATCAGATCATATGCCATGGCACGCTCAGTTTGATGTAGCATTAACACCAGTATTTTAACAAGTTCTGCATGGAATTGTGATTGTCTAAACCACTAAATCGTCCCCTCAAAACCCCTTAACTGTTAATGGGACTAATTTCAGTGTATGCCCCTCTGAAAATCCTGGAACTCAAACCCCACACACTTTATAGAAGGCTGTAATCCAGGGTCATCTTTGCAAAAAATCTGCAAGTCAAGATGGGTCATGACAGGTCAAACTTTGAATGTATTTCCTGCTTTGAAAACACCTGGTAAATCTCTCTATCATTCCTTAGGGAGATCAGGTTCAAACAGTACAAATCTTCAGGCCATTTGAGTACATTCACTATCATCTTCAGGGACAACTGCAATTCCACGACATATGCACGCTCATCTTTAGGGTAAACTCATACCTAATTTGGACCTTATCTGGTCAGTCTAGTTCTGTGCTCTCTTCTCCAGGCTACAGTTCAGAGAGGTACTAAATCATGTGCTTAAGCTAAGTCCACACAGACATGTCACTGATATCATAAAAACATCAGTACACAGCCTGTGTTGTGCTGAATCGAAGTCCAAAGGATTCCTTTTAAAACCTCTGACCATGCAACATGACGGAAAAAGGATGGAGAAATTTGTAACCTCTCACAACATCTAGACCCACCAGTGCCTTTAATGCTTGATTTAAAAAGCAAGCAAAACAAGATAAAACAGCCTAGCAAAGCCCTTCTACTTTTAAATTAATCTCTTTATTTATAACCTTAATGATAGTAAGATATGTAATAGCATGGTATAAGAACTCCTCTCTTTTCTCCCCAAAGCAGTTTTTCTTACAATGATTATGGTAATTTTTCTTGTCTCTTGATTAAATGAAGGCAGCTTGCTTCACTTAGATACGCGTTGCCTGAGCCAAGCTGGCTTTACATTTTGGCACGCACACAGAACTCCAAAACCGAAAAAACCTTTGCTAAGAAAGATCTATCGTTCAAAACCTACTCAGTCTTGACACTGTGTATGTAGCCTTTTCCATTCTTGTCCCAGCTTGCTTATGGAGGAGGGAAGTTTTTTTACTTGTCGCATTAAACCAAAATTAGGTTAATGACAATGAGCCAATTTCAGGAACGTGTAAAAGTCCTGCGCTACTTTTCAAGAAATGGTACATGCAGGAGTTATCTTCCCCCCAATCTTTCAAATAAACACCCCTTTCCCACCCCCCACTACCCAAACTAGAGAGGTATGTTTAGAAATTCATCCTATGAAGTGATCTAGACATTCTGACGGCTGCAATTTATCAACATAAATTACTGCACTTCACAGCAAAGCTTCTGTCATAAGAAAACACCACGTGCCCTAAATTGCCTGCTGCCCTCTTCAATAATCAGCCTAGTTTTTAAGATCTAGAGATCCTCTGATAAAGGACACCTCGGTGCATAAAGCAACAAAAAAAATTGAGTTTCATACACATCACTGGAAACGTCCACACACTGCTCTATTAATCTTTAGATTGGGGTCATTTTTCTCTTGAGATGTGGTAATAGATTACTTCGAGAGAAAATGGGGAAGAGCACCCAGACAGAGGCTCATTTAATACTAAGCAAGCTTGCTTCCTTCCTTCTTGGTTTAATCCTAAAAAGTATCTAATGGCCAAAGCTGCTGTTAACTCTGTATTGACCAACACCAATGCAAAAGGAGTGCACAATGTGTTAGTAACATCAGTCTGCCCCTATGCCTTCTCAAGCACCCTACGCTGGCACTGCTTCTGTTCTCTCCCTGATCACAGCCCATTTCGCTGGTTCCAGTGTCATCATCCACCTGCCCAAGAGCTCCTCAAATCCCCTACTCAACCTCCTTTGCATTTCTCTATCTTTTTGTTTCCCTGGGAATCAAAATCTACTCACTTCTGGAAAAGCACAGGAGAAAGTGGGCAGGTTCTGACCCTGTCTTTTCTCCTGTGGAGATTCAGTCTCTAGGTTACCACAGACAGAAAAGACTTTCTCTCCCCTCATTCCTCAATCCCTCTGGGTGAGCCTCAGCATGTTTTTTTGGTTCAGGACCTTTAAAACTATGTAAGGAAAAACATACCTGAAAGTGCCTTAGAGGGACTTACGGAGGGAAGTAGCCCCACTTTCTTCAGTACCTTTGCCAGTCCTGATTTTTATAGCATTTCTTCCCAGGTGGACTCTGAAAACTGTGATTACCAGCAACATAAGGAATGCCCACCACTGTGTTTAGGGGCACACTTCACCCACAGAGCAGAAATCAGGACTGGGAACTGAAATCAGTGGAGTTCCCTCAGTGCAAATGACCAAGAACAAGGGTGTCCTGCCTTTGCTCATTAGGGTACAGTCCCTTGTCTGTGGAGGATCCCTGCTGGGTTCCTCCTCTTTCACCATATGTCTTTCATTCTGCAAGCCAAGGAGATGGTCTGTCAGGGTGGAAGAAAAGCACATTGTTCTTCACCACTCCTACATCAGCTGAACCGCCTGTGGAGGCCATATCTCTAGGCATAAACTAAAGTAGTCCCAAGCTGCTGCATGGTATGCTGGCATCTAATCTGCCTCCTGGATGGCTCCAGAACACCAGCACAGGGAAGAACAATTCAGTGTTTAATGACATCACAGCTCTGCATCGCTGCAGTCCTCTGGTGTGCTTACACCTCCGGAGAGCCTCAAAATTAAGCTCAGATATATTTCTCTCTGTTCACAATAACCTCAAAATACCTCCTCCTGTATAACACAGTACACACTGGCAAAGTTGAGATTAAAGGGTTCCATTAGGATTTTCACTGCATCTTCCTCCTTCCAAGATATCAGTGTAAGCTTTTCTGTATTATTGCCCATACAAGTTCCTCAGGATGCACCCATCCTTTAAATGATAATGTAATGTCTTAAAAGTTTTAGGCTTTTCATTAGCAGTTAGGAAAAATCTATGAAGAGGGTGGCTGCATTTTGAATTTTTTGGACAACACAGACTGGACTTGGTTGAGAGACAAGAAAGGTATTTATATAAGGAATAAACTGAAGTATTACCAGGTAGTCCCATATATAACGGGACAGTATAATACTAACCAATTCTAATATATTCTCTAACGGTCCTGTTCTATTTCTCATTTATTTCAGTCTTGAATTCCTAAATGTCACTTGTCCTCTGGGAGATTATTACAGACCCTCATTGATATTAATGACGTGCTTCACAGAGCCAGCAATGCCCCAACAGCATCAGACATTTAGAACTTTAGAAGGGGATGCTCTTCCATTATACTTTATCATAGACAATGTGAAATTCTGCCTCTCCACATTCTGGGAACATCATCCCAGTTTCACAGCAGGGATGACTTGTTCATTTTACTGTTTCTTGCCATTTAGATGCTACACACCTTATTTTGCAGAACCTTCCCCCTCCTTTTCAGGGCTTGTGCCAGTCTCACAATTTCATGGAGGGAAAAGAACTTACTCTGCTTCTTGGGAGAAGCTGCACAAATGAATGATGAAAGTCCGTAGTGGAAGCACCTTGCAAAAAAAGACACTGAGAAAGAGACGCCACGTATTGGTCCTACCTGGAAGCTAAACCATAGATAGACAAAGCAGGTTTTGGCTGCCAGCAATGGTGTTGAATATCTGCACACAACAGTCTGAGCACCAACTCCAAAAGTTTTTTTTTACTCTAAGTAGGTTGTAAGTTTTGTTCCCAAGTCACTGCACAGAGAGAAAGAAAAAACAAGTGGGGCACCCAGTGATATTATGGGGGATAAGGTGAAGGTAAGATGACAGTGCTTACTTCTTCACTAAAGCAAAGCATCTGCCACTTTGTTAATACTCCAGTATGCCCTGCTCTCAGAGAACTGTGAAGGTGGCAATGATTAAAGCCAGTTCCGACTGGGGAAAATGCATGTTACACTGACCTCAAAAGTGTAATTCAAAATTTATGCTGCTACACTCGCCAGCCAAGTGGTCCACACTCTAATCTGAGGAACCATCTGTGTAGATGTAGGTACAGCACATACACAGTCTCAGGAGAGGCACTCTGGACTTATCATCAGCACAATAGGGAACAAAAGATGGTCTACTGTCAATCCCTCCTGCCTAAAAAAATAATTTCAAGTGAAGCTTATGACCTAAGAGGTAAAAAGTTACTGAACTTAGTCCTTAGAGAGGCCCCTGCACTGACCCTATCAGCTGTAATAGCTCAAAGAAGCCACCACAGGCTGCTCAGGGCAGTTTTCCTGTAAATAGACAGCTGTGAACGTAGGAGACTACAGTGGCTTCCTGCCAAAAATCTGCATTTTAATAACTTTGTAATTGCATATTTTTGCAATCTGTTAACTCTGACTTATTTTAAGAACATCCAAGGAGTAAAACAGTATCACCATCAGATTTTCTGGTACTTTAAATTTCATAATGAAGTTTGCAACAACTCAGTAATTACTGTGAATAATTCATAATAAGGGTTATAATGATGTGACACATTTTAGTGAATCTCTGAAATTTAGGACATTTAAGTGATAAAAACAAAATCAAAATTAAATTCAATAGTAAATATTAGAAGAAAAAATAATTAAATTCTATAATTAAAAAAATAGATCGCGAATCCAGTCTGGGTGGTGGTGTTGCTATCAAGCTCGTATAATTTCATTAGAAGTTATTTGCTCTAAAGATGAAGCATAATTTTAATGAAAACAGCTGTGATCCTGCCAACACCAGCATCCATACGCAAAGCCATGCATATGAGTCATCTCACTGCACAACAGGACAACTTGTGTGCAACTGTTTGCAAGACTGTGGCCCCAGTCACAGTTTGCACAACAAAACACTCAAAAAATAAACCATCTTAATAAAAATAACGTGGAATTAAATCTACTTTTACTTGGTCACACTTTTTAGATTAGTGCTATGAACAATGTACTGGGTAAAGGGTACAGAACAAGTTTCAAAGTCCCTTTGCTTAAAGAACTGGAGTCAAGCATACCTTGGCTCACTGCATCCTTTTCATCGTCCAATATTCTGAAACTGTGACGCCTAAAGCAGCTTCCAGGGACAGCCACAAGACACCTAATTGCAGTATTTCTTTCATGTACTAATATGGTTTGGGGTATCTTGAAAATCTTGTTTCACTTGAAATGGAAGTAATAGGCTTTTTACATCTCCACTCTACACAGATACACTGACTGACCATTCAAAGCCAACCACTTGAACTCCAGTACTTAAACAGAAGAATAACATAAGTTCAGCTTTGTATGTAATGCCTTTTTCCGATTTTAAGTTAAAATCTTAACAATGACAAGGCTTGTTGTTCCATTTCATGAGTGGAAGAATGAAAGCCCAGTTCTCCTACCCCTTTTTCAAAGGAGGCAACAGGCTGAAATTAAAATCAAGTCTCTAGCTTCCAAGACTGCCACCTAAGGAGCCGCCTCATAATAAAGCAGATAAATATTTGTAACCTAAAATGTATGTCTCCAAAGGTTGATCAGGCTGAATAGGCAGTGACTGACTGCTTTTCTTTCCCCTTCCTGAGAAGCAGTGACAAAAGCTCTTTGTGGGCAGGTGAATTTGCCAGCCCCAGTATACACTGGGAGGGACAGTGAAAGACTGCCAGATGTATGGTTTAAGGTATAGTTGCGCAAGCATTCAGCCCAAGAGGTGGAGGGCTTTTTGTCATGTGTGTCTCCCCATCCCTCACGAGTTGTCATTCCTTGCCATTAGAGTTTATTTCCTCAGTAAGGTGTGTGTTTGGTAGAAAGAGAGGGAAAGTGCTGAATGACAGATCCTGGTGACACGTTTGCCACATATAATGATATACAGACATGATTTTCATTATGCTTTGCAAAAGGAAACATAGTGTTTTCACCTAACTCTGAAGAATGTAAAAAATGCAAGGAGTTTTTTTTTTTTTTTAACCTGAAGTTTTAGCAATGACCTGCTTGACAGCTTGTTGCAATTATTTTTCTGTTATCTCATTAATCTCTTAATTATTCTCTTCAATAGCCACTACTACAGGTACCTTAGCCCTCCAGTTTGAAACAGTATCACTTAGCCCCAGTAAAGCCTCTAATGTACCAATTTTTACCAACAATGAATGAAACTCTGAGAGAAAATAAACTGGAGTTGCAAGTATTTAATACCGGTCACTAAATACAAGAGAATAAATATAAGATCCTAGAAGGATGGCAGCCATGGTAGATAAGATAGATTTGTTATATATGTGGAATGCAAACTCTCCCCACCTTCCTAATGCCACAGCTTTTCTAGTGGCAAGGGAAACATAGCAGTCTTTTCATCCTCTTGTCAGCTCCAAGAAGCAAACTGAAGAGCTTTATTCACTAACAAATGCAAAGTAATAGACAGTGAAAGTCCATTCTCAAAAGGTTCTCCATCAGTCATCCACTAAGAAACCTTCATTGCTACGGCAGCAACAGCAACACTTTCTAAGCAGGGGCTTCCAGCGGCTGCTTCAAGGCTCAGTGATGCCATAGGAGGAAAGTAACATTTAATTTTACTTCTTTATTGGTGGGTGGGAGGGATGGGAATGTAACAAATGACCCCTGACATAAGGCATTTCATGGAGAATTGACCAGTTGGGATTAATGGCCCTTGGCTGCATTTGAGCTATAAAATTTTTCAGCCAGTCATTAATTTTCAGGAAATGCTCTGTGCCTCAGTCATTATTACTTAAATAAAAACATATATTGTATATATGGTCAAATCAAATTACGGCTAGAATTTTGTCAAGCACAGATAAGGGTGTAAATTTACTGTGTTATTAAAGCTTTTCCTTTTACATTCAGATAACTGTAGTTTGGTAGTGGGAACAACTGTTATACATGCCCCCCCAAAAAACACCCTTGCTTTGTCCTTGTGTAGAGCAATCACAGGATTAGAAGCCAGGATAACTGTTTAAAAAAAAATCATCATCAATTACCTTAATTTTCTTGTTATGATCAGAAAGAAAAGTAGTGTACATATATGCACAGATGTTCAGTGTAATTACATCTAACAATATGTATACTTATCACACAAAAATATATACAGTATATTAAACAGAAACCTGTTGTTGTGGTGTGACATTTTTGAAACGAATTTGGGCTGACTGCATTAATTACGCACGCCAAAGCTGTAAGTGCATAGTGCAGATCATCCTAAAGAAAGAATAATAAAACTTTCCTATCACGCTTACGTTCCCTGTTCTTTGCTGCACACAGCAGGAGCGCCAATTTATAAAAAGGCATTTAACAAAATTTTATTGAAGCTATGGCTTGCAAGCCTGAGTCTGTAAAGCCAGGTACTTCAGCTGCCATCAGTGAGACCATACTGTGATATGAGAAAGACTATAACCAATAAAAATTTAGAAGCCTCTATAAATGACTTAAAATAGATTTTCTATACAAGTGCCTTGACTTGAAAATCTAATGGTAAGGCCTGGACCCATGATAGGTATATGGTTCAGCATAGTTAATATTAAGTTTTTTACCAATAGAGAGAGGGAATTTATAAGCTTACCAAAAATTACAAAGCATCTATGTAGAGCCAAGGATGATCCACAGATATCTGACTTCAAAATCTTGAACACTTTCTATGTATACTGAAGTGATGTTAGTTCACGTCTGGAGATGTTTTACCTTTATGAGATGCAGTTTTTCTTCCACCCAGCCTGGAGCAAGCATGCCTACTGAGGCAGGCTGTGTCCTTATATGTGGCCCCACTGAGGATGCAGCAGAGCAAGGACCAATTTTGAGGTGACAAAGCTAAGAAAGGAATGGTAAAGCTTCACCTCACCCCTGCAGTAGCCTGGTCCCCAGCAGCAATGGGGGACTAATGCCATTCCCTGTCTCTGAAGGGAGGCAGGGCTGGACATCAAGCTCCATGCTGCCCCTCAGCAGCTGAGGCTGACGGGACATCTGCAGTGCGTGCCAGGTCACCCCTGAGGGGTGATACTGGGTTTTACACTGACTTTACAATACCACTTGTAGAAAATGAAGGACATTCTAAATTCATGTCAACAACACCCATTTATTGCAGGGCAAATACCAATGTTATTTATGCTTAAATGCACTTCATTTGAATTCATGGGCACGCTGTCTCTAACTCTCTCTCTCACTTCCCTGCAGCGGGTGCTGGGCTCCCCTGCATCCTCACCGTGGTGCCCCTGTGACGCTCTGACCACTCCTCCTTCCTCTCACATCCACCCTTTGGTCGTCTCCCCCTCATCTCCAGCATGGGCAGGCATGCTCCTCCTTCATCCAATTATTGCATTCATTCCTCTCACGCTCTCTTCCCCACACCATGAAGCGCCTTCACCCTTAACAAAATAATAACTTGAGTTTTAAAAGCTACTCAGCACCTGCAGTTTGTCAAGTGAGAAGGGAGTTTGCCCAAAACACATGAAAACGGGCCTTTTTCAGCTTTCCAAATCCTTGGCCATTCCTAACACCTTCCAAAATGGTCAGCCTCATGCCTTGTCAGCTCTGTAGATCACAAAAAGACTTTAAAGCAGCATGATATTAAATGTTCTAAAAAATGACAAAACCAGGAGAGGGCCCAGTGTAATGCAAGTTTTATACTAATACACAACCAGTGAAATAACAGCTTACTACCTCCACACTTCAGGGACACATTTGAAATAAAGGAAATAAGATTGCATGTTCTGATTCACCTTGGCCTTCTTCAGCCTTGTACTTAATGTAGTCACTGATATGCAAACCAATTTTATCAAGTCTCAAGAGGTTATTTTAGCAGGTACTGATGACTGAACCAAAAAAAACCAGGTTTGATCAGGCTCTGACACTGAATAGCTGCATATTCAGCTCTATATTTGCATTTCCTGGCAACTGCCCGTTTACTGTGAATACACACAGCTAGCAAAAAACGTTTTGTAAGGACACAACAGTGGACAAAATTTATTCTCAGATCCTAGCCCATGTCAACCCCAGGAATCCAATGCACCACAACTGAGGAAGTGGCCAAAATTTTCTTTCCTTTTTCATTCTTTGTACAGAAATACAAGTTTTTCTAAACACTGTATTAAACTATAAAGGAATCAGAAAACAAATATTAATTTCTGCCATAAAAGCAATAAGCAAATATTTTATGTTGTCATTTCTATAATCAGTACTGTAAAAGTTGGTGAAAAATGCATATCCACCTTAAAAAGCAGTGAAACCCTGTAATGAAGGTTAATAGTAATTATTACATTTAATTCACCAACCGGAGTGTAGGAGATCATACGGTGTGAAAGATACAATTCAAACAGTCTTAGCATCCTGGAAAAGTACAAAAACGCTAAAGACAGAGATGTTTCTATGCCATGGATTCAAATTCTTTTTTGAGTAGATAAAAGGCAGAAAGACACCATTAGGTGATACTGCCACGTACCCTATGCACACAAACATACTTGAGAAACAATTAGGTAAGAAGAATCATGCTTTAGATACACAGATGCAGCTAATGGTCAGACACGGTTATCACAAATGAGTATGACTTACCAGCATTTCAAAGAAATGTATCATCTGGCAGACAGACAAAACAGCGGTACTGTTAAAAAATTAAAATTATTTTTTTCAAATTTTCTTTTTAAAAAAAGGAAAATGCTTTCCCTAACAGCATGGTTATAGGGAGATAACAGCACTAGCTATGACCACTGGTTAATGCAATCCACTTGCCTCTATTGCAACATTCTCCTTGCTTTATTTTCCCCTGTTCATCACAGAATCATAGAATGGTTTGGGTTGGAAGGGACCTTAAACATCATCTAGTTCCAACCCCCTGCCATTAGCAGGGACGCCTTCCACTAGACCAGGTTGCTCAAAGCCCCATCCAACCTGGCCTTGAACACTGCCAGGGATGAGGCATCCACATGCACAACCTTTCTGGGCAACCTGTTGCAGAGCCTCACCATCCTCACAGTGAAGAACTTATTCCTTACATCGAATCTAAACCTACCCTCTTTCAGTTTAAAGCCATTGCCCCTTGTCCTATCACTACATGCCCTTGTAAAAGGTCCCTCTCTGGCTTTCTTGTAGGCCTCCTTTAGCTATTGGAAGGCTGCTATAAGGTCTCCCTGGAGCCTTCTCTTCTCTAGACTGAACAACCCCAATTCACTCAGCCTTTCTTCATAGGAGAGGTGCTCCAGCCCCCTGATCATCTTTGTGGCCCTCCTCTGGACTTGCTCCAATAGGTCCATGTCCTTCTTACGTTGGGGCCCCAGAGCTGAGCGCAGTA
>JAVJGG010000009.1:5898252-5917858 GCA_035590195.1 Aviceda cuculoides
GCCATGAGCAGCCAGTTTCTCCAGGAGAATGCTGTGGGAAACAGTGTCAAAGGCTTTACTAAAGTCCAGGTAAGCAAATTCCACAGCCTCATCTACTAAGCGAGTCACTTTGTCACAGAAGGACATCAAGTTAGTCAAGCAGGACCTGCCTTTCATATACCCATACTGACTGGTCTTGATTACCTGTTTGTACTGTATGTGCTGTGTGATTGCACTCAAGATGATCTGTTCCATAACCTTCCCTGGCACCAAGGTCACACTGGCAGCCTGTAGTTCCCTGGATCTTTCTTATGGTCCTTCCTGTAGATGGGCATCACATTTTCCAATCTCCAGTCATGTGGGACCTCCTAGGTTAGCCTGGATAAATGATTGAAAGTGGCTTGGTGAGCACTTCTGCCAGCTCCCTCAGTATCCTTGGGTGGATCCCATTTGGCCCCATAGACTTGTGTCTGTCTAAGCGGTGTAGCAGGTCACTAACCTTTTTCCCCTTGGACTATGAAGAATTAATTCTGTTCCCTGTCCCTGTCGTCCAGCTCAGTGGGCTGGATACCCTAAGAACAATTGGCCTTACTATTAAAGACTGAGGCAAAGATGGCACTAAGTACCTCATACTTTTCTTCATCCTTTGTCACTATGTTTCCTCCTGCATCCAATAAAGGATGGAGATTCTCCTTAGCCTTCGTTTTGTTGCTCATGTATTTCTAGAAACATTTTTTATTGTCTTTTACTGCATGTGAAAGACTGAGAGAGTTAATGTCTCAAACATTGTGGTGGGGCAAGTTCTGCCTAACAGCAAACTCTGCGTAACAACGAACCCTGCCTAGCAAGGAACCACAGGTGAAAAGAAGCCGATCAGCACAGATTATCAACAGGACAGGGAGGGCCGCGCTGGAGGGTGCACAGCTCCCTGTTCTGATGTGCTGTTCTGACGTGCTGAGCAGGGCAGCTCACTGTGTATGGCAAAAGATAGTATCTGCAGGGAAGGGGAAGTTACTCCGCAAACGACCCCCAGGCTCATGGCCCACAGGCTACCCCTTTAGCCTAATCAGTTTGAGTGCTTGCCCAAAGGAAGGGCAAGGATGATAAAAGGACACAAACTGAAGCCCCACATGTGTGGGCCCACGGGAACTGGATCCCTCATCTGACTGAAACAACGCTGTACCCAGGACTGGTGAAATCTTTCTCTTTTCTCTCTCTCTTTTTCTGTAATCTCTCCACCTCACCCCTTTAGACATAAACCGTTGACCAAGTCTGGGACTAGGAGTGGATCCAGCAGCCCCTAGGCTCTTCTCTGAAAGGAAGTATAGAAAGCAAGGGGGGCCGCTCTGAACCTCCTGACTCAATTGGAGGACTCTCCTTACTGTCTTCCTTGAACTGATACCCAAATAAGCAAGGTCTGTAGTATATGTTTGGTGATGTATGGTTAGAACATCACACAGTTTACTGACAGTTTCATGCCAATTCTTATTGTGAGCACACCAGTTTTGGTGGTGAGCATGCCAATTCCTGTTGTGAGTTAAAGGATCCCTGGTTTTGTTTCATCTTAATCCTGACCTAGGAATCAGCAAACTTGAGTCATCGTCTTGAGAAATTGAGTCGTGATTCTGCAGTATACAAATTAAGTTCTAGTTGGGCTTTGGCCTTTCTAATTTTCTTCCTGCACAACCTCACAACATCTTTGTAGTCCTTCTGAGTTGCCTGCCTCTTCTTCCAAAGGTCATAAACGCACCTTTCTTTCCAGAGTTCCAGCCAAAGCTCTCTGTTCAGCCAGGCTGGTCTTCTTTCCCACCAGCTCGTATTTTGCACATAGGGATGGCACCTTTAAGACTTCCTTCTTGAAGAATGTCCAGCCTTACTGGACTCCTTTGCCCTTCAGGACTGCCTCCCAAGGGATTCTGTCAACCAGGCCCCTAAACAGGCCAAAGTCTGCCTTCCAGAAGTCCAAGGTAGCAGTTCTGCTACGCCTGCACCTTACTTCTCCAAGAATCAAAAACTATTGTTTCCTGATCACTCTGCCCAAGATGGCCACTACCCATCACATCACCCACAAGTCCTTCTCTGTTCACAAACAGCAAGTCCAGTGGGGTGCCTTCCCTAGTTGTCTCACTTACCAGCTGTGTCAGGAATATGTCTTCTGTATCTGTATTTTATTTCCAGCAGACATCTGGTAAGTTGAAGTCCTCCACAAGAACAAGGGCTAGCAATTGTGAGACTTCTCCCAGCTGCTTATAGAATAGTTCATCTGCCTCTTCATCCTAGCTGAGTGGTTTGTAACAGTCTCCCACCATGATATCTGCTTTGTTGGCCTTCCCCCTGATTCTCACCCATAAGCCCTCAACCCTGTTGTCACCACCATCTACCTCTAGATAGTCAAAACACTCCCTGACATACAGAGCTGCCCTACTGCCTCTCCTTCCTTGCCTATTCCTTCTGAAGATCTTATAGCTATCCACTGCAGCACTCCAGTTGTGCGAGTCATCCCACCATGTTTCCGTGACTTCAACTATATCATACTTTCCCAGCTGCAGAATGGCTTCCAGCTCATCCTGTTTGTTGCCCATGCTGCGTGCATTGGTGTAGATGAACTTCACTTAGGCTATCGATCCCATCACCTTTTTTGAAGGAGAAGCCCTAATTCCTATGTGACCATTCTCAGGCAATTCCGTGGTTTCTAACACATCAATAGCCCTTGCATCTTTGCTGCTACATGGATCTCCATCCCCTACCTCCTTTGAGATGGCAGACTGAAGACTAGCACACAATCCCTCAAATTAAGGTTCTTCTGCATTTCCATTTCCAGATGTCTCTATTGCTGCATATTGAATGAAAACAGGCCAGCATCTTATTTGTTGCTCAGAGAGTCACATATTATTAATTTTTAATGTTTCCTCACTGTGGCACTCATCTAAGAGCTCAGAAACTCAAGCCATTTATCAGAGAGAGAAAAGCTACAAGTGCAGAGCAATTTCAGTCCCCTCTAAATGATGCAAATCTCCGAGCAAAGTGCAAGTGCTAGAGATAAAACATTTCTCAGTCTGTTACAGTTGAGGATTTGTCAGAACATAAATATAACTCAATCCTTTTAAGTTGCAAATTTCTCACTATGCTGCAGCTTATGGAACAAATCTCAGATCAACTCTGTGAGAGCCAGAGGTAAACTATCCCTCAATACACCTCAATTTAAAATGTCTCATAACTCACTGTGCAAAGTGCAAGGTTCAAAGTGCCTTTAGCTTTAGCATAAAAGGCAAAAATGGCAATTTAGAAATGAGGAGTGGGGAAACCTGTAAGGATTAAATAGAGCCAGGGCAATTTCAATGGCATCGGCAATTGTGACAGTGACAGAAGGCTTTCATTTTTAGGAAGTGATGTCATCCCTTGACTGGCCATATCAGTTCTGGCTGTCGTCCATGACTTGGATATTTCAAAGGCTCCTCTCAGTGAATGGTTGAAACACACAGCAGACCTTGTTCCTAGCCTGTCTCATTGCTAAGCACCTCTCCCCAGTAATCATGAGGCTGAGAAAATAAAACATTGACTGTTTCAGCTAATTTCCATATAGATCTTTTCTGAAATACTACAAGGAGCTTCACAGGAGATTTGGTCCCACAGGTTAGATTTTGTCTCCCATGACATCTCGTAACCTAATCTCTCTTCCCCTCTGTCATGCTTTAAGCCCAGCCAGCAATGAAGCACCATGCAGCCGCTCACTCACTCCTCCCCCAGGTGGGATGGGGAGGAGAAAATAAAATGAAGAGCTTGTGGGTCAAGACAAGGATGGGGAGGGATCAGTCAACAGTTATGGTCATGGGCAAAAAACAGACTCAACTTGGGGAAAAAAAAAATCAATTTAATTTCCTATCAATCAAATCATAACAGGCTAATGAGAAGTAAACCCAAATCTTTAAAACATCTTCCTCTACCCCTCCCTTCTTCCTGGGCTCAACTCCACTCTCAATTTTCTATACCTCCTGCCCCCCCGCAGTAGCGCAGGGAGATGCAGGATGGGGGTTGGGGTCAGTTTGTCACACATTGTCTCTGCTGCTCCTTCCTCCTCAGAGGGAGGACTCCTCACTCTTCCCCTGCTCCAGCATGGGGTCCCTCCCGTGGCAGACAGTCCTTCATGAACTTCTTCTGCATGGGTCCTTCCCACAGGCTGCAGTCCTTTACAAACTGCTCCAGTGCAGGTCCTTTCTGCAGGCTGCAGTCCTTCAGGCACAGACTGCTCCAGTGCGGGCTTTCCCATGGAGTCACAGCCATCTTCAGGGGCATCCCCCTGCTCCGGTGTGGGCTCCTCCACAGGCATCTGCTCCTCCACAGGTGGGCATCTGCTCCCCTGCTTCCCACCATGGGGTGGCGGGGGGACAGCCTGACGTCACACCACAGGCTGCAGGGGCATCCCGTCCTCCGGCACAACTCCTCCTCTCCTTCTTCACTGCCCTTGGTGTCTGCAGAGGGGTTCCTCTCACATTCCAATCTCCTGTCCCACTGCAGGTTTTCCCTTCTTAAATCTGTTCTCCCAAAGGTGCTACCACCGTTGCTGATGGGCTCAGCCTTGGCCAGAGGCAGGTCCAACTTGGAGCTGGGAAAGCTTCTAGCAGCTTCTCACAGGAGCCCTGTAGCCCCTCCTCCACTACCAAACCCCACCACACAAACCCAAATCAGATGGATAGATACTTAAGTATATAGTTTGATTTTAGAAGTATGAATCCAAACACTTCCAAAAAATGTTAGCAGTAGTCTGTGCTACACCTAAGCAAACTAAGGAGGGATTAAAGGGTGAAAGAAGTAACCTTTATTTCCAAGACTTTTTGAGATTTTTAGCTGTAATAGTTATTAAACATGACTATCAGAGGGAATTTGTTAAGTATCTCTGAAAAATCAGGCCACTTAATACAGCGCTTAATTTTGGGGTGTAAACATTTTGGTCATGGTAGCATGGAAAGTGCATAGTTGGGGAAAAATACCTAACACCTTTTGCAGTTTAAAACTGTACTATACTATTATTTTCCACAGCAGCCCAAACTCCTTCAACTTCCTTTTGCACATGAAAAATAATCTGTCCAACACTGAGAAGCAATTATCAGTTCCTGTGTAATAAATCCCTTATGCTTGTAATTAATGTATTTTAGCTTTAAAACAAAACAAATCTGAAGTTAATAAGTATTTCACTACACTTTCTTGTTTGTTCTACAAAAAAAGACCCCCACCAGGCAGCCAAAGACTATCAACATATCTTCTGATAGTTTTCAAAGTTTTTTGGCCTAGGTTATAAAATAATTAAAGATGGTTGAGGAAAAGAATTTGCTCATAATGCTTTGAATGATATCATGATGTTATCAGCCTGAGACAATTAGCTACTTATTCATATAATGCTGAAGTATTTTTTCCTACATGCCAGTCCTTATATACATGGATTTGGCATGCATACATATGCACAATATATGCACGTATTTCACAAAATAAATCAAAAGCACTGTCAACAGCATCATTTAGTCACTTTAAACTGGTGCTGACAACGAGCATGAGAATTATTTGGCTCCTTTGTACTCATCCATTAAGAGGCAATTCTAAACACTTGCTCAGCAGCTATTTTTTCTCCAGCTTCCTGCCTCTTTGATACTGAGGTGTTTTGAATCAGACCCTTGAATTACGATTTGCAAGTGGTTTTGCCTGTGGAATGTTCTGAACCTGACTCAGTACTGTGTTTATTCCAGCAGTGCTGAAAGGTTTCTGTCTGATGCAAAGCTCAAGTTGTGGCAATGTTGAATTCAAGCCCTGATGTCTGAGCAGCTTTGAAATCTCACAAGGTGAGAAACAGCATGAGCTTGCTTGATCTTGGTATTCAGGCCTTTTGTTCACTCCTGACTGAACAGGCACTACGGGTCAGGACTTTGATTGGGAAAGAGAAATTTCAGGCCAAAACCCTACAGTGAGATGCTGTCTCCAGAAAGGTTAACGTGTTCTTCAGAACAGCGAAGATAGATTGCTGCTCACGAGTAGCACCGTGATCCACTTAGCCAAGGCATACAAAAAAAATTTTGCTCCTTCTGCTTTCTGATACCTTTCATCACTCTTTATGTAGGAAAGTAAATAGTTGATGCTGGCCCGGCACCTGGCCAGTCATTGCCCTGTTCATAAATCAGAATAAAACAAACATTGCTTTCTCCACAGTGTAATCAGGACACAAGTTCCCAGTTGATGGTATTTTCAGCTGTCAGGTTTTCATATTTATCTTGTCTTTTGGAAATCAATCCTATACAATGTGAACATGGAAAGGTGGAAATGAAGAAGAGAGAAATTTGCACAGTATCATTCCTCAAGTTTTCTTATAAATCCATAAGGCACCTCTCACACTCATGTAATGAGCATGTTATAAATAAAGAAAAAGAGAAAGAAATTGTCCCTGCAAACGAAAATCAACCAACAAATCTAAGCCTTTCACCCTACTAAATACTAGAAAAATGCATGGAAAAGAGATCTCCTCCTCTTAAATAATTTAAGGCAGTATATTTATGCCAGTATAACACATAGGTTATGCTTCCAGTATTAAATAGGAAAAAAGTTTTCCTTAAGACTCAAGCTATATTGGAAAAGAAACAATAAAAAAGACATTTATAGTGGTTCAAAGGCTTTCTCACATGGAATCAGACCTGTATAGAGTGTGTTTGCAGACCTGTATAAATAAAGCCATTATACTAGGCCAGTATTAACTCCCTTGCAACTTCTGCTGTAATTAACATATAATTGATAGAGCAATCTATTTTCAAAGATGGTTTGCACTAGTCACGACAAGCTATTTTCTTCCAAATGCTGAGATTCATGGTTCAGCTTCCTTTTAAGTGGCCCAAGGAAGATTTGGAGATAAGCAGAGAGCCTCAAGACTTCAACCACTGTTAACAAAGATGAATATGTACTTTTAAAAACTTTGATAAACTTTTAAACACTGCTTTAGCTCTGTCTTATTTGCAGTACCTGCTATCACCCCGCAAACAAGCACAATGCAAATGCATTCGAATCATAAAACTTCCTCTAATAGTCCCAAGAGTAGTATTCAGAAAGTTTTCTTCAGACATCTAACTTAATGCCAAAATAAGAATAACTCTAGAATTGCACAGAATAACCCCATCATTGCCTTCCACCACAGAGGAACTGAGTTGCCTGACTTTGAGCCTCTAAATCATACCTAAACTGGAAGCATAAACTAATTCAAAATAGGTGGTGGAGACGCCCCTAAAAGAGGTTTCTGGAGGACTCTTCTAAGCTACTTCTGATTCACTGCTCATGACCTTCTTGAAGATTGTGGATCAGAAGCCTATGGAAGTGGAAGACCCAACAGCAGCAATGCAAAGATGTGTAAATAATTGCAGTGTCCACCTTGAAAGTGAAGTAATTGTGTTCATATCCTGGATGCACTGAGTACTAGCAGGCCTTTGAAACAGACCTGAAACCTGTATTCCTCAGAAGGAGAGGCCAGGAGTGAAGAGGGGGATATTTTCTTCTTTATTGTAGCTCCCTCTTCTCGGGTTCAGAATTCAGTTTGGTGTCATCTACAGTGGCAAACTTCTAGGGGAAGCAGACCACTAAATAGCTTTTGGTAAGAAATGCCAGCCGGCATTCATTCTTGCCACCTCACCTGCAGATGCTGTGGAGTGGAAAAATCAAGAGACAGCCAAAACACAAGTGAAGTTTAAATAAGACTGATGTGAATCATGACTGTAATAACCAGCTCACCTGGGGCATGTCTCCTATGTGTAGACAGGAGCTCAATCAAAGCAGTCTGATATAAATGGTGTGATTTTATAGGGAATGACTTAAGCTAACTCAACCTAGTATGTGAACATTTTGTGTTGATCAAAACCTGAAAAAAATCAATACAAAATGAAAATTCAACTGGTCAGGCTTTGAGTAGTGGCAGACCCTGACATTTAGATCTGAGCTCCACAGGCAGACATCTCCTTTCAGCTACAGGCCTGTCTCCAAATCAGACCGCTCGTTTTACCTGCTTGGCACAGCAGGTCTTTACATCGACTGTCCCTTACTTCCTTTGGACACAAAAATTAAGCAGGTTAGCTCAGCCCAGCAACTGAAACTGTTAAAGCTAGCTTGGCCTGAAGCAAATCAGAAAGTGTGCAGGTGCCCTGTTCTGCCAGCAGACTAATGGAGTAGCAAGTCCGGTAGAGGAGGGTGAGGTAATAGTGATGCACCTTTCCCATCAGGCTGCATCAGGACCACACAGGGGCCACAGCCTCAGGGGAAGATACGAAGATTTACATTAAGGGCCTGCCATGCTAATCCATTATGATGGGACAACCCCAAGACTCCTCCTTCCTTATTTGCATTTAGTGCCTTTGTAAAACAGACTGGGCTTAATTCACATGCATGCTCCAGTTAATTTAAGTGCTTAAAGCACATCCACAACCTGTAGTGAAAACCTTTTCTTTTTCAAGAAAGCACAGAAGTACATAAGCAAGAAGCTCCAACTCAAATCAGTAGGCTGCTCCATATACTTAGGATAAGTAAGTGCATAATAGACAGGCCCTGAGTTATGTATGTGAATCTCTTAACTAATTCTAGTATGTATGGTACTAATTAAGTACAGATGATTTTAGGCAATAAAGCTCAAAGGATAAAAGAAGTCCTTGTTGACAAAATGACCAGCATATTTCCTACAACAAAGGGGTTTTTCAAGACTCTTCAGGTTCACATCAGACTATCCTAGCTGCTCTTACTCTTTCCATCTGCTTTTTTCTCCTACCCTCACCTATAGCTCACTGAGCATTGGCTCTGTTTGGGTTAATGGGCTCCATTTTTAGCGATCTTCTCAATTGCTGGGCAGGACTGAGCTACATCTTGGGGAGAACTGTACAAATACAAATGAAGTGAACAAAAACCAAACAGCTTTCCTTTGCTTGTAAAAGCTTACATAGGATGCTACAACAGATATTATGTTAAAACCTAAAATAAATAAATGTAAGCTGTTCCTAGCATGGTAAATATGACATTACTCTCCATGTAACCCAAGGATCCAAAAGAGAAGAAAAAAACCACCCAAACACAAAAAACGTGATAGAGCAAAATGGTCACTACGCCTCGGTAAAAATGAAGTTACTTGCACTAAAAACATAAAGCAATATTTGTACCCTTTCTCCTGGGTGATCAACAGGCAGTAATTATTTGTTCATTAGCTGCTCAGATCACTATAAGTTGGTGATGGGTTCAGAAATGGCTGGGGAGTAGACAAAGAAATATTTCTCCCAAGAAATCAATTTGGCTGCTTCAGGAAAACATGATGAATGTTTTCTTGGGATCCTGCCTGCACTGGAAGGGCAGCTATTTCTTTCAACATTATTAATATAGAGTGCACTCCTGCTCTAAAACTCTCTCAAGTAAAGCTACCTATGACAGAATTACCAACCTGTCAAACTTCACCAATTTGCCTTCTAATACCAAGACCATCCAAAACATGTGAGTGCTCTACCAAAGCTGCTATTTCTCACTACTCCAGCCTTGCAAGACCACGTGTCCACTAGTAGGCATGGGGAGGCAGACAGGGATTTTCGTCCTTCTGCATATGTGCATAAACATCTGGAAGCTTGCAGAACAATGTAACAAACCAGAGTCAATTAGGTGGTGAAAACACTCTTACATTAAACACTAAAATTGCTCCAGGCTGGGGGAGATGCTTCAGTTTTCCTCTTCAAGATGAGAAATATGGATCACTGCTTTTTCATACAAGTTTGCTGCTTTGGAAATGGGTTGTTGAGTAGTTTTTTTCAGTTTCTTTGGACATCGCTACAGGTCTCATCTCATTGAAAGTCTGCCTGATGGCATGACAACAGTGTATGTTTATACTTTCTTAGCCACCAAGACATATATGTACACTATACCTACAGATGTTTACACCTGAATGTGCATTTGTAGGTATGCAAATATCCACTTATATAATGTAAATGATCCTACAACATAGCATTGTGCAAGTGTTTTTTGTTGTTGTCGTGGTTTAACCAGGACAGTTGTTAAAACAGAATGTCCCCCCAAAAATACAGACCTCACAGTTTTTAACTTTCTCCCCGTGAGAAAATACGTTGTAGATACATATGGAAAAATTTCTTATTGCTACAAAATAAGACAATTTATTCTCAAGATATCAATTGAGCAATAAAGCACAAGTAACCATAAAGTATTTGACAACTTTTCTGCAGGTTGCTGTACTTCTTTATCCAAGATATTTTTATGTGTGTGCAAATGAGCACATATATTATCTGACTTGTCATTAGCTTATCTAAAACTTGACATAGAGTATAAATTGTTAATGATGTGCAACTAATATTGCAAGCACTGAGAACTGTCAAAAGTATGTACTAAGGCCAAAAGTCAGCACAAAAAGGTAAACGGGGAAACTTTTCAGTGGCATCTTCTTTCCTGCTATAAAAATGTAGTTCACTTTAATACCAGTTAAGCAATCTTTACATGGCACTGAACAGGTGAAAGAGTAGAAAAATCCTTCTTTCACAACAGTACTGAGAGGGAAATAACTAAGATTCCTTGAATGAATCCTGGAATAATCAGTCCTAGTCCCTCCTTCACGACAGACATCTTCAGATTTCAATGTCTTTGAGCACTACTGTAGGCAACTGATCTCTAAGCAGGATATTGCACGCTAGTGTCATCCTTGATTTTACACTGCATTTACAGTTGAATACACTGATTTGTGTAAACAAGGGTTTGGTTTCTTTTTTTTTTTTTAATTAACTGCATGAAGAAGGGTCTAATTCATAAGCACTGTTAAATATTCACATGCCAAGATTTGAAGAACAGCCGTTATAGACCTAGAGTTTGACAGGGATTACACCTCTAATGAGTAAGAAAACTGCACTCTGTAACGCAAAGGTACATCCCAGGGAAGAAGGAGGAAGGGTGGGAGGGATACTGCCTAGCTTCTTTCTTGTAACCTGTTCAGATGTCACAACTTCTGAGATAAACAGGAAGATGTTGGTTTCCACTTTATGTAATTATGTATAAACAGGAGAGTGTTCTTTCCATCTAAAGAAGGGAAGGGTCATCAAACGTCTCCCCACTTCAGACACGCATGGGTATACAAGTCAGCATGGCTACTCTTGAGAAGTTGCAGTTTAAACACTAGCTCTTGCTCAAAAGTGCACAAAATCAACATCAGGCTCATCCTGGCTTCTAGTAGTTACAATGTAAATCAGAAAGTACCCTACTGAGGCTGAGTAATTTATGATTTATACCAGTTTAAAGCAAAGCAAAATACAGTAACCTCTGTAGCCCAGAGCTTATATGCTCCTCGTCAATATGTGTGACTGAAAGTTTATCCCACCCCCTTGTCTGCAGAAGTATTTACTTTGTAAACAGCATGTTTCAAAGTCACATTTCACATCCAGCACATGTTTATACTGAAGTACATCATGTTGGCAACTTTTGGCACACCATTCTCCTCCTACGTGCAACATTGATTCTCTGGCTAGCAAAGCTGCACTACTTCCTTGAAACTTTTAGGCTTTGCATCAATTTTATATCTCAGTGCTCTCTGAGGTTTAACATACTCTAGAAGCTCAAGCAGAACATGAGCTACTTTTCAACCAAGACAGAGATATATATTTCACATGAATGGTTTTTATTCAGTTTGCAGGAATGCTGGTTTGTAAAGTGCACTGACAATTCAGTGTTACGTGCTGCATCCTAAACTATGGGCCA
This sequence comes from Aviceda cuculoides, assembly GCA_035590195.1. Taxonomy (NCBI): domain Eukaryota; kingdom Metazoa; phylum Chordata; class Aves; order Accipitriformes; family Accipitridae; genus Aviceda; species Aviceda cuculoides. The sequence continues at coordinate 5,909,974 of JAVJGG010000009.1, forward strand.
TTATTATTACTACTGAAAGAGTTGTTAATTATTACTTTTTGAAAAAAACTCTTTTACTTCTACATGGTTTCACAGAGTTCTCTGGTATTCATTGGAGAAACATGAAAGTGAGAACACAAAGAACATGGATGAACAACCAAACTAGGTGGTGTCAGGCCATAATAAGAATATGTAGAAAATGAAAGTCTCTATTTCTGTTACTATTTTCAAGTGCCAACATTGGATGTCCTGCAGGTTAAATTAATTCAAAACCAAATTTCTGCATTAAGGGAAAACAATTCATCAAGAAATTTGTCCAAAATGCTGTATTTGGAAAACCTGCTCATTCAGCAAGTGAGGAACTGTCAAATGATTGCTACACGTAAGATAGGCAATTAACCTCTGGATTCTAAACTTTCTTGTTGTATTTACTACCATTCATATGCAGAAACACACAGTGTGTTGCCTCTACTGCTTCCATGGAAGTGGACATGCTCAAGAAATTGGATTTAGTCAAGAGGCAGGTGTAGGGCACAACATTTAATTTTTATTTAAAACTAGAAATGTGGATCTTGAAACCTTAGGGACATAGATTTGTCAAAGAAGCATTTAAGAAAGGGGAACTTCCAAGGTATCATGCAATGAACAGAGAAAAAAAATTACATATTGAAGAATACATCATCTATTAATCCTGACTAGAAATCATGATCATCCCACCACCTAAGTAAAGTAAGGATTCTTTTCAGCCCTGTTAACTTCAGAAAGCCAAAACCATAACTACTGCACTTGCTGAAAAAACAGTAGAAAAGTGAATGACTAATGCTAAAATTTCCAAGGCTCCTAAAGATCTTAAGGATGTACCAAGGCATGGAATACAACAGGACTCACACTTTTCTGTTGTGCCTTTAAAAATCTCTCCAAAATACTCCAGTTAATAGAAGTAGCTTTTCCAAAATGTGACTGAGAGTAGGTTGCTCTCAGGAGGAAGAGGAGCAGACATCATCAGGACTACTGGTAGTTTGGAAATAGAGAGGCTTGTTTAATACCCAGGATATTATGCCTTATATCAGCTTTTACATTTTGAATAATAAAGTAGAGAGACTGAGTTTCAGAAAAGGGGAACAAATTAATTCCTTTACTTTAAACTAACTTTGAAGACTATTCCTCGCCTCCTTAAGGAGTTGGAGCAGGGCACCAAATGTTGTTCATTATTTTCCAGTGAAGCTGAAAATGAGGAAGGTGCTAACGGTGAGATTACCGAGTTAATTCTTAATTCCCTGTTCTAGCACTCATTCTTGTTATGCCCTGGATTAAAACAAACAAAACAAAAGAACCTACCAAACACAGATGAAAAATTACAACAAAGAGCAACACATACTAAAGAAAAGGAGGACAAAATAAGTTGGGAAAAACAAGGACCACTTCCCTCCACAACTTCATGTAAGTTACATAATTATTTTTTCAACATTTATCACAGATTTCAGGGTGTAGAAGTCTTCTGAATTCAGAAATGGATTTCATAGAGATTGACAGCTTTACTAACTATTCAAAACAACAAACCACACCACTGATTTTGGAACAGAGGGGAGTCCAAGCAGGGCTGCTATTAAGCTTGGGCAATTAATCGGCCTTCTGTTCTAAAAAAAAAAAAAAAAAAAAAAGGAATTAAAAAAAAATCAGAGCAATAAAGTCCACATTATCTTGTTGGGTATGTTCTTGCTTTTGCAAAAGTGACCTTTAAAACTTATTATAAAGGCTCTTGATTAGATGTTCTGATTTACAGCCAGTAGAAACATAGAAAAGCAAGTGCTGTATCTTTGCTAGCATGAAAATGCCACACCTGCACTCATTTTTCAGTTTTCTGAGTTGCACCGATTATTAATAAAACACTTTAGAAAAAAGTCAATTGCATTAAGAAAACATTGAGGAAACGTTTGTCAGCACAGTAACGGTCATCTTTAGAGATCATCACAGGCGTGAGGTGGCAACCATTCCTCACACAGCCAATTTCAAATTCTACAGAGGACAGGAGGATGAAGCATTTTGAACTTGTATGTTGGAGAGGAAAAATCTCTAAATGAAGTATGGACTTAAAAATGCACACAGTTGTGCCCACAGTGAAAACCCTCTGAAAATATGCAGAAATAAGAATGATGGCAATTCATAAACTACTTCCTCCTTCTGAAAAAAAAAAAATTCACTCAGATGTGGAAATGGGGGTGAGATTCATCTGAGTAAATGCAAACACCTACACTGCCCTAAGGCTGTAGCTGTATAGGGGGTGTACTCATCTTAAGGTAAACATCTGAAGTAAATCAAATAAATGATACTCTCAAACTGCCCACTCATCTACTGAGCATAAAAGGAGCAACTGTGAATAGCTAGCTGCAGACCTCTAATGTTTGGCAAGATGAGTCACAGCATGGGTATCTACATTTTCCTAACAGCACTACTGTGAACATGCAATTTATCCCTTAATCCCTTGTCCTTTCTCCATTTCTAAATGTTATATTTCCTATGTGATTTCCTACTTATATTTTGAGAGAAATGCAATAACTGTTATAAGTTTGAAGTACCTATATCAAAACTGTCTGTAATGGATTATGTGTGCATGTATGGATCCCTGGATCCCTTGCTGTGAAGGCAAGGATGCAATGGTATTCCATCTGATTATACACACATCATGAAAATGCCTAAAATATTGTCAAAAGCAGCCTGCAATACTTTGAGTAACATAAACTACAACTGCTGATTTACATCCATCCAAAGAGCTACTGATTTATGAGCTGTATATTGATGGACTCTTAATAAAAAGAGTGTCCTCAGTTCCCAGAAAGCCCTTTGGTTTCTCCTGTACTAGGAATTACAGGCTTCTCCAGTGGAACCATCATTTCCATTTGTTCACTCTATTGCCCACCTAGACCAAGTCCACAAGAAGTGATGTGGGATTAGTGCTAGGCAAAGGAAGATGTAAATCAAACCCCCAACTCTGGTGTTGTACTGGGAGCTCATTTAAAGTGCAACAGGAGGAGTTAAAAGTCAGATTAATATCATACGAATGAAAGGAGAGTTATTACACTAAATGTGACATTTGAGAAATTGTATACTAAATAAATAGAGAAGGAAACAGAAGGCAGTCCAAGCTGTTTTGCTAACTCTCACGTGCACATATATTAAACTCTCAACAAAACATTTTAATCATAATTCTGCAGTAAAGCTGGCAAGCAATTCTCAACCAGACGCCCTCCCCTCCCTTTTCCAACCTTCTCTGGTTGCACAAACACTTTTGCAGCTGGCCAGCTGTTCACCACTTCGTGTTGTCATGGGGAAAGAAGTATAATAAAATGCAAAGACCAATAAAAAACAATGTCATTGTCGCTGAACATGTTGGAAAAGGGGAAGTTCCCCTGCTTCTGATGTAGCAGAATTTTAGAGAGTTAACCAGCTGTCCAGGAGGACAATAATAATTACTTGAGAAAACGATAATAGTATGGGTAGAAAAAGGATGGTGTAATGAACATTGACTTGTCAAACTGCTGGCTGGTGTCTCTCACAGTGATTTGGAGTCCCATCTCTCAGCAAGCTGGCAGCATTAGCTTCACAGAACATCACAGTACTACACAGGACGGTGTGAACTTTTGTGGTTCAAAATCTGGGTCAAGAACCTCTGGCAGGACTTTCTGCATTTGCCAGGATGCACTCATAGCTGCACAATCCTTTCCTTTTCCTTGCTGCCCTCTCTAGTCATCACAGTTATGAAGGCAGCTTTGAAGAAGTGCACGGAGTGAGACAAAGTAAATGCTACCTGAACAGCTTTGAGATGCAACAGCCACCTCATCTGTCACAGTGACTTGTTAAACTATTGAACCTAAAAGGTAACAATTAAATATCAGCACAATCATTTACCTGCTGATCATTTAGCAGAAATATCAAGCCTGTCCCAGAATCCAAACTGCCTCCCACACAGTGCAGGTAGAGAATTGAATATTGCAACAACACAAAGGGAAAAACGGCTGCTTCTAGTCTGTACTCTCATCTTCCCCGCTGTTAAAAGACTAAATTAAAAACTTCCTTTCTTTTACAACTTGCTAATGTGAAAAAAATATTCAGATTTAAATAGAATACAAATTTAAACTGATAGTTATTCTTGTGTAATTCCCTGTGTTAGCTGAGAGCACCTTCTCATATAGCTCAAGTTTACCTGGGCAGGGATATACGATTAGCTTAAAAAGCTGCAGTTTCTAGGATTAAAAGCACCAAAAGCAGTGTTCCAGGAGCAGTTTGACTGTAGTTATATAACCAGGGAACATGAAGGTTGGAGGGACATGAATTGAGAAGCTACGTTCTACAGAAAGTGGATAACAACACAAGCAAGAAAGAACATGTACCTCCTCCCTATGGTATGTTGTATAAAATGGGCAGCTGGAGATACAAAAGGACAGGATGCTTCTTTTACAAATCTCAGGCCAGGCTTTCTCCTCAGGAGAAGATGAGCAGCAGTTGGGGGCCTTCCAGGACCACTCACCTGGCAGCCAGAAGGCAGGAGCTCCCCCAGTGCCTCCCTTCTCCTTCCTCCAGCCACCCTCATCCCTGCAGTGTGGCTCCTTGCCAGCTCTGCAGAGACCCTCATCTTTCTTCCAACCTTTTGTCAAGACCATACTCACTACCCTGTGCGTACTGGCAGCTTGTCACTGCTGCTTTTGCTGACTGCGTTTCTTTGTGGGAAGCCTAGACCCATGACAGGAGCTGCACTAGGACCACTTCTCTTCGGGACAGGAGTGATGGGGGTTGGTGCGAACAAAGTATACAAAGAAAAGAGTACTAGGGCTTGTGTAGGATGAGGACTAAAACACAAGATCTATTCTTTTTTATATCATTTAACAGTTATCAAAGATTTCAGGTTCTTTGATATTAAAAACAAATTTCATGCCTGCAGAGCTGGTAATGGTTAGGCACAACAGATGCCCAATACAGAAACCTAGAGCTGTCCTCTCAGCAAACATTTAAATTACGAATGCTACTTTTTCTATCACATTTACTAAGAATACAAGTGTCTTTGATGCTTTGGCAAGGCTTCTGTAAATACTAGATACCTTATTTAATAACAAATGATGGAGCAGTCTTAAGTGTTCGACAGAAGGAAAAACAGTGCTGTATTGTTTGTATCAGCAGCTGCAAACGGAGATCCACCTGTGATCTGAGACAGCTGAGAGAACAAACAACTCCAAAAAGTCAGGTTCTTAACCTTGGAACCTTCATAGCTCTGTTAAAGCCCTTTATGTTTCTTTTTTAATGCCATTTTTCCTATGTATTTTTTGACTTTCAAATGAAGCAACACTCTCCCCATCACCATATTCAGAGTTGTCATTGAAAGATTGTGTTACAGCTGTTGCATCTCACTGAATTCAAAACAGTCTGGGTAGAAGCAGCGAGAAAGAATTTCTTTTTTTAATGCTCTGATACAACCCACTGATTGTGCCATCTGTCCGACACATGATGAAGAATCTCTAAACAGAGAATAGCTGTAGGGGACATAGTACAGTATTTGTAGATCTGTGCTTGGTAAGAGATAAGAGCTTGTATTAAAAAAGCAAATTCGGCTTCTTTGAACACAATATATTAGATATGCAGTATGTTTCTGGCATGTAGTGAGGAAAAAAACCCCAGCAGATCTGTCCAGATGGAGGGGGGAAGTACTGCCAAAGCCAGGACAAGAAAAAGGTGCTTGCTCCTGTGTGAAGACCATGTCAATGCAATCTGCCTATCATGAGGAAGACACTGGGAGTTTTAAAGATGTCTTTCTGCAATGCAGGAAGTCACACAGAGGATAAAAAAATACACAGCTCAAACTACCATGGAAAGAGTGTGCAAAACTGTGCTAATAAAAGTGACAGAGCTAAGTGCTTCAGCTAAGTATTTAATAGGATTGTAACAGCTACCTCCATAAATCTGTCCATACCAAATATCAATTATGTAGGGATCTATCTCACTGCAATAATTTCTCTAAATTGGCTCCTCACTGGCGCCTCTCCAATTATTTTTAGTAGTAAGGATAGTATGTCTTTATCCTTTTGACTGGCATAGGACAACATATCTTCAAAGAGTCTGATATATTTATAGGTCATTTCACCTCAGAAAAACCTGTGGGTAACGCAGGAATTTTAAAGACTCAGGCAAAAGCAGCAGAGACCGGAGACAGGCAAGCCCTCTACCCGTTCAGCAGCTCTGCTTGGATCCCTCTTTGAAATATCTCAGGTTGTCCTCAGGGCTGACTGGTGCTGCAGTGAAATGGCTGGGGCAATGCCGGAGTGCTGGGACACCCTAGGTACGCAGGGCCCGGTGAGGACTGCGCAGCTGGCTCCTTCACATGCCCTAGAGGCACGGAGCAGCCGAAGGCCAGAGAAGTACCTTTTAGGCTGTGGAGATTGATGGTCTATTCAGAGTTTTACTGCTTGCAGATCTCATGGGCTTAATCTTCTCACTTCTAAAAATGCACTGCTACAATCCCAATCCCTAGAGCTGGCAAGAGTCTTTCAGCAGCACTACTGTTAAATCTGATGAGAACTGAGGCATTTTAAAGTCATTATATGTTTAAGTACTTGCTTAAACAGAGCGAACAGAAACACTCTTTGCTCTAAGTCTAAAGCCAAAACTACAACCTAAAATATTCAATGGCAATTTCCTCCCCCGCCCCAAGTTTAAATTATACAGAATTGGAAGTACAGCCCATGCATGCACTGTAGTTTAAATAAAGAACAAGTTAGCTGTCTGTGGTTTGATTACAAGATCTTGAAGAGTTTCACTTGAAAAGGCGAAGGAGCTTGTAAATTTAACAAGACAGAGAAACAAATACCTAAGACCAGCTTTGTGAAACCAATGGAGCCAATATACTTCAAAAACTGACCAATGGCTGCTGCATTTTCTCTCTAAGTATCCCAACTTGCCTAAACTTCAACCGTTTGCATTCTACACAGTGAGAAAACCTGCAAGATCAAAATGCCACAAGTACAAAAATTCAGCAAGTTAAGAACAATCCAGTTCTGTGCAGGGGGGATTTACAGGCTATTAACATAACCATCCCATCAATTTACCAAGTTCAGCTTTAATTACCAGTGTGATAGCAGTCATTGCCTTCAGACTTCATTGTGCTGGGCACTGTACAAACAAAACCCACATGATCGTCCCAATCCTGAAAGAACTACCAGTCAAAGGAATGAAGACAGTGAGAAGATGGGAAGAGAAGCAAACCAATGGAGAGTGCAGTCTTCTGCTGCAGTTACACAGCGTATCCAGTGACCCAGTCAGGAATAACACTGGTGCCATTAGCTTTTGTACAGAAATTTTCATCAGTAGGTCTCGCAGCACTTGAAGAGTGTCAGTGGCATTACTCCTGTTTCTGAAGTGGGGAAAATGAAGCACAGAGAAGTATGCTTGGAGTGGCCCTGGGTTACCCAGCAAAACCTGAGAAAATGCCTGAGTCTAATGATTCCTAGCACAGTTCCCCATCCACTGGACTATGATGTTTCTAATCTAAAATGTAATGGAAACCTTTAATGGAGTATAATAAAAAAATCTTTTTCTTACGAGATCAAATTGAGACAGAATATTGGAACAACTATCCAGAACACAGGCAATAGATATTCATGTTGACATCGGATCATAAAAATCACAGACGTGCTAAACACTTTGTACATAATGAAGACTCTGTCCTCCTCCATTTCCTAACTCTGTGAGAGGCATGGGGAGTGTTGAAGAGAGTGCTGCTTGAAAGTGAAGGGTCCTCCATAACTCATAGGAAATTAAGAATTATTAGAGCTTTTTGTGAGATGACAGAGTGTTGGAGTTTCAGAAACTCTTCTGTTTTTTTTCTGTTAAAGGAATTTTTCCCCATACGGGTTGCTAGGGG
>JAVJGG010000009.1:5917958-5932645 GCA_035590195.1 Aviceda cuculoides
GGAGGGAAGGGGGGTTGCATCTGCCATTCCAGGGGGGGGGGCTCCTGCCTTCCTTGGCAGACACCTGTCTTTCAAACTAAGACACAGAGCCACCCAGCAATTCCTAAGCCTTCAGTTGCCTAATTCTGGCGATGAGTCCTTCTTCCTGCCTCAGACTATAGACCTGTGACACAAATTACTCATCAGTATCATTAGTTAAAGGAGTTATTTCTTTGAAGATGTGTACATGAAACTATATGTGTAGTGGCAATCATAATAAAACCAGATTAGAAGGTAGAGATACCAGTTTAAAAACAAAACAAAAAAGTAGGGCTGATTTAACTTATGAAACAATAACCTTCAATATAACCTAATCCAGATACTGCCTTTTTTCACTGTAGCTATTAAGAGGGAAAATAGATATATATTTATATACCTTTAAAAGGATTTCCTGCATTTAAGAATATGTTGTCACAAGCGTGAACCCAAAGAAAAACAAGCATCTACCCAACACAAGTGAAAATACACTTGTCTACTTCTAGGCCAGCCCATCTCACATCTCTGCCCCTCTTCTCTACACACAAAAAGGTTTTAGATTCTCTAATTAACTAAAGATGTGGTCTAATTTCAAAAATGATTAATAGTTCATCTTTAAGACACTTAAAGAACCAGCTGTGATGCCATCCTTTCTGAGGACCCCTCTTGCTCCCCAAATTTCTGTTCTTACAGAAGACTGAGGCTCTGCAGCTGTTTGATTGCTTATTTTGCCTGCAAAACTTCCTTTCAAAAAACAACAGCCTGATGGACTTGTTTGCTGCAATGAGGAAATATAAACTACTGAGACCTATCACAAGACTTTTAACAATCTTCCCGGTAGTTAAGAAGCTGCCCTGAATACCACTATACTGCATAGTTCGAGCTTACGTTAATACTGTCACTGAGATTGGCTGTAAGTTATTTAAGCACTTGTGATTTATGCCTCATGATTCCAAAGGAAATTAAACAAAAGTTTAGGAAAGAAATGGTATTTACCTAACATTAAAAGTTGCTTTAAATACATGTTTTAGGCAAACAACAGCGTTAAGTGCTGATTCTAGGAGGAGAAAAATCTTATGAAAACAACAAGAAGCTAACTTTATGTGAATGTAAAATTATGACGGAACACTAAAATGCATTCTGGATCTCTGGAAGTACCAGGTTTTTCTCAAAATTGCTCATAAACCAACAGCAACAATACAATGTACTTGGAGTTTATTTTCGTCTTAGGATTTCAGTGTGCTTTTATAAATGCTAATTAATTAAACTTCAAAAAGCTCCTGTGAGATACAGTAGGTAAGTATTATTATACCTATTAAACACATATAAACCAGAGTTACGAAGTTTAATTATATTTAGAGTTGTTTCTTTTTAAATTGATTTTCCTCTATAAAAGAAGCTGCTGATTGTCTATTACTTTTAGAACATATTTTTATGAGTTTGGTTTTTAATAGGCAACATTTCACTGCACCTATGTTTGCACATGCATTTACTCATTTCGGGCTAAAAAATACACAGCCAGCCAAAAGCTGGTAACATCCTTTATAAATGGTTTGTGAGACAAACAAGCCTTAAAGTAGAACTAGGAGTAATTATGGGAAAGAGCACACCAATCTCACCAGAAGACTCACTTTCCTGGTTTGTAATTTTGGTAACTTCCCAACTAAATTCAAAGGTAAGAACAACACCCCCCTCCCCTAATCTAGGCAGTTCTGACATAGCTAGGATATTTTCCCAGGGAAATATTGTCCTAACCCCTAAAGACTGACTATATGCACGGAAACACAAAGATATTCCAAGAAGTGTTTAGAAGTGTTTGTGGTTTTTTTTCTGGTTTAACTACGGACAGTTCCGTTACTGAAATAAATTATCCACTCTTTCAGATCTTCCACCATCCTCATATCAAGAGCATTAGTGATGGTTTGTATCTGCTGTGGACATGGCATGTTGTGTGTTATTATGTTATATGCAGGCAAGGACAAGGCAATCAGGTAGGATTAAATACTGCTGCCCAGGCGCTCACTTTGAAGGAACACAGCGTAGTCACACACAACCAGTGCTGAACAAAACCCAATACCATCTCAGACCAATGTGCTCCAAAGTGAAATTGTGCATTGCAGAAAGCAGTACTTTCTCATCAGTTTTTGATTTACCACAGTTCAGTTTTGCCGAGTATTCCCTGCTGGCTCCTGCATCTGCATTTCATCCAAGTTCCAGAAGCACAGGATGTATTTAGTAATTATCTAACTATAATAACCAATTGCTAAGTCTTTCAAGAGCAGACAGAATAATGAATATGTATGTGTTCCAAAACTAAAATATGCAAGGCAATACAATTCTACTAATAATTAGCTTTGCTTTGATACAAAATGTCATCTGATTGTATCAGGCGACCTGCATCAGTTAGACACAGGAGGATTTGATTTGTTGCTTTTGGTCGTTGAAGAAGCAAATTCTCTAGGGAGAAGAATCTGCTTTGCTTTGCCTCTGAGACTCTGGAGTTTCCATGTAATTATCACTGTGATTGTCATTCCCAGCCAGATTAGTGACAGTGGAGACTAAAATGTCATCTCCTGGCTATGGCAGAAACTACATATCTGAATCAGCCTCTACTAGCTCCAACAAACCTTAATCTGACAAGGCAGAAGGTCTAAAATACTAAGTACCATAATTTAATGCATTTTTCTTTCCAAGACAAAACACTGCATTTTCAGGCAATGGGATGATTTTTCTTCTTCTGAAGCAATACAATCAGCAGCTTGGAAATTTCCTGCTAGTACCATATGTTAGCTGAACCACTGATTGGGGGGCAGGAGCTTCTGCATCAATCTCTTCCCATCAATTTCTTTTCAATTTATCACATGGGAAAAATCACTTATTTCGCATCACTCATTATATATCACTCTTCCAACAGGGGCAACTCGATTCCTGAAATCCAAGACTTTTCACTATCCTGCCGAGCACAGCGCTGCCATTGCTCGTCACAAAGGAGCGGCTGTTTCCCTACCTTTCTGTAAGGCCCAGGATATGAGACTGAGAGCCATTCATGTTTGTAACTTTTGACTCATAGGCTATTTCTCTTCCAATATACAATTATAACTGAATGGTGGGGAGACAGAGTAATTTAGGCTACAGAAACATACAGAACAAGCAAATATGGGATGCAGATGGTACGACTCATAAAGCATGAAGTAACACCGCAAAAAGGCAAAGTTACATCAGAATCACCACTTTTGGACTAGAAACTGTACCTGCTCAACATCAATCACCACTCTACTGGTCACCTGGGTTGATTAGGTATTTACCCTCAGGAGCTTTCTTTTAGAGAATAAGCTTTCTGCCAGAGTTAGGTGGTGTGAGGGGGCGCAGGGGAGGGGAAGTCTGAGCTACTTCAAACCAAAATTTAACATTAATTCCTTGAAGGTAGATTCCTCTGATTACTAGATAATGAAGTGCCTCTGATAACCTAAATCCACTACCCTATATATGTCCTGTCTACATTTACAGACATGTCTCCATCCACAGGAGACCTTTTTTTTTTTTTTTTTCTTCTTTTCCTTTCTCTTTTTATCTTTTCTTGTAGAGAAAAGGCCACACAGGTTCCAGACCCAAGAGACGGGGGGGAAAAAAAAAAAAGTGCAAAGCTAATGTCCATAATACTTCTGCATAGAGGAAAAATTCACAATCCTTTGTTGGATATAAGTTCAATTACTTTATACATTAAGCTCTGTAATGCTTTAGTCAAAGCATCTGATTGAAAAATCAAACTGAAGAGAGAAGGTTTTCTTTTGCATGGTGATGGCTACATATATGGATGTGAAGGATATCATCCACCTGATGTACCTTGGAGGTAAGGTGCTAAAATACCCGGATCTTTTAGAAAGATGTGAAAAATAACACATTTTGCTTCCTATAGCATAATTCAATTACCTTTCTAAATTTGAAGTTGAAATATTTTACAGATTTAGATGTAAGCTCATGACAAGGTGGTTCAAGACAAACAGGTTATTGAAATTTTGGTTATTACACAACAGGCCAACGATCACAAGAACAACCAATCAAGCTGCAAATTATGACATCAGATGAAACTCCAAAAGTGGCATTTCTCCCAGAATAAAATATAACCTGTCCATGTTGGATTTTGATACTACAATGTGCAAATACATTTCACTCACCTTCCTTTCCCATTACCCTGTATATAAATGTTATGTAGTAGCATAAAAGCCACAGAGTTATAACGGCTGCGGTAAGAATTCTGCAACCTTATGCTCCTGCCAGCTGCTACTATATCTGCAGCAAAATAAAGAGACATTACAGCCTTTAGAAAGCACCATCAAGTGGCTATTATACTGTAGTTTTACCTTTCAAGTCAGTGATGCAACATGCCAAGAAGGCACCCATGGAACATCTCATCTGCAGTTTCAGCCCTAAAACTGATTTACATAAAAGCTACAACTCTAAAAGCAACACGGGCTAGATGGAAGCCTTGTTCACAGCTATATCCTGCCCAAAAGCATTCCCTCCGAGCCAGCAGAGATTACATACATCAGAGAAAGGGGATGAATTTGAAGAGAACTCAAAGTCAATTTAAACATTTCTCAAAGAGGGCTTAAGGAAAGTAATAAAGAGTTTCCACCTGTCGGGTGAGCTGCTATGAGTGCACATGAGGTCAGCAACCACAGCTTAACAAGAGTATTTAATGAAAGATCAACTTCCTAAGGCATAATATGGCTATTGCTTTCAGTTACGTATACCTCTACTCTTACAGCTCAAGATTTCAGGTGCTCTTGTAGCTGCACGCCCTGTTACACCATGTGTATTTACTTCACAGCCTCTGGAAGGGAAGCTACAATCACATCAGTTTTCTGTTAACAAACAAACAAACCCAAAGAATTTTCTCTGTTAAAAATTCTGAAAACTCAGCAGAGACTAAGAAGGGAAGCCAACTCATTCTCTGCTTGAGACTCCACACTTTGGGCCCATAAACCGACTTCCATTGATGCCTGCAGATCTACAATGCAACCTTTGGAAATACCAACTAGAAAGCAGGTTTTCAAGTAAAGGAGCAAAGGTTCTCCTCTGAAACCTTTGCAGCCAAAGCCCATTAAAATGCTGAGGCAGACTCTCAATTGCTGAGTTTGACAATTTAGCAAGCAATGGAAGGCTGTATTTTACAGCAGCCCAACATTGCACTAGCAGAAAGAGCCTAGAGATGTTAAAAAAAAGTTGTGGCAGGTTAGATGTTTTCAACAGAGATAAACACATATTATCACCATGGTACAGGCAGTAGACTGTACAAGGGAATGTTTTCTGAAGAAGGGCATATAGTTCTAGTCCTCTGTCCAAGAAGGGACAATTTAAACTGAAATGATGAGTCCTTAATCTGGGCACAGGACAAAACAGCTTGGAAGAGAAGCCCAAAAGGAAGAATATAACTGCTTTCTTGTCAGGAGAAAGAGCTACAGACTATAAGGGCCAAAAGAGCACAAAAGCAGCCACTGCTGTCCTTCCAAGGTTTTATCTTAGTAGGACACTGACACAGGAGCCTCAGGCAATGGTTCATAATGGGTATTTAGGAAAGAACTTTAAAGACAAGGCAATACAGAGGGATATTTCTCTCAGCACACCCTTCCTCAAAGGACCTGTAGTTTAGGGATTTCTTGAGGTGGAGACTGTATCACTGTGTTTACTGGATTGTTCTTCCTTAATTTGTCAAGTTTTTTCCTGAATCCATTTATATCTGTGGTCCACACAGTAACCTGTGGAAATGAGTTCCACAGCCCAGCCCAGCCCTGCATGATGGAGTCTGGCCAGGCACTGCACAGTATGCTTGCTTGAGGGAGCAAAGACTTGAATCAAATTAGTCATATCCCCCAAATTCCCTCTAGTAATCCCCAACCCAAGATAATTTCAGTTCCTGGGCAATGAGTTATCTCCAAGGTTACCTGAGTATACACAAGTGCTCTCACACTGACAACTAACTGTTAAAGGGCTGTTAAAGTGGAGACCAAATATTATGCTTGAGTTTTAGGAAACTGAATTTAACTCCATTTTTACATCTACACAGCCTCTTTAGTTCAGGGATAGGCATATACAAAATGACCAACAGTTGACCATATGTTCTAAGAGAAAGTATTTCTAAATATAATTTTATTAGATACACTTTGGAAATAGTAACTATATACGATAATGTTAAATAAATCTTAAAAAAAAATACTAAATATCAAACAGTGAATTCCTTCATCCTATTTTACTTCTATCAGGATAAAAACCAATCCCAAAGTCCAGGATACTAGGATTCCTACCTTTTGATTAGCTTCACTTACAATCTCAGACCAGACAAATGCTCCATGACTCAGTTTCCTCAGTGAAGAGATTGGGAATGAAGCAGTTTCTCATAACAAAAATGTTTTCTAGATAAGGTAATGCACTTACTTTTAGTAAAGCCCCTATATAGATTGCTGATAGCAGGTGCTATGTAAGTGCAATGAATTATTTCCTTATGTTTCTCCACTTCCTCCTCTGTGAAGGAGGGAACTTGTCATTCTTCCTTTTATTAGCAAATGCATCTGGGAGCTAAATACACTGGTGACTCCAACTGACTGATTTGGTAGTGTTTATGCAAGTAAGCAGCAAGAAACACTAAATCAGAGCATAAACAAATCTTAGGCTAAACGTGCAGATGAAAGCCTAACACATACTAAAAACTGTATGTTCCTGAAATTAGTATTCAGGCAGTAAAGATCCCAGTTTTATCTTCCGGTTTATTTTTCAAATAATTTCAGTACTAAAACATAACTGCAGACTACACAGGGAAAAAAATACTGAAATGGTTATTTTCCCCAAATTTAGAAACCATCTGTTTTGAAGTTCTGTTTGGCTAAGCAAATTACAGGACTCACAGACCAGCTAAGTAGTTAAAGACATACAGAATACCTTTTCTTCAGTGCAGGGGAAAAATGTCTTTAGCTGAGCTGTTTTGCATGGCACCTCCCATTTATCCCTTCTCAAGTCTCTCTGGCATCTGTGTTGCTGGTGAGGGTAACAGTCACATCAGGGTGCTCCACAAAGGTTAATGCAGACAATAGCCTGGCAGCATTTGATGTGTAAGCAAACAGGACTACCATTTCCCTTGCATCTAAAAGGTCAACAAAACAGAACCTAATTCACTTCTTTTATACAAGCCCAAGGGCAGGCACATGACAGAAAAACCAGCAAGTTCATTGTCAGTTTTACAATGCCATAGGAAAAATAAAAGACAGATTTCAGCACTGCAGGTGAAGTGAATAGAGCAGGGAGCAGAGGCTGCTAACGATCTGGGGCTTTTTGTTGGTAATATCCAGCTTACTTTTTCATCAGTGAATAGAACAATTTATGTAGAACGAAGACTTAGACTGTAATTTAATTGCCACAGGTTACTTTTTGCATTGTATGATACCCAAAGAGCTGATATTAAACTCAAGCTGCTGCAATGAAAATCCCTTTAATCTAACCACCAAATGTTGTTACTGTGATTCATAATTAGCAAATGGTAGGTGACAAATCAAATAGAATTATAGCATCATTCAGATTATACAAACCTTTTATCCCACCCTGCTTTTCTAGGGACATCCTTGTTTGTCTCCTTGTTCCCATCAACTTCCAGTTATCCAAACATAGTTGTTCTGTCCCAAATGGCTTTTACACTGGGGGGTCTATGACATTCGCTCCCAGGGCTGTCAGATACTGCATTGTAAAGGTCTCATAGAACTTAATGATCTACAGAGCAGAAGAAATTCACAAAAGTTGACTTTAACTTGAGGAGACGGGACACCAGAAAGCTGAGAAAAAAGGCAGGAGCCATGAAAGCAATAAAGAATGAAGAGAAATGACATCTCTTCTTCTTTTGAGTAGTGGATCAGGGGGTCTGCCCTACCCATAGCCATCATTCAAGAGTACTCAACTTTCCCCACCTGCACTTTCAAAGTCTCTCCTATTAACCCACCTTCCCAGCTGCACTTGTATTCAGGCCCTAAACAACAGCTGAAAGAAGTTTGGTGCTCAGCCCATTGATATCAATGGCAAAGTTCACCAGTTACTCAGGTAACAGCTCTGTGGTTATCCCAGCCTACAGTATTGGCCCTGTATACTCTTTAAGATACTACAGTTTGAATTCATATTTGATACATCATCATTTTGCCTACAGGCTCTATCCTTGCTGAGGAAGAAAGTGTTTACAACAGTATATAATGATAAACATATAAAGCCATCATCAATCATTCATCAGTTACAATTACCATTTGCATCCATTTATCTAATCACAGTCTGCAGTAACTGCTGCACTTAAGCAGTTCAAAACCACTTTAAAGATGGAAATGTTGAGGATAACTACTACATAATTACCTTCACATTTTGTAGCACTCTGCTAACTCATATTTCTGTCCCTTTTCAGGTTTAATGTATATTAAATAAAGAGGAATTATTATTTACATACACCCCCACTCACCTACACACTCACATGTGCTGACTGTGACAGTGCAGGTGAGAAATGGGAAAGTCATCTCATAAACTCTATTTAACGTGCAACTTCAGCTGTCTCAGACACTCAGCCTCCTAGTCTATCTCTGCTGCTACTTTAAATACATTGAATTTCACATCTAACTATAAAAAAACCCCAGATCCCTGCCTTTTTTTCTCTCCTCCTTTTCCTCTGCAAGATTACCTGCCAGAAAATTATTTTGTCTGCCCTTGATTTTCAACCCACCCTCCCCATTTCTCTTTTTCAACCCCACTAATTTGAAGATGCCAGACAGTGGGTCCTGAGCTAGTAACAGCTTAAAGGTCAGATAACTTCCATTGTTCAGAAGCTAGACAAAAGAGGACAGGAACCAGCTTGTTCTGCAGTGACTACAATAACTTAATTTGCTTTATTACATAAATAATGGATTCCCGAGAGTGGAAGGAGTGATATTTTTGTGTCCTTTCACCTTTTCTGTCTTTAAAAAATATTATAATATCCAGCTTTTTGCACCAAAATTAACGTTTGTCTGAAGAGCACTCTAAAGATGTGAGGGGGTTAAATCCAACTCTCCCTGCAATGCCAATATTGTCGTTCCAACCAGTGAACCATGCAAATACACAACCGCTACTTAACAGTTTTCTCTACAGCATGTGCTTAGGTAACACATGGGAGGACACCCTCTCCTTCTCCCCCATATTTAAACTGACTTTTAACAGAGAGGACAGTTGACAGGGTGCTTGATTACACCTAACGTTCACAACATGATCCCAGATGGATTTTTTCCTTTCTGCTCCCTTCCCTCCTTTTTCCCCCTCTGTGTGCCTGTCACACTGCTGTAGTGGGTCACATGCTTGCTAGGGAAGTTAACTGCAGCTGCAG
Organism: Aviceda cuculoides; assembly: GCA_035590195.1. Classification (NCBI taxonomy): domain Eukaryota; kingdom Metazoa; phylum Chordata; class Aves; order Accipitriformes; family Accipitridae; genus Aviceda; species Aviceda cuculoides. The sequence continues at coordinate 5,927,353 of JAVJGG010000009.1, forward strand.
CATTTCTGGAAATAGTTGTATTAAAAAAAAACCAAGCCCAAACCAAACCCCAACAATTTAGGCTTCTAAGGGAAAGTTAATAATGGATACTGTTGATGAAGCCTGGCGTACAGACATTGCAGATTACCGCTGAAGTGGGTGAGCACATAAACCACCTTCCGTTTCGGTCTCCTGGGTGACAGAATCAACGTTCCCAGCAGCAGCAGCAGCTGAGAGAGCAGGAACTGCACCCCAGCACTTCAGCAAGAGCTCAGCCAGGCCGCAGGGCTCTCGAACTCTCATTCTCATTCTCCAATTCTGCAGGCATTTGCTAAAAACTTCTAATACACTCTCTAGCTGTGAATGTCAACTGTGCTGTGACAAAAAAAGAAACAAACTAACAAAAAAAACCAACCAAAAACCCCCATATAATGTATGAAGTGCAGGCTTCACAGCCTATTCTGTAGATGGCACTGTATGTTAAACAATGATTTTCTTCTCTTTCCACAGGACAATTTCTGAAGATAATGATCCAGATGCAGCCTCTAACACATACAGACTATGCATCGATTTAAAATCAGGAATCATTCCATGGTATTAACTTTCAACTGTAACTCCAGAAGTCACATCCCAATTGCAATGAATTATGCTTATCCCTGTAGTACGTGACTACCAGGCACGACAGGGTGAACTGTACAGACCCAGTGTAGTAGACAGTCCCTGCCCCAAAGAGTTAACAAAACAAACAGTAGAAGAGTGACAGTATACTAATGAGAGCTAATGATGTGTTCCAGCCCTACTGCTGGATCCCCAGCCTGGTGTGCTACCCACCGAGTCAGCAAGTGGTCCTGTGCCGTGATGATGATTAAGTGTTTTGCATTTTTTTTTTGTTTGTGGGGTTTTTTTTTTAAAGACTCTCTTCATTATTAGTAACTTCTGAAGGATTTGTTGAAAATTGCATCAGAGGATATAGACCACAAAACTGGCACAAAAATTCAGGAAACACAGGTGCAAAACCAAGACTGACAAAGATCTAGGGAATCATCACCCCAGGAAGTTCGAGAATGGCATAAACTGGAAAGAGTGAATTTCACAACAGTGAGTAAAATTCTTCTGAGGTGATTTCAGCTGGGACACTAAAGTAATTGTGGGGGCACTAAAAGAAACACAAGCTAATCTAAAGATTCACTGACAACAACGTTTGCTTGAGAAATTTGGGATGTAAAATTAATTACCAGCAGGAGAGCTTCCAAAAATCCAAGACAAGTCTTAAATGGTCCAGGTCTGTTCCAGAACTATGCTAACATAAACGCAGAGGGTAACAAAAGACAGTAGCAAAGAGAAAGTGGCACGCACAAGCTCTGAAGAACCAACCAACCTTCCTACTGTACATTGCAAATGAGCAATATAAATCCCTACATAAGCTCACAACAGAAAGCTGTCTTTCAGAGTATTGCCAGCATTTGTTGATTTGCACTTGCCAAAAAACAGTTTGCAGGCTTTTGGAATGTTAAAAGGTAAACACAGCAACGCTTCACATTTTAAAATAGAAAATGAACAATACTTATTCTAGTACAAATAAGATTTATGTCAATGTTAGCATTTCATACATTCCAGCCCATAACATGATGTGGAAAATTTTCCCTGCTCCCTAGTGAGTGCCTTGCATTGGCTGCATACACAGTTTTAATGTGGATTGAAAATCTTGCTTTACATATGGCAGACAAAGCCACAAAAGCATGGCAAATTTTTAGCACTGAAAGAAAAATAATTCAAATCCACTGTGGTTGATTCACTCTACCCAGAGTGTTTTGTTCTCTTACAACTATGCAGACATGTACCATATTCTAAAGCTTTTGGCTATTTTAATGAAAATTTTGAGATTGTTTAACAATTCTGGTAGGTATCCAGAACCCTTTTTTCCAGAATCCTCACATGAAAAATTTACTTGATGCATGGACCTGACAGCTGTATTGGTAGGAAACCACATCTGTTGAACTACAGGTAAAGAAGCCAGATGCGAGAAATATTTGAGTGTCATTTGTCTTACCATGTCTTCATACTTTGCCCAGACATTCAACAGTAGAATCAGGAGGAATTAATGTAAATTACTACAGCCAACCAGCAATATATAAAAAATGCACAGAGCTAGAAAAGGGAGCTTTATAGCATTGGTGAGTGAGAAGAGATATTTGAATAGGAACCAGCACTGACAGCTAACCCTGGAGACTAAGATTAAAGTCACTACCACCTTATTTTACATACAGAAAAGCCATTTCAGGCATTTTTGAAGGTTATATCTCACGCTGCAGAGTTTGACTTGTAGTAAGTACTTCTGCACATTTAACTTTACCCACTGAATAATCCCTTCATATTCCATGGAACTAGTCACATATATGAAAATACACAGATGCCTAAATCTTCTGATGAATCAGGGGCTTAATTTACGCTAGTTCAGTGAAGGAAAGGACAGAGGCGCTTCCAGAGTAACATACTAAAATTAAAGTCAGTGTGCAATTCTCCCATTAATTCCATAAGCTGAGTGTTAAGCTCTAATGTTTTCATAAAACATGAATTCTTCAACATATATTGGATATACAGATCACAGGATGGCAAAGTATGTTTACGAGGGTTTTACAATGATTACTTGGCGATAAATTTGGAAGAAGTACTTTACTTGTGTGTACCAAAGCTATTCATAAATTGTGCAGGTCAACTGAAGCTCATCTTGTTAAAACCTCTCAAATCATATAATGAATTGTTTCCATGCCAGACACACTTGACCCAGCTTACATGCGTTTTAGATAACATTTTAAAAATTAAAGCTGTTCTGTCCATTACAGAACAAAAGCATTAAATAGATAGGAATAAGGCAAGGAATAATTAATTATTCTTTGAGTGGAAGAGAGGGTTGGCTAAATTTATTGGGATAAAAAATAAAGTATGACATGTGAAACAAATGAAAACTGACCATGCTTTAGCTTCAACTGACTAGATCCAACAGAGAAACTGCAATATCACATGACATAATTATTATTAAATGATGATTGGAAATATAACACCTGTTAAAAACCAGAATGTTAACATTTAAGCTGTCATCACCCAAGTTCAGAATACACAAAGGAAATACTCTGAACAATACTGACTCATTCACACCACAGCTTTTAATTGTGCACTGAGCTTCTAAATGTATAATCCAGATTCATGATCTCAAAGCTCTCTATAATTGTTTTGCCTTTTTTTTATATAATTGTATCAATGCTTTATTAAAAAAAAAAACAAACCCCTGACATTTGTCTTTATAACTTGCTTTTTTTCCCAGTTTGTTTTTATAAGCAAAACAAACCCTATCTTTCTCTCCAACTCCTCTGCTTTAAATCAAGAAGCAAGCTCCTGATGAGTGTTCATGCAGCTGATTAGAAAATTGTCTTATAAACAGCATCATTAAATGGCATGCCAATCAGCGGTGATACAGTGGTATTGCTGGTGCCTATGTAAATTATAGTTATGCCCTACGCTTGGGAAACCTAAATGTATAGTTCTGAGATTTCTTATTGGCAATTAGATTATAAATGCTGTGTTCTAATGCTTAACAGCATGAGAATGTATTTATCGCATACTGTATCTGCAGAATACAGAAGGGAAAAAAAAATTCTAATTGGAGCAGACTTTCTGAAGAAGCTGTTATGAAGAAACCCCCAAGCTGAAAGCTTACAAAAGAGGAATCTTTTTTTAGGTTTTTCAGGAGTGATGCCACAGGAAAGCTATACGGACTGTAAGATCTCTTGACATGCATTCCACCCCCATTTATTTGGATTTACTATTTGTTTTATGATTTGTATCACCACCAACTTAAAATATACTAAAAATATTTGGACTTTTTGGAAAGGTTTTATTGGTTTTATCAATATGTTCTTATTAAATACAAAGAAAAGCTTCAAAATGTGTATAACACAAGCAACTGGTCTTCCACATACTGATCTAGACTTGTATTGATACAATGTGACATGCTTCATACAGTTACCTGTTAATAACACATGGACCCACATTAACTTGGATATAATACACATGGCAGATGACTCTTAAGAAATGCTAAGGCTGCAAAGTCATGGACTTAAGAGCTATGGGATGCCAGAATTAAAGTTTCCACGTGAAATGTAAATTCAGGTTCTTTAGCTTTCGTCCTTTAATTACACAGTCACATTAACCAAGCAGGGCAGACTCTTTCAGTAAATAGTATACTCTTAACTAACACACTTTGAGCTCTGATTCATCACAGGGCTTTATGCCTTATTTACTGCATAGATTTAAACTGCATTGAATGCACGCATATTAAATTCCTCACGGGCTTCTATATGTTGCTCGTTACAACAGAATTGATAATGCCATTGCACCTGTTAAACTGTTACAGAGCAAAGGCACAGACACATTAACGTTAAAAGTGCTTATCTTAAAGAGGATACCACAGCTTTCATTCTGGAGTATACTATGCTTTACAGGGCCAAGGCAGAGCTCTCAGGAATGTCAGGGTGCTGAGAGCTCAGCTCGAGTGCTAAGAAAAATGAACAGCTAACTTACAAGTAGCTAAAGTACTCGCAGAGAGTAAAAACTTTAGACAATGAACTGCCTGAACCACAAGAAAATCCCATTTTTCAGCAGTACTTCACCTTATTCCTCCCAGCTGTCTAAACTTCTGCAGTGGGAGAGGCTGAGGTTGTAAACATCTGCACCTTCAACTACAGCTCCTGATTCATTCCCAGAGAATACACCTGGGACACTGAATGATGCCAGTGTCCTGAATCTATAACCATGATTACACCCAAAAACACTAATTAATTTTATTTCTCTGTTTCTGGTTTTCCCTAATTTTAGAGTCTTGAACTGGTAGCCATAAGAGTGCAAGTAAAGAGTTTTCCTTCTTGTTTTCAAATCAAATGTCTAATGCCATCCTTTGCTGTTGGATCAATACCCAGGCAGATCCTGTGGACAGGCCTGCGTCACTTGAGCCAACCAGTTTACTGACAGCAGAAGTAGGTTATTATGCCTGGACAGCAGTGGAAAATGAGGGAGACTGCTAACAGCAGAGAAATAACAAGACCAAGAAATTTTGATCTCAATTCAGTGCTTCAAAAGGGAAGATGTCAACTGTCTACTTAAAACACCTCTGCTCTCATTTTCTCAACCTCTGTATTCATATATGCCCTTTCTTCTCTCCAAAACATGTTTCTAATCCCAAATGCGATCTCCTCATGTCTTGGTTTGAAAGACAGGTGTCTGCCAAGGAAGGCAGGAGCCCCCCCTGGAATGGCAGATG
>JAVJGG010000009.1:5933162-5947997 GCA_035590195.1 Aviceda cuculoides
TCAACACTGTTTCCAGCACAAATCCAAAACATAGCCCCATACCAGCTACTATGAAGAAAATTAACTCTATCCCAGCCCCAACTAGCACACTGCCCAGAAGCAGCCACAGCTGCTTCTACAGCAAGACATGTATTCATGTATCAGAAATCTGTATTTTTCAACTCACCTGAAAACAACAGATTTGCTTAGTTGTCTGTAATTGGTATGTATGGCTAAAATTAATAGTTCCAGAGCACAGTCACTACAGTCAGTTGTTAACGGCTTATTAATTATATGTCAGGATGCCACAAACAACTTACAGCCAGAACATAACTTTTTAGAAGCATCCAACAAAAGTCAGTGACGACATACACCAGACTTTTGTCCTCTCCAGAACTTTGTATAACAGCAAGGAAAAATCCACCTCTTCTTTTCCGCAAACATCTAGAAGCAAAAACTAGGAGAGAGCAGGGCCCCCTCAGATACAACGTGCCAAGTGTTTACAAAGGGAGCAGCAAATGAAGAATTGAGACACTGTAGAGGGAATAGCCAGAACTGTTTGCCATTAAGGTAGAGGAACAGATCACTGCAGAGGAAATAATTTCCCTCAGTGCCATGTTTTTGGGGAGAAGAGATCAATCACATACACCAGTATATACTAAAATATAAACAGAACTAAAAAGTCCATAAACAAATTGGAAAGGAGGAGTCAATTCTTAATGGTTACGCCTACCTGCTTGAACAACCCCCCCCAAATCTAAATAGCCTACTTGTTCATTAACTGAGTCACCACAGACAAACGCACCTCGTTTTTTAACTCTGGGACACTCTAGCCAGATGTGATTGATTTGTCCTCCTACCGGTCCTTGCCCTTTTGTGGTTCTGCAGAGACCTTGGGAACTGGCAATAACTCATCACATGCCTCAGAGAGCTTTCTTGGTTTTGGTAATCTCTCGGCAGTGTGACATTTACATTTATTATGGCTGATTCTGGGCATTTAAGTATGAAAACAATTAAAGTATATTTGCAAGGGATATGACAAATGAGCATTTGTACTCTGGCCAATTTTTCACTGACTTTCATGCAAGTACACCATTACATTTCAGCTTTGCCTCTGCCACTGTCTAAATGAGATGATTTTCCACTATCCGTATGGGCAGGTTGACTGATGAGAATGCCTTTAGGGTTAAGTGTCTTTAGTATAAACTCAAAGGTCTCTTGGACAAATTCTGCCCCCGCACTCACCGATGAAAATGCAGAGCCACCACTGAAATCCACACAACTACTTTGGACCCCCACCAATCTAAATGGTAGCTCTCTGGCTCTCTGCAGATCTCTCTTTTCCCCAGAAAGGTGCTTCGTCTTTACAACTTACAACAATCATGACAGCACCTGTAGATTAGACAGATCCTTCAGCAGCAGCAGGTTGTTTTTGATTTTGATGTGACTTTAGTATTCTCACCAATCTACTGCCACCAGAGAGATGAGGATTATCTGCACCAAAGCTGGGCTGAAGCAGAGCACCTCCTTCTTCATACCTCCAGGTTCCATTTCCATTAGCGGAAGGAGGGACTGAAGTAACATAGGGCATGCAAGGGAAAGAACAGTATTTTGCTCTCTTGACAACCCTCTCACCTCTATATTAACAATGAAATTAGTTTCCATAGTTGCAATGTGCCAAGGCAATGTATCTAGACATAAATAAGTGTCTCCAGTTTACCTCGAGATGGTATTAGGTTGTGGAGAGCCATCCGCTCTGTGCATAGCTGTGCTGGAGAAGTCTCTCCGTGATTTTTTTATTCTACCCCTTCCTGGCAATTACTGCCTATTACTGCTGTATGGAAGGATCATATATGCACTCCCTATGAACCATTAAAGACGGTCATCCAGCTGGGCTAAACTTACTGCTGGAAGTGGTTTGAGCTAGTCCAGAACCAAGGTACTCGCATGAATCTTTCCGTAAGTGGAGTCCTACAGCAGTAATGTTGCCCCAACAGTGTGATCTGGAAGAGCATATCTGTTTATCACCTTAAAGCAGCCTTTCCAGACTGAATGCCAGGACCCTGCTACCTTGCTAAAGAGCTGGAACCAAATCTCCCTCCCACTAATTCCAAACATTCATTGAAATACGTGGAAATGGCATGAATGTGTTACCTCAAATCTCCATTTCAAGCCCCTTCACAAAGTTTGACTGAGTGTTCAAGCTGCTGTTCAGAAAAAAAATGCAAATACAGCTTTAGGGCCCCAGCACAACTGAGCTCTGTGCTCATCAGTCCTTTAATGTACGCCAAATGGTCTTTTTGGTTCGAAATCATTTCATGCAATGCTAAGCAATGCCCTCATTGTTGCTTTTGCTGACTTGCAGTAAACCAGTGGGATGCCAGGCTGCTACCATCAGAACATCTGCTTTATTGGGAAAGTATTTCAGGAGGCCTCGCCTTGTAACAAATGATGTGACCCCAGAAAGCAGATAGCACTCCTGCAGGCAAATAGCTCGCAAAAGGTCAAAACCACCCAAAGCTTCGGGAGCACCAGTACTGTTTCTGTCACCCTGCCCTACCCAGGATCTTATAATTGTAATGAATAAGGGACAAAATACATCACTGAAGCTCTGAAGATAGATCCCAGTTGATGGACTGTGAGTCTTCTACCAGTGAAGAACTGAGAAGGGAGGGAAGGAGAGGAAAGCAGAGGAGAGGGGAATCCAGCTGTGAAGCTTTTTACTCTGCCACTGAAAACAGAACTACTCCTGTTTAGGAGCTTTTGCTCCTAAATGCTGCTTAGTTTGCCTCAGAATGAACTGGGGGAGCAGAATGTGCCATATAAACTATATTTCAGTTATGAAACAGGTTACAGAGTGCTTATACAAACAGCTTCATTAGCACACAGATACCTGTCCATCTTAATTTACACCCTTTCCCAGAAGAGTCCCTCACAGTCCAACTTATTTTAAGGAGTTACTCATTTTCTTTGGTCATTTAGACTCTGAATTCTCCTAAAACACAAAACTCCACTGCTTTTGTAATCTTCTTGTTCCATTCACAACGCAATGTCAACAAAACCCCAATGAAGTAAAACAATGAGGAAATCAGTGCAAAAATATCAATTTTACTAACAATATAAACAGCATCAGAAAGATTTTGGATCCTGTTTACCTGTGAAGTTAGTAGTCAGTGGATGCTCTGTTGCTACAGTTAGAGAAAGGTCTTGCTCTCATTGTTATTGCTATTGAAGTGAAATGACAGTGGGGCTTTTCTGAATGGTAGCATTTTACAGCAATTTAACTTCCTGCCTAAAGAAGCAAATTTGCATGAAAATTATCTGGAAAGCACAATCAATCACATACACACATAGTTTATATATATATGCTGGCATTTTCAGTACAGGTATGACATACAGCATATCAAAGGCCATAGGGATGAAGAGTAAATTAGTTGGCAAGATTATTTTCTACAGCAATTTCCTAGAAAAGGAACCATTTCCTAGAAAAGCCTACCATTACCCTCCAACCTCTTCTTCAATGAGCAGTGCAGTTGATTTCTACCTTCATTCTTATTAACCTTCCATGAAAGCACCACTGAGGACCTAATGAAGAATGCTGGGTAGTTCTGGCATTATTGGATTTTTCGTTATTTATTTATTAGACATGAGAGCTGTTATCAGCAAGCAGCCAGGTGAGTCAAATCACATAAAGCATTATCTGATTCCTGTGCTGTAAATCAGATTTTAATAGAGAAAAAAATCTGTATCCCTTTGGGAGTGGAAAGAATATGTTTATAATGTGTTCTGAATGTGTGCTACATAAAAGCAAGCATGGACAAAAAATATTTTCTCTAATCAATTTTCCACTTTCTTCTCCAAGTTCTTTCACCCAAAAGATGAGAACTAAAATAAATGAAAGTTCTGTTTGTGCCAAGTGCTAGCAAATAACTAAGGTAAGATAAGCATGCATAAAAGCATGCATACATGTTGCATCCTCACACAGACACACAAAAAATTACTGTATTCTGGAATATTAAAAATATAATCAAGACATCGCTGTTTCTCTCCTGGCAGAATAATTTACAGATTTCAGGTTTATCTAATTCAGTCGTTGAAATGAGACCTTTCGTAGCCTACACTCAACCTCAATACAGCTTCTGTCTTTCTTATGTATTTATCCTTGTCTTTTTCTATTCAGAAGCTATGAAGTCTCATGACAGCACCTGTAGATTAGACACAGATAACATCTGACGACCCATTGAAGGTTTTACAAATTTTAATCAGCAGAGTAATCTAGATATGCTCAGACAGAAATCAGTGTTAAACATTAAAAACCTTGATGCGAAGCCAGCTCCTTCTTGTACTGCAGTGTTATTTGAATTTTGAGTTGCTGGAAATTACTGTTTGCAAAAATGAGGGCTCCCCTCTCACCAAACGCATCATATTTGACTGTTCAGACACAACTGAAATTCTGGAATTAGTTTATTGCCCAGTTACTTAAAACAAATATTTTGAGGACTCAAAAATTACTTTTTAAAACCAAATTTGTTAGGTCATATTCAATTACTTCCATAACAAACTGAAGAAAAAGGCTTTTCATGTCACGTTTGGCTTAAAAATTCAATTTCTTTCATGATTTACACATAAAAAATGAATTTATAACCAAACAATTTTATTCATTGAGGTTTATCAAGGTGTGTGCTCAGAGTGCCATTAATGAATGAACAGGGAAAGCTCTGCCACTGCCAGACAGCAGCAGCAATGCTGACATCCCTGTCACACTTCAGTATCTTCTTATTCCCTTTTCTTCCCAGGTGAGCCTTTGCTTCTCCATTAAAATTTACAGGAGGACTAACATTTTAAAAAGTAACTGCAAAACTACAGGCAGCACAGAGGTCATTAACAAGTGAAAACTAATATCAAACTTAGGTTATCTGGATGTAAGGCTTATTTATTAGGGAGAAAATCCAGCCAAATAACTAACCACATGCTGTATTCGAGATACTAGTTTCCCTTTTGGGGGATGCAACTACCTTTTAATTTGTTTTATCAGTATCTGAACAATAACCTGATTCAAAATCTGTATTTGGATGAGTAACGGTTAGCTCTAGTCACTTGGGCACAAGAGCAGTTTCAGGTTGTAATGACCTTGGTGTCTCAGATAGATTAAACACCTTCAAGGAAGACCAGATCATTTTCATTTTTATATATCTGTGATGAAAATGCAGAGAAATAAATGAAGGAACTACAGCCTGTGAGAAATGTGAATACCGAGACTGACAGTGTAGCCTGTAATGGGGTACAGTGTACACATCACTAAGGAAAACACTGTAAAGGTCCGAGGTTTCCTCTTGGAAACAGCAACAAGGACTGGGAGAAGCAGAGATGGTGTCATGTTAACATGAAACAAGTAGGAAACAGTCACTTAAACACTTTTTTTGTCCCCCAGAAAAAGAAGAAAAAACGCCAAATTAAGTGTAATAAAAATCCCCCTAGGTCCATATCTAGCTATGCCTCTAAGTAACCTGAAGAAGTTTATTACAGCACAACTAGATGGATAAACATGGAAGAAACTGGTATCTCAACCCAATCCTAGATGCAAACTTACTGTTTGTTACCATTGCACCTCCTGCTGTGTTCCCATCCAGCTGGCACAGCTAGACTAGCAACCCCTTTCTCCTTAGCTTCAGAAGATCAGGCGATCATAATTTAGTAGCAACAAAGACATGTGATTTGAGGGAGCAAACAGATCATCTTTAAAATTACCATCTTTCTAATGAGCCCCTTGTAAATCTGATGAAATTTATGTCATTAAACTAAAAAAAATTCTGATGTACCTGAAAAATAATTTTCTAAACTAAAAATCAAAGCCACAAGAAAGGACTGCAACCTCACAGCATCTACCACATTTTGATCTACAGAGTACCCTTTTGCAAAGTGACACAGGCTTCAAAGATGCTCCCTTCATTAACATGAGGCTGGTTTGAGCTTCTTTCACCTCAGTCTGGAGGGCAGAACATTTACTGAGAAATGAGTAGTCCCTCAGTGCAACAGGCCACAAAATTCGCTGTACAACATGAGATGAGCAGATGAAGATTCAGTACACTACTTGTCAACTGTACTTATCCATACAAATGAAAATATTTGACTCTTTCAAATTAAGAGAACATCCCTTATACAATACATTCAGCTCTTACACTCCAGTTTAAAAGGATGAAATCACTAGCCAGAGAGCTCTTCACTTGGCAAGTCCCTCACATACTGAAATTAATGCCATATTTATATTTTTTTTATCATTAGTGAGCTACTAATGCCTACCACCTCCTTAACTGCACATGCTCAAACACTCAGTGGAACAAGACACTCCCTAGACTAGCACAGGTGCTGCTGGCCAGCACAGTGGGTCAACCTCAGATTAATTATTAGCCAACGAAGGCACTTCACTGCAAACTTGAGAACCATGTGCCCTTTCTACATGGGATGGTTCTAAAGTCTGGCCATGTAAATCAGATTACATGACCAGAGCCTCTCAATTATTCCTTTGCTTCTGTTAAGTTTTAAGGAAACTTTATCTAAAATATCCCATTATTTTCCTGAGTAAATACATCCCAAATGTCTCAGTGTGGGAGAAGGGGGCAGAAGCATGAAGATTGTTTCAATTTTTTTCGGTCAAGAAACCTCCTTTCTCTACCAATAAATGTTCCTGTTCTAGATCAAATGTATTTTTTCCCACTTTAAAATAAGAAAAAGATCTATTCATTCAGAGCTGACAAACAGACAATATACATGAAGAAGTTCAGGAGAAGTGAGGTAGCTTTAATAATCTGTATCACATTATTATTTGTCTGTTGTAACTTTATGGCTTATAACCAGGAGTTTAGGCACTTGCAGCTTCCCCTCCCTGGAGGGCAATGTATTAAGATGGTAATGTATCATGACCTCAACAAATGTTCTATTTAAACAGCACAATGACTCCCAAATGGAAAACATGTTTCTGCCTGCAATATCTCACGTTTAAATATATTTCTCTTCTTTTTTTAAAGAAAAAACAACTTATTTCTAGAAAAAATGGCCTGGCAGTGATTTAGTGCCATGCTCCACCTTCAAACACATAAGGCCCTTCAGCACTGGTGAGACTGGTGTAAATGTGCAGTTAGGATAACGTCAAACCGACCGTCCCGGAGGTGTCTGACTTACTGAGGTTCCACCTGAGGCCTGTCGTGGTCACGCTCTCACAGGAATTCCCAATGGGGATGAGGCCACACCAGGTGCCTTCCAGTCCCGTGTCCACATGCAACTTGTGCTTGCCCTGCAAGACAGAAGGGCCTCTGGAGTCAGTGCTCGCCAGGGATGCAAATGGCATTTGTCAACAGACCTTGCAAATAAAACAGAAAGTAGTAAAAACAGAAGATGGAGACAGGTCCAGAATGTCCCCCAAAGGCTCAGGAATATTTGGCTGCAGGAATTCAGGTCGTTGGTGTTTACAGAGGCAGGAGAGACGTGTGCTTAGGTTCCAGACCTCAGGGCTTTCAAAAAGTTTGTTTCTGGACTCTTCTAAGCAGAATCTGGCTTTGCTCATTCTTCCCTGGCACTTTTTGAAGAGGTACTTCTGTCAAAGCTAGGCTCTTTATTCTTGTGAAATTAAGGCATCCTGACCCATTAATTTGTTTTTTTCCTCATCTAAACATCTGCATTGACTTCCTAAACAATGCTAGTCAAAGCACCACTGAAACTCCTTCATTATTTTGACAACATCTGTAAAATTTCATGTACTTCTTCAGGGATGTTGTCTTCCCAGAAGGAAGAATACGTGCAGAAACTTAACTAGGTGCTAGAGAAATTAACCTAAATATTTAGAGTAACATGCTTATACAAAGAAGAACAAAGTGAAATTAAAATACATTTTTTGTACATCTAAGATAAATTCATCTTGTAACTATCAAGTTCATGGGATGCAGGAAAAGCAGCAGCTATTAATGATGATGGATTTGTGACCAAGCTCTTAATTAGTACTCATAGAACCTCTGTGAACATCTTGCCAGGTATCAGCATATGAACAGTTACAAGGAAGAGTAGATAGTGGAAATCTTTTACAGAGTGAAAAAAAGAAAATGACCAACCACCCTGAATGTTAGAGTTCTGGCACAATTTGTATTCTAAGAAACCAAGAAATTGTTTATGAAAACTAGCTACAAGAAAACAGCAAATGCAAAACAGTGACAAGATCAGTGGAGAAATCATCCTCTGGCCTCTTCTACACAGGTAATTTATTCTTTCAAACAAACATGGGCTTCATCTGGGGGAACATTAGGATTCTATGAAATAGAGGATTTGGGGGGGTTTATTTTATCCTCTTGTGGATGCACAGGCAAGTTAAACCCCTGAGCATGTCTTTTATTCACAAATTCTTCATCACTATAAATAAAATCAGATATGCCTATTTATTAATCTATTAAAATAAAAGAACTCTCTGAAATGCAATGGGTATTTAGCAAGTACTTTGCTAAGCAAGAAACCAAGGTTTTATACCAAAAGAAAAAAGAACAGCTGAACCCTGAAACTCAGGTAAATGTCCCAAGCAGCAAAAATACTTTCTCACAAATTTTATTTTACGGAATGTATTTAAGCTTTTTTCTTATGTCCTGTCCTCTCATATGCTCATTCCAAATGCCCTTGCAGATATAAAGGCACTAGTTAGATAGTCAAACCTGGAGGCAAAATATCTTATTGCTGAGATGTTGATGTCTGAGGCGTTCGACAGCTTCTCCTGTTAATGCCAAATGCATTATGAAGAAACAACTTCAATACATGTCATGCTCTCAGTTAACAAATGAACCTTGGAAAAGCTGTCAATTAGGGAGTATCAGATTGCATAGCTTAAGCCTGTTTGATTGTTTGCAGAGCAACAAGAAAACCAATCCAATATCATCTATCTTCTCAGGGTGTCCAGCTTCATGTGGTGATGAGCCATGTATTTCTATAGTGGTTGTGAATGCTTGCCTGCCAAAGTCAGAGGTGTAACAAATTCAGGTCGATAACCTTTTAGCTATGCAATATGCCATGCTACTTCTCTCTCGCAGTACAGAGGGAGGAGGAAAGGGAGAGGAGAGTTACAAGTACAGGCTTTCTTGTTATGCAGTTGCAGATATTGTCTATAATGAAGCTGTTGAGGAAGGAGAGAACGAAGGGGTGGGACTGTCTGTTCCCAGTGAATGTACATATTGCTGCTCAGAGCTACTTGAGGAGAGGAGCAAACTCACTACATTTGTCAATTAGTAAAGGAATATGAAAAGGAGAGGTAAAAGTAACTGGTCCGACAGAGAACCTGATTAAATCCTGTATTCTCGAAAACTGTGTCTACCTACTATTAGGTTTGCATTTCCTATTTTATGACATTCTGGCCCAGCTTCCAGATAGGGATTCAATTCAATAGAAATTTATGCAGAAAGCTGCCTTTCTGTGCCTATGAAATAAATCTTTAAAACAAAAGATGCCATTACCAGAGGCTCGCCAATATCCAGGACTTTATCAGGAGTCTTTCAATGTCTGATACTTCCCCAAAATCCCAGTTCACACATCCCAGTGATTATGTGAGAATCTTGACTTTCTTCCCTAAAAGGACATTTCTAGCCCTCAGTTGTTACAAGAAATTTCAAACTAGGAGCCCAAAGGGCTAAACCCAAGGCAGCAAGTAAACAGGAATTGAAATATTAAAATGCAGATTATTTTTTTAAAAATACTTTTTTTAAAAAAGCCAAACTCATGGCTTAGGGATTGGTTCACTGATATTAGATAAGACAGTTTTTAAGACTTCTTTAAATAAATCAATAAGGGATCTTACTATTATTAGGGACAGTGGGGACAGAAAAGGGAAACGATTGCTGGGGAAAAAAAAACATAACCCCCCAAACAACCCACTCATTTTTGCCAAAAAAAAAATTAATCAGCCAATGCATTTGTGCAGTAAGGCTCTAAATTCGAAGCACTGTGAGTCTGCCATGGGAGAAATGAGGTGCCCAAGCTTATCTTCAAATTTTTGAGTACAGCTCTTTCAACCAAACAAGATGGTACTGCTATTTGCAGGAGGAAGAGCGGATCAGAGCTTGTAATTTGCAAATATAAGTAATAATTTGTTCTATTTAAGTCTCTGTGATTAAAGGAACAATTATATACTGGCACTTAAAATATGAAGCTGTTTTCAGTTTCTGCAGAACTCAAAGTTCCAAATTTAGGATTAAAAAGAAAACCAAATTTTGACTAAATAAATCCCTCCTTCTTAAGTATTTTTCCCTCTATAGGAGGTAACTGAAATATTTTCACATTTAACTTAAGAATCAAATATTACCATGTTTGAATGATACTGGTGATAAAATAATGGCAAATAATACAGCTGCATTGATTTTTATCTTATTAAGTCAGTTTTGAAAAACATTGATCAATCTTCAGCATTGATTTTTTTTTCTTCATTTTGTCTCTGATGCTAGGAAATAAGATCAATTTCCAAGTTCAGCAATAAGAAGAAAATGTCAGAAGATGTTTTTAATAATGCTTCATCCCTATAGGTTAAACTTTTCCTTTTGATTCTAATGTCTTGTGTGATAATAAAGAATTTAAGCAGTGGTGGTTAAATATAAACCCACTCCAACCCTGGTTTTGCAGAGGAAAGACCTAAAGACATAGTTGTTCTCTGTCACACCTCCTAACTCAAATGAATGTAATTCTGATTGCCAGGAACTCATATACCTAACTTTATTCAAGGTTGTAAGACACTAAAATCCTTAGTCAAAAGCTGAAAAGCATATGAATAGTATCAAGATAAAATCCAGTAGCTTCTATGCGTGCACAGGTACCCTACAGGCACTTCATAAAAGTATAGAGAAAATTACTTCTCCAAGTGCTTTCCAGACCAACTTGAATAAATGTATGCAATGAATGTATACTCTACAATAGATATCAAGCGACAAAATGTTATGAAAGAGAAAGAGAATGGGGACTGATCTTCAGTACTGCATTCTGAAGGGATCTGAAGGAGGGAAACCTGGAACCTGGCAGGTTGAAACTGGACACAGAGAAGAGGCACAAAGCCAGTTAACAAGATGCTGGTGAAGAATAAGGAATTAAAATTAAGCTTTAAAAAACAAATGAAGAAAGATATAATAAACAGATCTCAGAAACTGATGAATGACTAGGCATTGTGAAAGGTTAACAGGGAAGGAAAAGGAACAAGTTACAGGATTAGAGGACAAAGCAACCTTATTCTAATTTTCAGGCTGCCCTGACAGTTTGTCCAGTATAAATAAATCTACTGAATAACTTATCTCCTAGAAGTCGCTGATTTTCTAAACAGCGTACTTTCACCTGTGCTTGCTGTGAAATCTGGGACTACAGACAAACAGGATTTCTTGAGATCTGGCCGACTGCTCTATGAAACCTTCTCCACTAGCTAGATCTTTTTTTCCATAATATTTTGATAAAGCATCTTTTTATATCAGACTTATTTCAATGATTACTCCATAGATGGCAGCACACACTTATAAACAACAACAGCAGCAAAAAACTAAATACAGATGTCATAGTGTTACCCAGGGAAAAGGCAAAAACCACAATCTGTTTTAGCACATAAACATCTGGGTGCAAAAAATAGTATATAGATAAAAGACTCAGAGAATGGGCGGAAATCAACACTCTGCAGCAGAGAGGAGGAGGAAAGCAACAAGGATGAAACTAAGCCGAGAACATTTGTGTTTAAAATACAATTCAACATTTATGTTTAAAATCAGCTGTTCAAGGCCAGGTTGGATGGGGCTTTGAGCAATCTCATCTAGTGGAAGGTGTCCCTGCTGCGGAGTTGGAACTAGATGATCTTTAAGGTCCCTTCCAACCCAAACTGTTCTATGATTCTACGATTCTATTATAAATACAATGATTGGCAATAAAGTAAAAACAAAGTTCCAGAAATTTTTCTACTAATCATTAGTTGTGTAAAAGCTTGACTTAACAATAATGAAAGCTTTTAGGCTGAGATTCTGAGCATGATAAATACAACCAATTTTTCTAAAAGGATGTATTTAAGAAGAGCTATTTTGTTATAACCCTAAAATATCATCAATTGTCTTTTCAAAAAAATATATATAGTGCCAAGTTGCTATTACATGAATGCTATTCAAAGAACGTTATCTGAGCCAGCCAGGCTTTTTGTTGCTATTGAAAATAAAAGTATCCATAGTTCCAGTGAAAACTCAGAAGTCTAAAAGCTATTCTATATCATATCAATGACTGCTTAAACTCATATGGTAAAACCAGCAAATTTATTGTACTTCAGAACAATATTCAAAACTGTTGGACCCAATCCTGCCGATCCTTACTATCAAATGTTAGTAGTTCTCCTGTACTGAAATGGATAGATTTCAGTATATCAGTTATTTGCAAGACAGAGCCCCACCAAGCCTACCCTTCAAGAAGAGCACTTCATAAAATGACGACTCTATAGTGAATAAAATCCCAGGCAGTAGAGAGAGAATAAATTATAATCATTATTAGACCCAATTAATGAACACATCTGCTTCAAACCAATTTATGACAAGGGTCTAGAAAGAAATCCCTGCGGAGGTAGGTGCCACTAAAACAAAAAGATTTACTATACCCTGAGGTTATACGTTTAAGTGGTTGCTACTGTATATCTAACATACAAATTATCCACAAAGAGCAAATGATCCCAGAGTTTCACACATTCACACATGAACTTTTTCTACAGGCCTAGTAAAACCCTCCTGAGAGTACACTTCTCATGTAATATCAGCGACATGTTTTACTGAGCACAGTAGGTGCATCCCTTATTTGCCCATCACCTGTTGCAGCATGAGCAAGTAAAACAACTATCTTCTGCAGTCAAGCCTGTATGACTGACAAGAAAATAGCGATTATAGGTGCAAGAAATGCAAAAGTATATTTGTCTCTGGAGACTGCAAGCAGTTAAAACTGCCAGGAGCATAGACACTGCTAACATGCACACAAATGAAGAGATGAAAGCACTTCATCAAGCAAATAAGATACCAGTGAATACAAAAGCTACCTTAAAAGGGAGTTTGGGTAGTTTAATCTTTTCATAGACATATCTTAAAGATTGACAAATGCCATAAATACTAATTATTGTTCTCCTCTGAATACTACCCTAAAGAAAAACTCATTCTGTTGAAACTTCCCACTTGCAAACGAAATTCCACAACATTTTCTTCAGTCTACCATAAATCAATGCAAAATACACCACAAATGCAGCGTGCAACTATGATAATCAAGAACTGGCTGGTCCTTCTCTAAATTCAAGCACTGGCTCTGTGCGACATTTTATCCTTGAGCTTGTGCATTTGATGCCCTATCCTCAGCAGACCCATCATTATAGGTTTAATTAGCATTTTTAGTGATGCCTTAAAAAAATCAGAACCATTTTCTTTATATCTGTTTATGAGACTACAGAGTATAATAGATTGCAGATAAGAGTGAAAAGTAGACAAGCTGCTGAAGATTTCGTATTGCCTGTATAATTATTAGGCAATGTTGTAGTTAAATTGTCAATCTAGAGGGGCCTTTACTAAGGGCACTAATATTCTATAATTCCTAAGTGATGAAAATTAAAGCATAATCTTTCTCATCATCCACCAGTTTATAATAAATTTAGTGTCACTGCTTGTTCTTTTTTGTGCATTTCTACAGGCAAGAGTCTGGAGGATCTCTTCTACCTAGACTACATTCTCTTATTCTCCTTGGTATTAGAAAAGCATGGAAGTTAATTTAAAAGACAGGATATTGTTCACCTAACTTGTAGCAAGAAACAATTTCTTCTTCATAGCACTGAATTACTAAGTATTGCTGGAAGGCACTTTTATGCTATGTAAAAATACACAGAATTTTTGTGTGAGTATATAGTGCTAGGTTTTTTTTGTTTTGTTTTTTTTGAAAGTGCTTAGGCTCTGCTGCTATACAAGAAAAAAAGTATGGTTACCAGGCCTAATACACACCAGTGTTTACTAACATATTTGATACTTACGACAACATTTGATACTTTTTTTTTCTTGTCTGGGTTGCTCTGATCAGGTTGCTTTCTCTATGTATCTTGCTTTCTCTTCCCTATTATAGCTAATCTGTCTTCCCTTTCACATAGTTCTTCATAGTCCATCCTGTGATGGAGCCTATCATGTCCTGTTTAGCCAGAAGAGATTAATTAATTTTTCCTATCATCAACTACTGACCATCTGAATCTTGCCTGGCTGTTGCAGCAGGCACCTTCATGACTTCCCCTAATATTCAAATCTGTTTATCTGTTCTCAGAAGTCTTCCCAGACATACTGGCAAATCTCTGTAGCTCTTCTCCAAAATCTCACTTGGAAATCTTCTCTACTACATAAGTAAGGAGAATGATCAACAAGCTGCTGGTCAATATCTTCTTATAGTTTCTTGTACTCTTCAATCTACATCCAGGTCATGCCCTTGCTTTTTTATGGGTTATATGATGCAGCAAATCATGCACCCACAAATCCTCTTATATACCACCATCCTTTTAGTAGAACTGGCTTTGTATCCAGGGGGTTTCATGTTAGGATTAGGGGCTTCATAAAAGCCTGGCCTCTGTAATTTCTTTGGTGCAAACTGATAGACAGACCTCTTTGCATTGAGTGGGGGAATCTCACAAATGATCTTTTAGAATCATAGAATCATTTAGGTTGGAAAAGACCTTCAAGATTATTGAGTATAACCATCATCCATGCTCACTAAACCATGCTATGGAGTACCCCGTCTACGTGCTTTTTGAATACCTCCAGGGATGGTGACTCAACCACTTCCCTGGGCAGCCTATTCCAATGTGTGACAACCCTCTCA
>JAVJGG010000009.1:5966684-5995272 GCA_035590195.1 Aviceda cuculoides
CGCTGCCTGCTGCCTCCCCGCCGGTTCCGCTTCGCTTACGGCGCCGGCTCGGCTGTGGGGCCGGGCTGCGCCGTGCTGGAGGCGGCCTTCCAGCGGTACTGGGCGCTGCTCTTCGCCGCCGCCCGCCCGACCGGTGAGGCGGGGCGGGGGGGGACGGGACGGGGGGCTCTGCGGCCTCCCCGTGGGGGGGGGCGAGGGGCTGCTGGAAGGGCGGTTGACCCTTAGGTGTGCGGCTTTATTCTTAAAAAAAAAAAAAAACAAACCCACGAAACCGAACCCTCGCTTGTTTTTGGGCTCAGACCACGGGGTTCGTGTGGGGGTCTGCTTTTTAGCCCCCTTATTTCCTCAGTTCGGCAGGGGCTGGTGGCGAGGGGAGATGGTGGCTGGGGTCTGATGGCGCGGTGGCTGGAATTGGGTCTCGTAGCGAAGGGCAGCGTTGCGCTCGCGTGTGGACGTCGGTGCCCGTGGCACGCACGTTTTGAAATAAAACCTAATCCTGGTTGGCACAGTGAGCATTTCTTGCATTTCTTTCAAGGAGTTAGGCTTTCGCTATCAGGAGTTTGCTCTTGCTGTCTCGTTTTTTTATCTCCTCCAGACCGTGTTTCAGCTGCCCAGCGCTTCGTTTTGCTTCCTTTTCTTGCAACTGCAGGGAGAGCTGCCGCCGCCGCCAGTGTTGCAATTGCTCCCGCTTTGGTGCTTTTTGCAAGTCGTGGCTCTTCCCTTTTCTAGCAGTTCTTGGTGTCCAGTGTGAAGCTTTTACCTTGAGGAAAGGCTTTTGTTCCTTCGTGTGTGTTTCTTCCAAGTACGTATTTGTGCCGTGGGGTTCTCTCTGCCAAAGTTAAGCCGCTACGCGTCCCGACGCAGCTTGGCTTTTCTGGCAGAGATTCATCCTGAAATTGTAGGGCGAGATGAGGAAAGGCAAAAGCTTTGAGAGCCTGGGCTTGATTTGTTGACAGGTTGTAAAGGTTTCTTGCGCCTGGACTTCTTGGTAGCATGTCTGGGATGAAATGCAGGAAGTTTTCTGGCTGCATTTGCGGAGGCAAACACAGGCTGGGGAGCTGGCCACGCATGGATGCTCAGTGCCTGCGTGGGTCTGCGGCAGCCTGAAGTGCTATATCTGGGGAATATGAAATGTTTCATTCATCAAAAAGAGCTAGTAACTCTGCCTCCAAGCGTTTTAAATGCCTGTGTGAACTCTGCTGCCACTGATCAAAGCAGAGAAGGGTAACAGTGTTGGAAGCCGCTCTGCTTCATCTCGAGTGCATCGTGCTTTGACAAAGGCAAGTTTGAAACACTGAGAAGAACCGTTTGGCTTATTTTATTTCTTCAACTCTTGTAAGTAGCAATAAAAATACATCTTGATTTGGGAGCTGAGAAGACTCCTCTTGTTTCTTTTTTGCTGCTAGGAGCTAAACTTTAAACAGCTGATACAGTTATTCACATTTTCCTGTTCCTCTTGGAGGGGAAATATGACAATCACATCAAGCAATTTTGTGTGATCTTGAGATTGAGCTCATACTCATCATTTTCCATACACCCTGCTTTATGACACTTAAACTACACAGTTAATTTTAAGGCTTTTTCCCCTCTTTGCCTTCCTTTTTTTTAAAACATGGGTGGTTAGTAAGAACAGGCAATGGAAACCCTGGATGGAAAGAAGTAGTTTATATTAATAGAGAAAATAAAAGGCAGAAACCATTTTCTGTCTGTTTTGGAAAGCTGCTATGTCAGTTCAAAAAGCAAGCGAGATTATGTCCAAATTCTGCATGCATCCTGGACTTCAAGTGTGAAAACAGACTAATTTAAGTTAGGAGGGACATACGAGGGTCTTTGGTCAAGCCCCTGCTCAAAACAGGGCCAAAGCTGGAGTTAGAGCCAACTTTGCAGTTGGGTCAAGCTTCTCAGGGCTGTGTCCAGCTGAAATTGTGGTATTTCCAAGGATGGAGAACTGACCCCTTGCTGAAGTGTTTGACCACCCTCAAGGTAAAGAATTATTTTCCTTATCTCTAATTGGGATTTCCCTTGTTGCTTTTCCCTTGTCTCTTGTCCTTAAGCTGGGCAGCTCTGAAATGAGTCCAGGAGAGACCCAGGACCCTGTGTGGAACTCAAGCCAGGACCCTCCATCTCTGATGTCTTCCTGCTGCTAACCTGCTGCAGTCATTGCGTTAACGTCCTTGTCTTCCAGTCTATGACCGTAATTAACTTGGCGTGTGCATTCACAGTGCTCTTCTGAACCATGAACTTCAGTCTTTGTGGTTGATGTGTCACTGATCCCTGCTGCGCCCATCTGCATTGCCTTCTAGGTGTGATAGTGGTGGTGCCTGCCTGCTCCTTGGCCAAGGAGGCCGTCTTCAGGTCTGGCAATGTCTCCCCGAGCGGGTTTAAACGTGGTGTGTGGTGGTGGGACCAATTCTGTTGAGGCTTCTTGATAGAATGAGTATTCCCCGTGTCCCCAGGCCTGAGAGTGGCTGTCCCTGGTGAGCTGCTGTCTTGCCGAGCAGAGGGAGCAGGTCTCGCTGTGCTGGCGTGCCAGCTCTCACATCTGCGAGGTTGCCTTGGCTACCGGCTCGTCTGTAACGGCGATGAAAGCTCAAAACAGAGGGCTATCTTCAAGCCATTTCCCTTTTCTCTGCAGAGGTTTCGCCATTCCTTCCTGGAGAAATGTGGGGGTTCTGGCTCCTGCGAGCTTTGGAGCACAGGCTCTTTGCATTTCACCTGGACGCTGGTGGTGCCGTGGTCTCTCTGAAGTCTGCTTGGTGCCTGGCTTCTGACCAGGCTCACTCAAAGCCAAGATTTTTATTTTTTAGTGAACATATTGAGCATTGGCTGTTCCTGGGAATGCTGTGGGGGTGTAGGCATGGACCTTGGCTGTGATTAGCAGGGTCCCACCCCACTAACCCACGCTCCTCCTGGCCATAGACTGCTGTGAGTAGACCCGTGTGTCTCAGCAAAGGCTGAACACCTCCCTTTGGAGTTGGGGGAGTGATTCCAGTGAGGACTCGGGCCTGTGCATCCTTGGAAGTGCTCCTTCACATAGGGAAGCGTGGCTAGAGCTGCTTAGGGTCTGAATGTGGCTGGGTTTATTTTTCTAGCCGCTGTGCCTGGGACCCGCTCTGCAGAACGTGAAGCCTTTCTGTGCTGGCTGAGACTTTTTGGTGGCCTCTAACTCGGCCCAACTCTGCAGTATGCTTGGATTCATTCTCCACCCTTTTTTACAGGGTTTCTTTGCCCTTTCTAAGAAGTGCGGGTAGCATAGCAGAGCTCTTGGGTTTGTGCTTTTTTCCTGGTGCTGGGAGAGTTTGGAAACATGAAGATCTTCACCCCCAGCTGGATAAGATTTGAGTGGTCGCGGCTGTTGCCTAGAGCAGGGGCTGGTGTCCAGGAAGCCTTGAGGGCTGCTGCTAGACCACACTCTGATGTCTCTCCTCTTTTGTGTGCTCCTTTAAGCTCCACTGCGAAGCCTTCCCTGGGGGGCTTCCTCACCAGCAGACCTTCTCCATGCTGAAGGTTAGGGTCAGCTCATGTGCTCCTGGTTGCCTGCGTTGGAAGAAGCCCCTGCTTAACACCCCTGTGCCTGCTCTGGGGTGAAGGAGGGGGTGCCCGTTTCTGCCACGTGAATTAAAAGTCCACGTACTCCTGCGCCTCCATCGCTAGCTGGGCTGGGAGGATGGCGATGGACTGGAAGGAGGGAAAAGAGCAAGGATGGGGTTGATGTCCGTGGTCTGTGTCCTTTGCAGAGAATGAGCCACCCTGGGGGAAGCCCTGCACTCAGCTCCTGGTCTTTGTTGCCACACCAGGCTGCGATGGGTTTCCCAGCCTGGACTCCAAGGAGAGCTGTAAGTACAGAGGTTGGGAGCGGGAGCGTGGCTGATTCTGTGCCAGTCGGAAATAGCATTGTGCTGCGCTTACCCCAGTTTTAGGGAGCCAGCCATCCTTACTCTGTTATTGAGAAACTGGGGAAAGGAGGGAGCAACTTACCTGAGGATGCTGATAAAGCAGCGGGAGAAGATTAAAACAGAAAAAGAAAGCCCCACATCTGTTCTCTGGGATCCCAGGGTGCAGTCCTGTATCAAAACTCCTGCCTGGTGCTGCTGCAGCCCTGTAGCTGGGGCTGTCATGGCCCATAGCGGTGTGTGATGGAGTGTGGGACCTAATGGCAGCACTGGCCCCTCTGATGCTGTGTTTCAGATAAACTGTCTGTCTTGGAAGGCTCCATGCTGCTCTCTGCGGATGCTGTCTGGGGAGCTCTCAGAGGTGAGATGTGCTTTCTGTGGGGCATTCCCGCTCTCCCTCCCTCAGGCCTGTGGGGATGTCTCTCTGTGCCTCTCTCTTTCCATAGACTTATTTGTTAATTGAGCTCTGTTCCTTTGGGGGAATCTATGCTGAGAAAGGGACTGTGTGTGGTTTTCCTGCAGGCCTGGAAACGTTCAGCCAGCTTGTTGGGAGAGATGAGAACGGCACGGTGAGTCCTGGCCTCATCTCCTGGGGGCAGTCAGCTCTCCGTAATGCTCCTGCCTCCATGGGGACAGGCTGAGGATTGCTGGGATGCTGGGGGTGAGGGGGGTACCAGCAGTGCAGCACAGCCTTGCCAAGGGCCAAGTAGAGATTCATGAATCCAGCCAGAATCCTGCCTTCTGAGCGAGTAAAGCGTTGCAGCTCTTTCTGGCTAGCTTGCACCCTGGGCAGTGAGGGTACCCCTCCTTGTCTCACCAGCCCTGGGGGACAAAGGTGACCCTGATTTTCTCCTGCTAATGGCTCTGTTGCCCAAAGCCCTGCTCACTTCTTCCTCATGTTCTCTGTGTGCAGTACTACATCAACAAGACAGAAATTGTGGATTTTCCCCGCTTCCCTCACCGGGGACTGTTGCTGGACACCTCTCGTCACTACCTCCCCCTGAGAGCCATCCTGGAAACTCTGGTAGGGTGCCTGTGCTGGGAGACAAGGTGGTTTAGTTGGGTGTCCCTTCTTCTGCGACAACTCAGGGCTCATTGAGTGGCCTGGAGGGCTTTTGGGGTTTTTTTGTGTTGCTCCTTTCCAAAGATTCTAGGAGCTGTCTAATGCATAGGCCACTGCATCTATATCTCATCGAGGAAGAGCTTGTCAAACCCAGGCTTTTTGAATAAAATCAGCTTGCTTGTCCCTAGATGAAGCAGCAGGCTGGGTTGGGATGCTGTGTGACCTCAATTCTCAATACAAAGATGTGCATCATGGAAAGATGCTTCTGTGCTGTAGGTCCTGCCTAGTGCCCATGGCTGGGTTTGCTCCCGGTGTAACTCTCAGCTGCCTCGATTGGGCGATTTCTCAGCTCCCTTTGTAAATAGGATAAGGAAGAAAACCCTGAGGAGTACCTTGGATTCTTGCAATCCAGATTACTTTTCAAGGCTGGGTTGTTTCTGAGGCAAGGGAAAACACTGGCTTCGTCCCAGCCACGTTAGATGAAGGTGGGTGGTGGTTCTGTGTTCTTCCCAAGCAGAATTAAACTTCCAGTTCTCCACCATTGTTTCACTTATAGGGAGAACAGGGACTTTATTGTGAGCAGAAGCGCTACTGGCCCTCTGCAGCTCTTTGTGGTGCTGGTGTATTTGAAGGGAGGTGTCTGAATCCCTCTAGGATCCTGGGAAGCACTTGAGGACTTTGCTTTCTTTGTCCTTCCGGAGCACAAGGACCTTGTCCCCTTTCTGTGGCAAGCCGGGTGACGTTTCAGAAGGGACAGGGCATGTTCATCTTTGTTCCTGTTCCTTCCCAGGATGTCATGGCTTACAACAAGTTCAATGTGTTTCACTGGCACATTGTGGACGACCCGTCTTTCCCCTATGAGAGCTTGACCTTCCCAGAGCTCAGCAAGCAGGTAACCTACCCGGATCACCGTGTACCGCGCAGCCCAGGGCGAGCAGATCCCTCCCTCGGCACCTGAGGATCTCCTGTGTTTCCCCAGGGAGCCTTCAACGCTATGAGCCACGTGTACACAGCCAGTGACGTGCAGACAGTGATTGAGTACGCCCGGCTGCGTGGCGTCAGAGTCGTTGCAGAGTTCGACACTCCTGGGCACACCCTCTCCTGGGGTCCAGGTGAGGAGCAGACCCTGCCTGCTGCTGCTGTGAGGAGGGTTGTAGTTGTACGGGGGGCAGGAAGGGGATCTGCAACCTGGGTCCCAAAAGCCAGGTGTGGGCAGCCGGTGTCCCACGGACTGGCTTTGAGGAGCAGACCGTCGTCTGGGGGAAGTAGGAGCCAATGGTCCGACTTATGGAGCAGTAGTCAAAGGGAAAAAGTTTCCACCTCTTCTTGAGTCCAAGCTGGGTGACTTTTGGGGAACACCTGCTCTGCCAAAACCAACATTACGGGCAATTGCAAGCGTTTTGCGTTTAACCAAGCTTCTTTGCTCTGCTCAGCTGCGCGCCAGTCCTGACAGGCTGCCTCCTGCTCCAAGGACTGCAAGCGTCTCCTCTTCCGTGTCTGGAAGTGCAAGAAGCTCCAGGAAAATGTTGCCTTGGCTTGCTCTCTCCTTCCCCTGCCTCCAAATGCCATGGCCCACACTGGAGTACGCCCTGTGCACGTGGTTGCAGCCAAAACTGTGGCTGCCCCCCTTCCCTGTCTGCAGTGGGTGCATGAAGCTGGGAGAGGGTGTTGGGGACTGCACCGTCATTATCTGTCCCCAGCAGGTCTGTGTGTGGTTTCCCACAGGAATCTCCCCAAAAAAGCAGTGGGGAGAGATACCAAGGAGAAACCTGGGAAGGGTGGAAACTAGCATCCTGCAAGGATTTGGTGTATCTGTGTTCCATCCTCACAGTAGCTGTTGCGGGGGGAAAAGGGGTGTCCAGCCTAAAAGGCTCGAGCTCTGATCTCAGTTGGAAGGGTGTGTTTGGGGCGGTAGTGGACGTGTGTGGGGGGAGCACAAGATGAGCGCAGAACACAGATCCCTCCCCATCAGATCAGGCTTCTTGAGCCAGAGATCATGTTTCTGCTGCTGTGATTGTGTCTTGTGTGCCATGCCCAGGTCTTCTGTCTTCACAGCCACGCTGAGGAGGGTCTGGGGGGTCATACAGTGCATATGGCCACATTTAGCCCCTTCCTCACTGTCCTGTGTTTGTTATGTGCTGTGTTTGTTAGGTGCTCCGGGCCTCCTGACTCCCTGCTATTTGGGCAAAGATCCTTCTGGGACCTATGGCCCCATCAACCCCATTCTTAACAGCACCTACCAGTTTGTGACCAGTTTGTTTCAAGAGGTCAGCGCTGTGTTCCCAGACTTCTTTCTTCACCTTGGTGGTGATGAGGTGGACTTTACCTGCTGGTGAGTCCGAGATCAGTCTGGGTGGGGATTGGGGGGAAAGTATCCGGGACTGGAGTCCCAGCCCATTGCTTTTTGGTCATGATCATCTGCAGATCTTTGGTGTCCTGCTCCCCCAGGCTCTGTGTGTTGGTGCCCGGGGTTTCTGTGCGCATGGTGACACTCGTTGTGGGAAGCTGCTGGTGCCGGTGCAGCCACAGCTCTTGGAATGCCGGGGCTAGCCTTGGACCGATGTGGGAAGGACTTGGCCGTGTCTTGGCTTTACTCCAGAGCTTGGGTTGCAGTGCTTTTATTCTCTTCTCTTTGGTACACAGGAAGTCCAATCCAAAAATTCGTGCCTTCATGAAGGAGATGGGCTTTGGTGAAGATTACAAAAAATTAGAGTCGTTCTACATCCAGAGGTGAGGATGGTTGCATTCTGGGCCTGCAGCTGCAGTATGTGACCAGCACAAGTATCTTCTGCTGTCTCGGGGACGCCAGATCTCCTTTTCAGGAGCACGCCCATTGTGGCCTGTCTCCCTGACCCCAAAGGGAGTAGCCTAGCTGCGTTTTATTGAGAGATTGACCACAAAAAAAGCCTGGGGCTGAGGAGAAAGAAGCCCCATAAGGGGCTGTGCTTTCTCCCTTCTCCTTCAGAAGTACCTTCACGTCCCACTGTGGGTGTTGGGAATATTGGGACTGCTGCTTTTGCTGTATGCAACCAGCAAAGAGAGGGGAGTGTAGCTGGAATGACCCAAAACTCGATGCTCTTTCCGCTCCAGGCTTCTGGACATAATCTCTTCCCTCGGCAAAGGTTATATCGTGTGGCAGGAGGTGTTTGACAATGGAGTGAAGGTGAGAGCTGCCTGCTTTCCCTAATGCAGTTGACTGTGCTGGGGTGAACAGCACCAGCACCACAGCCAGACGCACTGGTGGGCTCTGGTGGTGCCGTGCTGGGGGTGGCTGGGGGTACTCTGTTATGGCACTGGGCTTGATGATGAGATGGTGCTGCCAGTGAGCTGCTGTCATGGTGGCTTTATCACACTGCTGTCAACGGTCTCTTCCCTCCGTATATACAGGTGTATATACACCTGCAAGAGGCAGCTTTTACCCCTGCCCAGGACATGCTGCAAATGGGCTTCTCCCTCCCTCTGCTTCTGCAAACCAGATGGGAAGTGGCTCAAAAGTCAAGCCAAAGTCTGCTTCAGTTTTCCCATCGAGGGTGTTTGGAGCTGTGGATGGGTCAGAGCACTCTGCTTGCAGGGGGAGATGCTCTTGTTGTTGCGCTGATCCCATGCACAGGGTTCACGTGTGCTCTTCAGGTGAGGCCAGATACCATCATCCACGTGTGGAAGGAGAACTCCATACCGTACATGGAGGAGATGGCAAATGTCACCAAGGCCGGCTACCGGGCTCTGCTCTCTGCCCCCTGGTACCTCAACCGCATCTCCTACGGGCAGGACTGGATGGCAGCCTACCAGGTGGAGCCCTTGAAGTTTGAAGGTGTGTTCCTTGCATCCCCTTCCCGTGTGGCAGCTGGCTTGTCACTCAGAGGTAGCACCAGGGCTGGCTGTCTTGCTAATCTGCTCTCTCTGCTGGTGTGAAGGTGCATGAAGGACTGTGTCCTTGGTTCCTGAGCTATGTCCTGTTCCCTTGCTGCCAGCAGAAAACAACTCTGCTCTCCCCCAGCCTGGGGTTTGAAGCAGGGGCTTCCAGAAGGGCAAGTTACTGCCTCCGTGGCTGAGCCACTCACTGCTGTTACAGGCGCCGCTGTGGGCAGGGCGGTACGTCACCCCCTTATTTTACAACACCCCGTCACCTGAATGCCGTGTCCTCTGGCAGGCAGCCCTGAGCAGAAGGATCGGGTGATCGGCGGAGAGGCGTGCATGTGGGGTGAATACGTGGACGTCACTAACCTGGCCCCCAGGCTCTGGTAAGGGAAGGCGTGGGGAGGTTAGCTCCGGTCGCGTGGGGCAGGGCTCAGGCCCCTCTCCTTCCACGCTGAGCGACACGTGCCGAACGCTGCAGGTTTGGTCTGCGCGTGGTGCTTGTCCCTGTCCCCTGGCACCGCCTCTGTGCTACGAACAGCTTCGCTGAGGCTTAAGTGGGGGTTTGTAAGACTAACACGCTCCTGTACAACCCGCTGCTGCAACCAGCGTGTGTTCATTGCTGGTCTCTCCGGCCACCCGGTCCACTCCTGATCCGCATGTCTCTAGGACTGGAGCTTCTGCTATACAGAAGCCACGCGCCTTTGTGTGGTGAAGGACTTTGCTCGGGAAAGCGTTTGGGAGCTCAGGGCTTTGTGCGAGAAGCTTTTGAACTCCCCCCCTGACCCGACCGCCTCTGTCCCTCGTTCCTCAAGGCCGAGAGCTGGGGCCGTAGCCGAGAGACTGTGGAGTAACGCGACCGTCAGGGACCTGGAAGATGCCTACGTGCGGCTGGCCGAGTTCCGCTGCAAGCTTCTCGGGTAACCGTCCCTCCTCGCAGCTGGACGCTGGCTCGTGGGGGACCGTGCACAGGCCACCCTCTCCGGGATTTGACCCTGGGGAGGGCAGCGAGGGTGAAGCGGGCTTTCCCTGGTGCAAAGTGACCCTTGTTTTTATCGAAAATCCCGAGCCTTTCTCCCGCCTGTGCGTGGGCAGAGCTTGCTTTGTGCCGTGCTGGAAGAGAGCCCCTGCTGCCGGCGTGGGCTGGTGGCTCTGCTGAGGAGAGGGCTTCGTGCCGAGGAAGGGGGGACCCGTCTGCTGTTGCCGCTCCTCCTGCAGCACCAGCTTCCCCAGGAAACCTGCCCTTACCCCATGCTCCTACACGTGAGCAAAAAACCAGTCTATAAAAGTGCAGGATGAAAATGGCTTCCTCCTTGTCGCACCTGAAACAGGGCACCGATGGCCACCCTGCGCCCCTCGAACCACCCAAACCTGACCGTGGGCTCTGCCTGCGCCCTCTGCCTAATGCCACCTTTCTGCTCTCTTCGCAGGCGTGGTGTCCAGGCGCAGCCTCTCTACATAGGATACTGTGAAAATGAATTCGGCGGGTTTTGAAGGGAGAATCTTGCTGCCCTCTGTCACTGTGCATGCAGGAGGAATGATCCCTCTCTCGCAAAAGCTGCTGGCTTGGCAGAGGGACCCCTTCCCACCCCCAGCTTCTGCTCTTGCTTTGTTGCAATGAACTTTTTTTTCTTCCTTAGCGTGCACTCTTCACCTCTTTCTCTATTTTTATTTCTTTAAATCTATAAATAAATGACCCCGAAGAGGAGAAAGGTGCCTTTTCATGCTCAGCTGGAGCTTGGGAGACCGTGCAAGGGTTATTGTTAGCAGGAGGTGGGTAGGGCTTGCTCCAGGGATGCCAATGGAGGAGCACCGTCCTGGTGGCTCCAGAGCTTGTTGGGTGCCTGCTCAGCTGGATAAACGGTGTTTGGTCTCTGCCGTTATCACAAGCTCTGTCCCTGCAGAGAGGAGGTGATGAGAAGGCGCAGGCTCCCCCCAGTTTTTTTCACCTTGACCTCCCACCGTCTGCACCTGGACAAGGCACTGCCTGTGTCGGGACAGGTGACACCCCACCTTGGGTTTGCTTCTGCGGCCTTCCACGCGCCAGCGGTCAACTTCGGGGTGCTGGTTCCTCTCCTTGTCTCTCTATTCTCTCTCTGCTTATGTCCAGGCAGCAGGCTGGCCTGCAAGCCACCGTCTCTGCTGTCCCAAACCCTGTCCGCTGCCATCTTCTCCTCTGGCTTCTCCCAAGAAGAAGACAGCCTGAAGCCTCTCTGAGGAGACCTTGCAAACCTGCTGTGAGCGGTGTGTAGATATTACGGAGTCACTGCTCAGCTCTTCAATCAGCTGCTGGCCCAATCCTGAGCAGATGCAGCTGATCCGTCCTCCTCCTGCGCTGTTGTCCTTGGGGTGGGGAGCTCAGCTGCGGGTCTCCTACATCCAGAGGGGTTTGGTTTGGATAGTATCCTCCCTGGAGAAGAGAGTGGTGGTGCCGCCGTCCCGCGGAGCTGGGACAGTTGTGGTTCTTGTCCTTTGATGGCTGCGGTTACCATGCTGGAAACCCCATCCAGCTGGAATGGGGGGATCTCTCAGGGAGAAATCCTGGCTGATGGCACTGTTGTACATGTGTCTCGGTCTGAAATGAGTGAGATCTGCTGTTATGGCTGGAAACCTTTTACTGCTGAACTTTAAATTAAAAATACAGTATTAACTTTGCATTAAAAATATTCAGAAATTGTCAAGTCTTGCACTTCTTTACCCTCCTGTGAAAGGATACCCAAACACTGCTCCTCTGAAGTGAAACATCTTAAAGGGGGGGGGGGAAAGCTTGCAATTAGAACTTACATCTTCCTGAGCAAGATCTAATATTTCTCTCACAGAAGACAGAAATAATTAAAAAAATCAGATTCTCTTATAAGTTGAGCACAAATAAAAGGTCACAAAAACTGATTAGCTTTTCCCACCCAAAAATTAGACCAGCTATCAGTGATTAATGGATCATCAAACACTATATTGTTATTTGACTGAAAAAGGCCATTTTTCAAAACCATCTTTTATTCATTCTTTTGCAGAAGTTGTTTCATTTTGCCCAATTTTGCAATATTAAAATGAAGGTCAAAAAGGACTGTCTCTTGTCAGTTACAAAGTTATTCAACTGAGTCCACTGCATTAATTACAGACTGTATACTGCTCTACAAATTATGCTTGAAATAAGAATGAATGAGAAAAGCCAAATTAGTGTGTGAAATACTTGTCGGAAAGTAAGATTTCTGCATGCCTTTCTAAGAAAATCAATTTCCAAAATCCAATTGTTTTTTCTTATAGTGACACATAACCAGCCAGCAGTATATTGGTATTTTATTGATGGGTACTGTAAAAGAACACATAAAAACACTTTCTGTGGACTCATTTACAGGTTTTTCTCCATGTTTCTTCATATGACATTTCTTCAGTTGATGTCTGTTCCACTTAAACTTTCTAAAAACAGTCTTGGTCTTGAAAAATCTGCTTTGATTAAGAAAGACATCCTTCCTTTACACTGCAAAAGCTAGGAAACCACTTCACCATGCCACAATTTTTTTTGCTCCCAAACACTAGAACCCACTAGATTAAAAAGACACACTTTCCCCAACCTCAAGTCCTTGGAAGTACATCTGCAGGTGCCTCAGTTTTACTAACCATTGCAGATGCACTGAAATGTAGAAATTAGCTTTCAAGTCAACATATACATACCTTCTCCCTTGTGTGCCACACATTTTAAACATCTGACAACAGTTTTATTTTAGGATGGTTAATCATCCATGAGTATTTACTTACAAAAGCCTGTTTTCAAGAGAACCTAACTAGACCATAAAAATTTGCTTTAGGCAGAGACAAGCACAAACCAAAAATTACTGCTTTTAGTTTGTTTCCAGGATAATAAAAATTCGTTTGAGTACTCCTAAGTCATTGACACCAGTGGGTCCAGTAAAAATGGCTTTTACTTTTAAATTAAGTTTTACTAACCAGAGTGTAAGGATGCCCAACTGTTCTGGTATTTATTTTAGGTCTAAGATGCTTCAGAGAACAGGCAAAGTCTGACAGAAAACACTTTTCTTGAGGAGGGAGGGTCTCTTACTACAAAAGGCTCCCTTTTCCGTATCTAACAGACCAGAGCTGTCACTGGAAAGAAAGCCTGTTTTAGATCATGCACCTGTAGCATTTCTCCTGCACATCACTGAAATTTTACAGGGGTGTTTTCAAGTGCACTCTGTACTCATCTGCCTCTCCTCTCACCAACATCACCATGAAGTTCCCCGGGGCCCAGTGGGAACTCAGGTAAGTCACACTGGACTTCTCTGAAAAAATGTTAACAATGACTTACACATACAACATTGTTTAAAAATAGAAGCATTCAGTTTTCTAATGCCACCATCCCTGTCTTTCCCCCATATGTTTTTTCTTTCTTACTTCTGATGTATTGACGAACTGCCTAAACCATTGGTTTCCCATTTGGTCTGATACAATTACTTGTAGACGGCTATAACAGTGATCTTTAGAATCTAGTAGAATTTTTGTATTGTGATGTTATACATACAGGATATTTACATAAAGGCATGATACACTATCCTGTCTGTAAATCTCTTTCCCCATCCATTTCTACCCCAGACTCAAGCCTATCAAAATTCTTCTAAGAGTTTCTTTATATTTTTTAGAAACAAACTGCCACAACCAAACTGTTCATTTGGTAGAAGCAGGTGCTTACTTACAATGTACCATACATATAAAGCATCCCAAACTCCTAAGCACTGCTGTCAATCCTATTGGGCATATAATTTATACACAAGCACACAGAGCATAGATTTCCCACACCTTTATTCTCTCTCTTCTGCCTTCATTTCTTCTTCTTTTTTTAAACTCTATTCACTCCCCATTCTATTTTTACTTTCTTTATCCTTTGAATATTTTTCTATTTGTCCTCTACATCAAGCAGAACATCCTGAGAGCAACATGAGTTAAACCATGTTTGAATTTAGTGATTCATACTGCAGTAAGTGTATGGATTCAAGCCTACACAAAGTCCTCTTATTCATAAATAAAAGAACAGTAGGGATGGCCTTAGACTAAGCCTCCAATCTGATGTCCCCAGAACTTGGAGAAAGTTCAGATCTAACTTGACCTTCCCTAATCAGGACCATATATACGTACAAGTAAAACCCATCACATTTTTGACAAGAGTTACATAAGAAAGGTAGAAAATCCTGAAAAATATATCAAGAATGAAGAAAAATGAGAACTGCATATTGGGAACAAACATACAAGTGACTTGCAAAATGTAGAGTTTTTTCTTGACTACTCAGACAGAGTGCTAGCAATGCCAATAAGACTTGCAAAGCTAAGGCACGTCAAGGCAATGTTTCTCAGCTTGGCGTAACATTTTGACAAGTCTTTTAAGGCCTTAAACTTTAATGAATATGGAAGCAGTAATAAGAATGCATGACATACACAGTGTGTGTTTGCTGCCTAATAGGATGTTTTTCTACCAGAATGTGTTCTGCCTGTAACCTCCCAAAATGTGGCTGGGTAATCTAATGAACTCAAAAATGCTCTTAAACTCGATTCTTTATTGTAAAAGTCCATGTGGTTTTATTACCTGCATACACAAATACACCCGTATTTCCTACCCATCATAAATATCAGTCAGGAGAGAAATAAAGAGTCAAACTTTGCCCTTGTCCGTTCTCAAAAACTGCAGTAATCTTTGTTTTCTCCATTAAACACTCACACATACAGGTGCTTATTTCTAGCATTTCTAATATAGTAAATTAAACCAAAGAGGGGTCAGGAATCATGTTTGATAGGAGGGCTCACGTAGCCTTTTTAAAAATTAACTCCTGCAAATGATGTCTTGTTCCCCTGCAGACAGCTGCATTCTTCTGGGCAGCACAATTACACAAGTGTCTTAGAGAAGTGTAAGATTTCTTATCCACATGGACACAAAAGTTTGTATGGCGCTTGTCATGGTTTAACCCCGGCTGGCAACTAAGCCCCACGCAGCCTTGGTGGGATGGGAGAGAGAATCAGAATACTAAAATTGAGAAAACTTGTGGGCTGAGATAAAGCCAACTTAATAAGTAAAATAAAAGCCATGTACGCAAGCAAAGCAAAACAAGGAATTCATTCACCGCTTCTCATCGGCAGGCAGGTGTTCAGCCATCTCCAGGAAAGCAGGGCTCCATCATGCGTAATGGTTACTTGGGAAGACAAACGCCATCACTCCAAACATCCCCCCCTTCCTTCTTCTTCCCCCAGGTTTTTACACTGAGCTTGACGTCATACAGTCTGGGACATCCCTTGGGTCAGTTGGGGTCAGCTGTCCCGGCTGTGTCTCCTCCCAACTCCTTGTGTCCCCGCAGCCTGCTCGCTGGTGGGGCAGTGGGAGAAGCAGAAAAGGCCTTGATGCTGTGTGAGCCCTGCTCAGCAATAACGAAAACTTCTCTGTGTTATCAACACCGTTTCCAGCACAAATCCAAACCATAGCCCCATACCAAATACTGTGAAGAAAATTAACTCTACCCCAGCCAAAAGCGGTACAGTGCTAAATATTCTCCTTCCTCTTTCCAATTAGCTTTCTCATAAACACACGCACTTTCCTGCTGATGCATAAAACACGTCTGTTAGTCTGAGCAGTGCCTTAGATCCAAAAAGTGTTAAACACTGCACAACTAAATATTTTTAAAATTCTACTGAAGTAAATGGCAGCACACACAATCCTGAAGTTGTGCATATATTTCTAGGACAGATGTCTTTGGGATATTCATTTTTCCTTTTAAAAAACACCTACAGGTAGACATTTCAAGAAGACTCGGAGAGTGTTTTGGCTCTGTTACTTTACAGTTTACAAGAACAGACCCGTCTTTGCACTTCTGTCTAGATGAAAGCTGTGTTTTAAAACCCTTATTCAATTTTTATCTAATTTGTCTTAGTATCATAAAATGGAAACACCCTTTTTAACCAGCAGAAATATCAATCAGTTCAAATGGAGTAGCCTTCAAGTAATTTCCAATAGATACTATTATATTGCTTTTTCTCCCCCGTAACAATAAAAAAGTGGCACAACACACTGTCCCCAGATGACTTATAAGCATATTCTTTCTATCCATCATATTCCTAGGAGCATAAGAGTTATAAGACCATGGTTAATAACTTCCTCTTCAAAAATCATGTTCCATTTTTGAGAACATATTATGGGTCTATAATGAAACTCACCAAAATGTTCTTTATTGGATAACACTCAATTTTTAAAAGTATGTAATTTTCTCCAGGTTTGTAAGAACACACCCACACAGCAGAAAAAAGTCTGAGGAGTTTTGGAAGGGGAAAAGTTCTACAGTCAGACAATCTTACTTTTTCACACATGACTAATTTTATCATTGTGATATATTTACAGTTACACACACAGACCTACAACCTTTAAAACAAACTATGCTCATTATGTATTACATGATATATCATGTTTGAGCGATACTTCTTTGCAGAAATCGCATCAGCTACTCAGAGATGAAATTACTTCCAAGAAACACTATCTTTTACTCTGGCTTT
Source organism: Aviceda cuculoides (assembly GCA_035590195.1). Lineage (NCBI taxonomy): Eukaryota > Metazoa > Chordata > Aves > Accipitriformes > Accipitridae > Aviceda > Aviceda cuculoides. The sequence goes on from JAVJGG010000009.1 coordinate 5,983,017, forward strand.
TTTTGGTCCTCACTTATTTAGACCATGGCCATTCAATTGTAAGAAACAGAATGGAAGCAATACTGTTTATTTCCTTTGAATATTTCTTAGGATGGAGAAAAGAAGTCAGACTTTTTGAGTGCCACTCAATTGCAGGTAATGAATATTAAGGTTCTGGCTTGTGCCAATTAGAGCACATTTTGCAAAGACTGGCATGCTTTGCATGACCCACTCTGTCCTTGGAAATGGAAGAATTTGTTTGTGTCTGATTTGGGAAACTCATTGCTTTGTGATGCAGAAACAGGGGTCAGGTAGGAAAAAGGCTCATCCTTCCAGCATACCTCCCTCTGCTTCTGACTTCCTTCCAAGTCTTCATGGCTCTCTCCTCAGATGGCTATGTGTCCACCTACCATACTAGCCACACAGTTGCCACAGTGCCTGGTCTCCGGAGCACCCTTTGTGCCAACTTATGTATGAAGGTCTAGTGAGAAAGTCCAGCTCCTTTCATCCATGGTTTGCAATGAGAGGCCCAGATTATTCTGTATGACTTAAACAAGTATTTCCACTAATCTGATTGGGACTAGGCAGGTGAATAGAGATAAGCACATATACAAGTGATCACTCAATGAAATCCTGTACAATCAATGAGAAAAGGAGACACAAATATAACAAGAAGTACCTTCTTCTGAACACAGGTTACCCACATAACTCATACTAGCTGCTAAGGAATAATTTACTACATAAAAGCATACATTACCTGCGATTTTTCAAATACTGGATTAGAAATAGTCAGTGACAGCACAGTTTCTATATAGGGTGGTGCGTGATCCATCCACTGACCTCTTATGTAGTGCACTGTAAGCGTACTGGTGAATATTTACATTGCTTTAACATAAAATCAAAACCAAACAACAAAGCAATGGATCTCCAAGAATCACTCCCTCCTTCCCCAATAAATCAAACAGAGAAGAACCCTCTCCCCTGACTTCATCCCCTATGTGAATAAACACTGCCTGGGGAAGCAGTCAACACCACAAGCAGACTGAATGTGAGTTTGAGTGCATGTAGGGAGGAGCAGCTGTGGCAACATTACATAAAGTGCACCAAACATGCACATACAACTGGGTATGTTGGGATGGCTGAGACCCTGGTGGTCACCTCAGGAGTTATTGCAGCTTCTGCTGAAGTCCACAGCTGTAGAGTGCAAGGAACAACTTGGATCCTCTGAAGATCAGGCACAGATAAGACTTGCAACAGATAACTTCTGATATGACCTTAGAGCTCACTTCAATCTCCTTTTCAATCTACCATGGATCCAGATTATGAGCATCTCTTAACATTTTTCCTAAACAATACAATAGGACAACAAACGCTTCACGTTTTTATCCCAGTAGATAATTACCATATCCATACTGTTAGTTCTTCATGTCTTTTATTTCATTCTCCTTCTCTAGCCTGTTTAAAGTCCGTAGTACTCTCCTCTCCAGTCCATATACAATTCACAAGATCTGCACTACCTCTCTCTTCTCTTTGCATCTTTTCACCAGTTTCACTCCTCCAGATCATTAAGTGCAAAGTTTTCCCTGCACTTCCAAAGATATTGCCTAACTTGGCCTAAATTACAGACCTAACCCAACACTTTAAAACCCCCTCTGCCTTCCCTCCATAAAAGGACAGATGTGATTCTGATTTTCTCATAGTGTATTCAGTCTCTTCCTCCATGCTGAACACTACACTTCAAATACTTTAGGTGACACAAGTTTGTGAAGTATCTTAATTTCTGGGGGAAAAAAAAGAAATAAGTATGCTGGTTCTATAAAGCTGTGGTGAATGAACATGTAAATTCTGTATTTTTAAACTAATTTCAAGAAATTCGGTCTCTAAAAATATAGGCCAGCAGGTGTTCTGAGAACGAAAAGAATCAACTACTTGCTTAGGGATTTATACAACTACAGTTAGAGATTAGCTCACATAAGAAAGGGGGAAAACGTGCCTGCCTGTCCGTCCAACCACAAAAGTTTATCTGTCTACATACTAAAAGAGCAGAAACATACTGCTTTGCCTGAGTAGGCTGTGTTCATGACAGCTCATTGGACTGAGACATGATATGTGAATTTCCTAGAACCCTCACAGAATGAGAACAAATCTTGCTGTAAGGTCTGTTATGTGATATCCTAGGATTTTCTTTTGCTCAGTCACCTATGAAAGACTGTGATAGCTGTAGTCATTTTCTCTTCTGCATTTCTAACCTACACATCTCTAACACATTAAAAAAGGCAGGAGGGAACAAACATCCATCCTCTAATATCTCCTGTGAACTGCTTTTTCTTATGACAATCAAAATAGAACTTGCAATATCTTGATGAGATGAAAAATGTTTTATTGGATGGCACAATGCTCACTGCTCATGCACAGGGGCAGAAAGCTAAAGGATGTATATTTCTAGTAATTGTCTGCTGCATCCTGACAAGTTCTTCTTTTCTTTTTGTTCCTGGATATATTCTTCATTAGAAACAATCAGCTGTTGTTTTAATTGGCATATATATATATATATGGCCAATCTAAGCCATGACATTCTCAGATTCATATGTGAGATTTTTTTCTCATGCTTCTTTAGAACTATTAATTAATTTATACTTATCCACCTTCTTCACTTTACCTTCGCATTTCTCCTAAGGAAGATTGGATGAATTTTTGACTACTACAGAAAAGTGAGCTTTGTGATTTTTCTGAGAGGATTAAGTGCTTTCAGTAAAAACCTCCATCATCTCTAAAGGTCACTCCAAGTCACAAGCACAAAGAAGTGAGACAAAAGGTCCCAGGTGACAGGTCACTGGAGATAGAAACCTGGAAAACTGGATACAATTTTCAATATGGTATTGACTCCTTGGGTACCTGGGCAAATCATTTCACTTCCTCATGCCTTTGTCTCTCTCTCACTGTAGTATAAGAGTAATATACCTCGAGATCTAGCTAAAGAGTGTGACATGAGATGCAGTCTGATTAACTAATGGAAGATCAGAGCCTACATGAAAAGCTAGCTAAGTTATTATTCCTCGTCTTATGGATTCTTCTAAAAATAACTATTTCCACCAAAGACTTTGTATGTCAGCTGCCCCTCATGATAAAGAATTTTGAGAATACACATAGCCCTAATAATCTGAATTTAGGTATATAACCTGAAGAAAAGAAACTATGGTACTGCAGTACCACACTCTAGTATAAAACTGTACAGACCAGTATCAAGCATGTCTAAATACTAGGCTTATTTTCAGATTAACTTCATTACCATTTCCCCCTCTTCAAGATGACTATGAGGTAGGAATTATCAAAACAATCAGTGAAGAGAAAGCACCATTAGGTAAGCTCTAGCTGACTCACCATTGGATGTTTAACCCTCAGATGGGAAAAACAGCCAATTACAAAACAGTGGTCTTAAAAATCACTCTGCATTTCCAGAGTCCCATGGAAAAACACTGCCAAAACATCAAGGAGGGAAGATCTTGTTCTCACTCCCCTAGCTGAAAGTGAAGTTTGCATAGGAGCAACCAGATGCAGGTTCTCAGCAGGAGATGCCTCTGGGCTTCCAGGAGGAGACACCAGCAGCATGTCAGTCTCACTGAACTGTGGGAGTTGTCTCAGCCTGTCTCAGAAACATGAGCTCCCACTGTCTTTCAAGATGAGAGATTTGAACATCATTATGCATGGGTTTCCAAGTGCTACAGAAATGAGTAATTACATTTGCTTCATTATCTGAAGACCGTGGCTCGGGCTGATGCTTGTGAACATTGCTGTCCTTGCCACAGAAGACCATAAATTAGGAGGAGGAACATCTCAGCTGCACATTTGAGTTGTTTTACCAATGTCAGGCAGCTCACCATAGTGCTGACAGTTACTTCTGACCATTTAGTGCCTTTTAACAGACTACACTAAACAGCTAAAACTGATTTACTTTCCTGGCTGACTTGGAATAAAAAAAAAAGAAAAGAATGTTTAAGTATTTTATCTCCTTAAGAGTTTTCTAGGAATATATTTGACGGTTCATTGTGCTTCTATACCGGATGCACTTAAAAACTTCCTAGACTATTGTTGGAAAACCTGTTTTCTAAATCAACAGTTTCATGATACCTCTGTAAGGAGACAGAGAACACATTCAGCACAATAATCTGGAACCAGGTTTAACAAAAGAGAATTAAAAAAAAGAGAGACGTGCATGAAAGGCATTACTGTTCATAAATTTTAACAGAGATTTCATGTTGCCCTGATACTTCTGCAGTATCACTGATTGCTTGTGAACAGGTAAGAAAGGAAATCCATAAGTCAGACACATGAAAGACCAAGAAGTGACACAGGCTGAATGGCATTATAAATTCAGTTAATATCATCGAGCTTACAGAAAATTGATAAAATATGTGTAATAGAAATGATGAGCTACTTCCTTTAACTGCACAGGTCCTGAAGTACACCTTCATTTGTGGTATACATCATCTGGCACAACAGGGTAGCTGGATTTGTTTATGATAACTCAGGCTGCTGCTCAAGAGTTCTGCCTATGGCCACCCATCTCGCACAACAGGAATAAACCAGACTCTCCACATTCCTCATGGGATTTCAAGAACCAGTGAGCATGGGTGAGTTAAGGCTGCATGCAGTAGCTTGCACACCCACAACACATGGAAATAACTCCCATGCAATCCTGAATGAACAGGAGGGTCTGGGACTTCACACAGAGACATACTGGCCACGCAGAGACCTACTGAGTCCTCCCTTGGTGCTCTTTTAACTGCTTTAAAGTTTCAGCTGATACCCTGGGTACAGTGAATACCTTATCAATTTTATTCCCAGTTCCCAGGTTTCTCTAATGTAAAGGAGACAGGCAGATTTTCCTTAAAGATATTCACCAAACTCTCAGCTAATGAGACTCTCTGCCTGTGGCATCATTGCCACAGAAGTCTAATTCCAGATCTTCAGCTGCTCTCACTTCACTCTGAAGTACCTCCCCCAGTTGAACAAAAACTGCTGGTTGTTACAAAGAGGAGAAAAATGTACCTTTTTTTACTAGATAGGCTTCCTCTTTTCCCTGCCCCAAAAGGAACGTGATAGCTGAGAAAGGACTGAACAAGGTGACCTCATTATTAAGAGCCTAAGGAGAGATACCTGCTGCAATGCAGCTTTTAGATGCATATATCTAAAAATCTTTAAGTTGCTATGAGGTAGGAAGACCTCAGACTTATAACGCAAGGGCACATTTCATTGCAAACACTGTGGTTACTAGCAGAGAATTCTGCAAGCTAATTATTATCCAATCTGATAATTTATTCTTTCATCAGAATAGAAGGATTCCCCTCTGGGTGTAGCTCCTTCTTCTCCCTCAAGTACCTGACATTGCTGAAATTGAAGGCCATAATTCAATTAACAATGGATGGGAACTTTTAATGAACATTAACCATTCTGAAACAGATGTTGATGCCACAGAAATGCAGATACTCCCTATGAAGCATCGTTGGCTGTCATGTGAATGGGAAAATGCAGAGACATCTTAACTTGGAATTATTCACCAGATGAGATACTATACTTACATCTGCAGTCCACAATTAAATGAAGTGCTTAAGCACATGCTTAGATTTCATTAATCTGCTTTGCCATATGCTTAAATTTATTCTGTACCAGTAACATTACTAGCCAAAAGGTATATACTTTCATACTAGTAAAACTTCCCTGATTGCTAAACCACCTTTGGATATCTGTGATTTCTTATGGCATACACAAAAGCGATGCCTAGATTTCTGGATATAGTAAGTAAAATGCAAAAGGGAACTACATTTGTGAAACAGACTCCATGGCTGGGGCTGGAACTAATGCTAACAGCAAACCAGCACTGCTGAAAGGCTGGCCACAGACCACCATGGCTCATATGACTCATAGTTCAAAATGACTAATGTGACTGCCAGGCTTCAAGTTTAAAAAGCAGGAAATGAAGGACGGTTGGAAATGCAATGCCTACATAAGGTCGTATGTTGGCAATTCTTGCAAGTTTTATGGGCAATACAGTTGGGAATAAAAAAAATCAACATAGTGAGCTCTGTTTCTAACTGTCCCTCTCCTCACCATTATTCCCTTTTGGAAAGCTGCTGCCAAATCTCATCAGATCAATGATTAAGGACTTGTTTTCTAATTTCTGATGGAAATTTATCCATCATTAGTTTAAAGCAATTTACTCTTGTTCTAACATTAGCCTTGAGCTTAAACAGACTGTTTATCTCCCTGGCATTTACTCAGTGCATTTAGAGACAGCAATCATTTCTCTTTCCAGCATTTTTCCTGAGAGGTTACACAAGAGACTAAAACAAATCTTCCCTTGTAAGGTAACAGAAACATGAACAGAGATCGGAGTGGACAGAACTACTATTTCTGAACATGGCCACATAGTCTTCTGTATCAAGAGATTCCAGATTCTTCTCAACAGGTACTTGTACAATGGCTCTAACACACCTGTTCAATCTACTTGCATCTCTACAAGTGTACCAGAATCACTTAGGTGGGAAGGGGTCTCAGGACATCATTGAGTGCAGTCTTCCAATGGTGTTTTGAACACTGCCAGGGCTGGAGATTCTCTGGGCAACCTATTCCTGTACATAATTATCTTCATAGTAGAAATTTTTCCTTACAGTTACCCATAATCTCCCATTTCAGTTTAGGACCACTCTCTCTCATCCTTCTGCTCTGCACCTCAGGAATAAGCCTGGCTTCATCTTCTTGACAACCTCCTCACAGACCCTGGAGGATTGCTATTAGGACTCCCCAAAGCCTTCTGTTCTTCAAGCTGAAAAAGCCCGGTATCCTCAGCCTCTTCTCACTGGCCACGTGCTCCAGCCCCCAGCCATCTTGGTGATCCTCCACCGAACCTGCTGCTTTGACATTCAGAGCTGCCTCGCACAGGATCCCTTCTACTGTGAACTGCTCATTCCAAAAAAGGGCTACCACTCTCCTCTTCTTCCTTGCCTGTGTTTCCCAAAGAGCTGTTATCAGATGATTCCCTATCAGATCTCCAGCCATATGAGCTACCCCACCACTTCCCAGCTATTCCAATGATTTCACAGTTCTGTGTCCATACACGGACCTCTAGCTCCTCCTGTTTGTTTCCTAGACTGCATGCAGTTGTGTACAGGCACTTGAGATGGATTCTCTTTTGACTTGTTTTATCTTTCCTGAGGACTCTCTCACTCCATTCCTCTGCCCCTTGAACTTATCACCCCTAACCACTACTCACTTACTTAACTATAAGCGGTCATCACCATCCTTCCATATAACCCAGTTTAAAACTCTTCTCATCAGGCTGGCCAGCCTGTTGGCAAGGATGTTCTTTCCCTGCTTTGTCAAATGGATCCTGTCTCGCACTAGCAGTTCTCATTCCTCAAAGGAACCCACAATCATAAAAGCCAAAGCACTTCTTGTGACTCCAGCTACATAGCGAGCCATTAACTCACAGGTTGTGTCTGCACTTACCTGAGCATTTCCCCCTCATCCACGGGACTGAGGAAAACACTACCGAGGCTTGCATGTAGGCTCACCTTTGCCTAAAGAGCTCTGCAGTCTGTCTTGATTTACTTCAGATTTCCCTTGGCAGTCCTCATCTGGTGTCCACGCAGATGAGCAGCAAGCGGTAACAGTCCAAGGGCCAGACAAACCTTAGCAGTGTCTCCACAACATCCTGAATCCAGGCCCTTGCCAAGCAACACAACTCCTGTGAAAGCATGTCTGGTCAGCAGATGGGTGCCTTCGGATTCTGCAGAAGGGTATCTCCAATCACTGTTACCTGCTGCTTCCACCTGTTGCTAATGCTCAGATGGCTCCCCAAAAGGAGCTTGTTCCCTTTTGTTGCCTATTAGGGCACTGTACCAATTCTGTAAATTTAGATCTGAGGATGGAGAAGGAGCCTTTCTTCTGCTGCCAAGTCATAAGCTTCCAGACTCCTTTTCTTGCTTTTAACAGGAACACATTCACTCCAAATATCTTGTTTTCAGGATTAGGAGTAGGAAGCCCGTGCTCCCAGGAAGGCCATTGAGTCCAACTGCAATGTTGGCAAGTATTTTTGATTGCAGTTGATGTGAGAGTGATAGACATATTACAGTCTTTGAAAACACTGAAGAACTCAATCCCTGATCAGTATCTCCTCTTGGGATGTTCTGTCACAGCAGAGAGAGTGGTGAAGTGCTGAGAGTGCTAATGTAACCAGTTGTTACCAACATGAAAATAATTTGGATTGTGAACTAAATCAGTTCCCATGGCAAAGCTGAATAGTTCTAGCTAAATCTTGTTTATCAGGGTAATACAGCATTTTCCCTAGAACCTCAGATATTACTAAACTTTATCATTCTTCTGCACTCATCCTTTTTTAACAATGCATGTAAACATAGAAAATCCATACAGTTGACACCACTGCCCTGGCTGATACGGAATTAACAGTGATACTGTAAGGGATTGGAAAAGCCTAAGCGATTTCATAAGAGGACTGAATTTAAGAGATAACATATTTTCAAATATAACTGAGGCCAGAATACGGACGTTCACCTTCTGCAACTTCAGTTAATGCCAGTACTCAGATGTGAGCAGAAAGGATCATTTCTTAGCTTTCCTCTATAGGAATCTATAAACCCTTCAGGCTTAGTCAACTATTAAGTATTCTGCATTCTGATTGTTTTTGGTTTTGAAGAAGGTAATAATTTATCATCTACTATCACTTCAGTTTTTACTGTCATTTACATTCAGTCTAGGAACAATAATATTGATTTTTCTCTGCTATATTTTTAATTGTACGCAATAAAATATTTTCATTCATTTTCTTTCCAGAGAAGGCTCTGTCACAGATTACAGACTTCTGATACATGTTAGTTTCCCTACAGAACTTTCTGTAATGCCAGGGAGGGAGTGAAAAAATCTCATACTCCCAAACTATCACTGAAATCCATTTAATACTCAAAGAAGAAAGCTCTTACTACAAAACTTTGGTGAAATTCACCTCAAGCAAGGCAGTAAGATGCCTTCAGAGAGACAGTGTCACTTAGTGGGTAGTACAGAATCCTAGGATTTGAGAAATTTGGTCTAACTCAATAAAGCTGAACAAAGAATTGTAACTCAGCAATAATTTAAGGGTGATGCATAGGCATGCTGCAGTAGACATCACCCCAATAGCCTCCAATACTACACAGATGAGGCCACTTTGGTCATTGGTACAACAGAATCAAGAGGAAATATTGCGAGACCCAAGAGGAATAGATGAAGCCAGAATGACAAAAGGGCATTGATGAATTAATGCTTCATAGCATAGAACTGTAACTGCTGGGAGGAGATGAATCCTGGGAAAAATCTTCAGGGCAGCTTTAACTTGCTCAAGCTAAAGCAAGAAGAGTTTTTACAAAACTAAACTAAAAAAATAAGGTATCATGACGTGCCAAGAAAAGACAGTTGATGAGATCCAAGAAAAATCCAGAGAGAGGAAAAAAGAAGGAAAGAAGAAGAAACAAGATTAGAAAGAGAAAATAAGATCTTGCTGTATGATGATTAATGAGTAAGAGGAGTGGCCTCTGATCAGGCAAGTCACAGAAAGTGTTAATAATTATCCCTCTAAGTCCTCTCAGTCCTTTATGTCTAATGGTTAACCTTGAAACTTCAAAACATTGTATTACTCCTTCTGGGTGTCAGGTGGTAGACAAATATTTTAAACCACAGCAAAAATCATAAAAATACTACAAAATCAATCTGTAAAGTACCAGTCTATGAGACCTTCATACAGACAAGCATTTGAATAATTTTTCTTTTTTGAAGTACAAAAATATGGCACCCTATAGAAAGCTTATTAAATTAAGTACAAAATATTTAATTCTGTTGATCAAATTTGGAATCCATAATAAACAGTCATTTAAAATGCTCTTTTTTTGTGTCTTTTTGGTCAAAAATCTACTCACAAAAAGCTTGGGAATTCCTTAGCTTGCTACAAAATCCCCACATAGGTTCAAAGTCCTACCTGGAAAAAAACCCAAACAAAACTAGAATGAACACACACATGCATGCATACTCCAGCTTTGTCCTGTTTGGTTACAGAAGAAAGATTAAATGAACACAGAGCAAGTGTATATACTGCTGTGGTCTTCCTCAGCTTAGCACTACCACCAAAGCAGAAGAAAGTTTTACCAGCTTCCCATTGATCTCTGTTTAAGCATCAGCTCCTACCAATAAGCAAACGTCAAAGAGAAACATTGTATGTTTTGCTGCTGATCATTTAACGTAAAGCAGGCAACATGTGCCATACAATAATTGTTTTTACAGTACAGAAAATCATTAATACTACATTGCACACAAACCCCCAAAGTATCAGAAAACTGCAGAAAGAAGTTTGTTAAGGGTAGGGATGAAAAGGAGGATTAAGAATTCAAAGGAAACACAATTGACGGGTTTGGGAAAAAAATGAGCTCTAAGAAAATTAGTTTTGTAACAGAAAACCACTCATGGTTTCCGTAAAGCAGCAAAATAGATATTATCATATTAAAAAGATCATATTAAAACAGCTAGGGGCAACAACAGAGAGCAGGAGCCTCATTGGAAGAGCTTTATTTAGGGTCAAGATTCTCCTAGATGTTCATCCATCAGCTGCTGCAGTAACTAATTAAAAATCTGGACAAAAACTGAAAAGTTTTAAGAACAGAACCATTGAAATTTACCAAACACCAGATATTGATTCAAATCAAACTGGATGACTCCAGAATTTAGAAATATGTAAGTAATCTAATTAGACTCCTTACATCATCTTCTCTTGGAGACAAGCATTAAGATGTGAATTTAAAAACAGCTGTGTGATTAACATATTGCTATAGAGTATTACTCATTTCTTAAGAATAATGAGCAGATGAAAATCTCACTTAGTAAAGGCTATTCTTTTTCAATTGGCAATGATGGTTTGGTATTTTCCTTTCCTCTCTGAAATATAAGGGGTTTTTTTAAAGTGGTTACCTGCAAGCTAACAAATTCTTTTATGAATTTGTTGTAATCTGTTTGTCTAAGCAAAGGCTGTAGGATGAGACTTATTAAAAAAAATATTTTGCATATGTCTTCATTATACAGAAGTAATCCGTAACTATTAGATGTCATCCTCTGAAAAAAAGTCCATGAAAAATCCACATAATTGCAAATATTTCATAAAATTGATGCAGATTGTACTTTTAACTGATGCTAAATAAACTGCTTGAAAAGTTATGAGTATTTCAAAAGCTAGTTATTATTTCTAATAATATTATTTCTATTATTTTCTACTATATAAGCTTTGAATATTCATACTACACATTTGCTGATGCTGGAATAGAACTAAGTTAAAAGAATCTAGCTGTTAAGAGAAAATCGCACTAAAATTTTCCTTTTGTAACAGTAAGAAGCAAGATAGCAAGTAAATCTTCCCCAGGTCAAGATGTGATTGACAAATATTAATTAAATTTGGATCACTGATATCCAGTAAAACACAGAAATCCAGTACCAAACATGAAGCAACACCACTTCATACCCATAAATTACCATGAAATAAGACTTAAGTCACTTTGGACATGAAGCCATTTGAAGGTCACATTTACACAGACCCACTACAAAAACACATGATAAGAATGACTGAATGATCATTAGCCCAGCTGGATTTTCCTAGGGAAGAACAAAAACGCAGGCTTTAACTCTTAACAGTCTTATTTCAAGAACAGAAGTTGAGCTGTAACCAAATCCTCAAAGTTTCTTACCAAAGAAGGAGACTAAGGCAGCTAAACTACCAACATAGCAACTTTTTTTCAGAGAAGCCATTTAAATGTGCTACTGAAACTCTGGAAGCAAAAAAAACCTTTCTGCAAGGGTTTCTGTGAAGGAGCCAGGCTCCCAGAGATGGGCTTGAGTAAGACTTTTCCACTGCTAATGTTTTTGACATTGGCAGTGTTTCTGTCCAGCTGAACAGCTGGCTTTCCCATAGAAAAATTCACAAAAAGATGTATTTATTGAATAACAAGAAGTTGCATATTTGCGAATTCCATAGACGCTCATTCAAGTAACCTACAAGGAGCTTGAGGCACAGAGACTCACTGCTTTGTCAACTAAAGTTCTGTCGTGGTTTAACCCCACCCAGCAACTAAGCACCACGCAGCCGCTCACTCACTCCCCCCCCGCCCCCAGTGGGATGGGGGAGGAAATCAGGACAAGAAGTAAAACTCATGGGTTGAGATAAGAACAGTTTAATAGAACAGCCCAGAAG
>JAVJGG010000009.1:6001405-6019541 GCA_035590195.1 Aviceda cuculoides
CTAATATGTTTTTATCATTATTATTCAGCCTGAGTTGGACTGCTGCTGCTCCATTCTCTCATACTCCATCAAGACTCTGAGCATTTTATTTCCTATAAGCAGAAAGGGAGTATTTAAGGGCCTTGGTTAAGAGCTTTTGGGTCCTCAGATAAAAGGTCACTGAGTGCAAGGTATTATTATTATTACTTCCATAATGTGGATCAGTTATGTTCAGTAATTGTATTTTAAAAAGCTACCACTGAGTAAGTCATATCTAGAGCCCTAACACATTGTAGCTCTGAAGTCTTTAGAAGCTGCCTTGACAATGGCCATCTGGTGAAGTTTCCATCTTTATAGGGCTTAAGTCTATGGCTACTGTGATTACATGAAGTTTTACTCAACCCAGGAGCCACATAATGGTGCTCTGTGTATCTGGAACGATGCATTAATAGCATCAGCTTCTATTTTTATTAGCAGGGCTAGGGCTTTACGATTCTGTTGAATATTGGTTTGCATGAAAATTAAGCCCTTTTCCTTTTGGTGAAGAATTATACCATTTTTCTCATCACCACCAGGAAAATACTTGAGAAGCCAGAATGGATCAATATAACACATTATATCAGCAGCAAACACTGAAACAAAAAAATGATTCTTGTACTGCAGACAGCAGGTATTTTCTGTGCAGATTACAGATCACACAGACCTAACACACAACCAATAGAATATGAATGGTAGGAAAAGCTATCTTTAAACAGGAGACAAAACGGCAAAAGGTAAAAAGCATGTGTTCCCAGCTAAGCCATAATATCTTTCCCATTTTATTGATTCCAGTGTAGAAACAAACTGCTTTTGTTTGACTGGTGATGACTGATTTAAAAATCAATTATCTGAAACTGATGCAACTAAAAAGACCCACCAACACCAGCTCCCTACCAGACAACTAGCAGTAAAAATGCCCCCCCACCCCAGTAGAGGCTGTGGGGAAAATCTGCTACATTAACCTGGAACCACAGTGAAGTTAAGGTGGCTTTGCAAAGGATCAGAATCCACATGTATGTTTTTTTTTTCTTGTGAGCAATGGGACCAAAGCTTAAATATTAGCCTAACCTAGACTAGTTTTCAAAAAGCCAAGCAACTACTGTATAGTTTCTTTGTATATATATCTCACCATAAGTGAACTCGTTTCTTGTGGCTTTGATGTTTTCTACAGTTTAAAAGGTAAGAATGAAGGAAACACAGAGTTCCCTCTGATTTGTAATTAAAATGATGCAATAACATTCTGAATGTGTCTTCTTTCCATTGTAAAACTGACAGTATGTCGGAAAAATCCTGCTCTGTTTTTCACATGTGTGCCCTTACCCTGAAGTACAGCACCAATCTCAAACAATGAAATGCTCGGTGACTGAAGATTTTGTGATAGAGATTTGAAGAAAAACGTAATAAAAAAATACTTCTGTATTTTAAAGTATTACAGAAGTGATCCTGAAGTCCTACTCCTTATCTAATAGCAACAGTGCAGTGATCTTTTGGATTGTTTCTCAAAAAGTAAGAAAATAAAACCCATCTAGCATGGAGTAGATCTGTTGAAAAGGCATTCATAAAACAGAGGCTTGGGGTTGTGGTGTGTTGGGAGAAAGCTAATAAAGATATCTGAAAAGGGAATGCAGCTATTATTTAAGGTTTGCGTGGATTGTGAATATGAAAAACACAAGTATGTGACAGGTACGCAAACAAACCCAGCTGGAGTTTGAGAGGAGCAGGCAGAAAGAAAAGCTAAAATTCTGTAATTCTGTGATGGTTGACAGTCCTGCCGTTCACTGGATAGTCTTGGCAGCAATGACAGGCATCCAGACATTGTAGGGCTTTTAGAGCCTCTATTTGAAGGTCTAGGTGCACTTTTATTTAACAAAAACACAGAGAGGCTAAGTCCAACAAAAACCTCAAGAGCCTTTTCATCCTAAAGCTATCACTCCCATTAAAAAAAAAAACAAAAACAAAACCAACAACACAAAAATCACAAACTAACAAAACAACCAGTTCCTTCCCTGCAATCACTGTTCCTCTTGGTCTGCCAAGCAGTTAAGAAAACAGATGTGCCTGAAAGCACATACACGACTCTTGGTCATTCCAGAACCTAAGACAAAGTGAATACCAAAGCGCAGGACATTTATGTATTCCCATACTACAGACAGGAAAGGCCATTCATTTTTCTACTATGATTTCCTGTATAACACAGGCTACTGTTACTGTTAATCAGCCCAGCAGGTAGCATTTGACTAACACGCTGTGCTTCAATTGAAATGTCCATGCTTCACTGAAATGTCCTGTCACCAGTCCCCTTACACAATTTGTTTTCATGGTGTCACTCATTTCCTGAAAAAAGGATATAAAATCCTAAATAACTACAAAGAATAGCTTGGATCATTGCAGGCACAGCATAGAGGGCACTATATTCTCTTAGACTATCTATAACACGACTTAAATATATTGCACAGCATCTTTAAAGGCTATTGAGCTTTAATTTAGAAAGAGTTGAAGATCTAAGGGTGGGATTCAGTCATGTTTAAATGATACTTTTATACATTAGTATCTCTTGAAAGAGTTTTAGGAGTCACTACTAAACAGCAGGGCAGTTCAAAGGAGAAGGGAAGCATAAAGAAAGTCTTTGTGCTGACAATTCAGGGATGTATTTCTTCCTTCTCCTCTAAGCTGTAATTTAGAAGGTGCAGTAACCAAGAGGAGCCATGGCTGCCACCATGTCAGAATGAAGTTGCTCAGGTTCCTGCTTCCATTCTCACAGAGACTATTGAAATGGACAACTTGCTGTAAACTGTTTGCAGGCTTGCTAAACACCATCTTGCTGTGAAAACTGGTCCAGCTGACATTCCTCTTTCTGTTATGGATGGGTTAAATACAAAGATTTTCACTATATGATTGAGGAACACGTATTCAAGGAGGAGGGTGAAAGGACACAGGAAGCTGCAAACTGCCTGGGGTGGGTCAAAAGAGTGCAGTATCTAGCTTTGTAATGTCAGCATCACCATGATGTCTAAAAGCAAAGTCCAAGGCTCAAACTGACAGCAAAGGATGTGCTCAGTTATCTCTGATAAAAAATCCTCTCCCCAGGGTATGGGTAGGGATCTGGACAGATAACTCAAAGGATTTTCTTCCATGTGAGCTCAGTTTCAGCCAGACAGCTTGCAAACCAACATGCCTAAGTCTCAGAGAGGTGGGTAGGTGAAAGGGAATACATTTACTGACAAGAACCACTAGCACTGAATCAATTGTGAAAAAGACCTCCCCTAAAGGAAAAAGGGAAGGCAACAATAATCAAGATGCCGTAAAAGCTCTGGAGCCATGAATAAACCTCCCTTCCTCTGAGACCATAGAGACCACCCCCTGCTAATATCTAAGATATTTCTATGACAACTACAGGTCAGATATTGTATCTGATTCGAACATAGCTTCCTTTTATCACCTTCTCACTTCACTGATACCTTTTCACCTTCCACAGCATTTCTTAATTTCCTACCCTTCATAAGCCTATTTCTTTAATTTAAAATTTTGGGGGAATATGATATAGAGAATAAAATTATTGTAGTAACATGCATAGTATGTTGCAGTCTATTATATGTTGAGATACATATATATTGAAGTATATTATATGTTGAAAAGCAAACAATTAAGTAGTAGTGTGAATGCTACATTTATTACTACTTTATCACTTTGACACTTTATCAATTTTGACCAGTTTACAAGAAAACCTTTTTTTTTTTCTTCATAAGACAATTTTGTCAACTCAGGATATGGTTTGAAAATCCAGATATATCCTTTCTGGTCTTTGCATCAGCTTCAGTACTGAAGACTTCAAAACACAGCAAGCACTTTCCCTGATAACAAATGAGCCAGAGTAGATTTCAGCTCATTCTCCCATAGCTGTATTAGAGCTCTTGTGCTGGCCAGATCACAGTCATTTTTTATATCATCCACAAAATTGCAATGTAAATTTAATGAACTACTAAAATCCCACAACCCAATGCTGAATATATAGCAAGATATTGTCCATTTTAGTTGATTATACTGGCTCTCTAGCTCAGTGTTTTACATAAAAGGTATGGCATTCATTTCCTATGGGAATGATATACCCAGCCACACAGAAGCATCTGAACTTTGCTCAGGTAGAATCCTCTTTACTCTAGCCAGAATTTGCTTGTTGCTTCAGCCATCTGACTCTTCATGGGAACAAGAGCTCTCAGCTGAAGGCTGCCACCCTGTCTGTGTACCTGAGACGATAACCTTCAAACAGCTTCATCGTCACCTCACTGATTCCGCTAATCTTTGTATTGTATTGTTCCAGCTCCTTCACAAAGCATTTCTTGCTTCTTATGTTAATTTTCTTACATTTTTACCCAAGTGCTTTCTCTATTTGTAATCCTTTTTATTTCAAATAAAAGGTTAATTCTTTCTGCTAATGACAATAAGCATGCAAACACACTGCATTAGTCTGCTTAAAACAAGAAACAAGTATGATGGTGAAATGGAAAAGGGAAAGATAATCTCAAAATCCAGTCATAGATTTGAGTAGCTGGAAGTATTTTAATCTTGTTTCAACTACTGACTTGTGTTTACATCTCTAGTCAAATGACTTGATTTCACTTCAGTGTTTTGGCTTTGCTTTCTCCTGCAGGTAAATGGAACATTTGAAGGTGAATATAACATCGCCTGGCATAATTTTTGTGGAATGTAGACTTCATAACCATTGACTTAATTCTTTCTTACTTACAGAAGCCTAATCTACAAAATCCATGTGAACTGCTGGACCCCAAGCAATCTGAGTTTGACTGCTTGCTCTTGTGCTGATTATTGCTGTATGACCTTGATCAAACAGTACTCCCTGTGCCTCAGGTAGAGTAGGGACAGCAATAACTCCCGCTCTGCTGCTGCTGGTCAGCTGGAGCACAGCTCTACAATTCGTGCTGCGGGTGAGATCAGGGTCACTGGAATTCCTTATTGCCTCAAATTTTCTGGGTGAAGGGCTTGTCCCTACTCCAGACTGTTACCATGTTCTTATGAATAGGCAAAAGTGCACTAAAACTCTTAGAGCAATCTGTTCACTGGGGCTTTAGAGGAAAATGTGTGCTGGTTTTGACCCTGACACATTTATTGTGTGCATGAGCAATGATTCCAGGACTATCGATCACATGTCTTCTGAAAAATCACAAAATCTTCTCGTCTTTTAAAACAGTATGAAAAGACATGCAGAAGCATCAGGCTAACCTTTCTGTTCCCACAGCTGAACCACTCTAATCCACAGTGCGTACTGCAGTACCACCCTCACGGAGATGTAAAACCAACCAACTGTAAACTATCATATCCCTAAGAAAGCAAGCCCTGGATTTGTATTAGCAGCAATGCAAGAGGTTCTCAAAAGATTATGCCAAAATGGTCTAAAAAATCTCTTTAACGATCTCATATCCATGTGCACCTAGTGCCAAAAGCTGCGTTTGGCACACACTGTGTTTTTAATTTCTTTGTATACTGCCTCCAGGAGTAAAAAAAGGAAAAACTAACTAACTAAAAACTCCCATCAATGAACAACTCAAGGGAGGAAAAAAAAGTGATCCTATCTTCTTCAAGAGAACCTGTTTGTTTTCAGATTTCACTTAACTCTGGCTGTCAGTCTTTACTGAAGTAGCCTTCCTTCCCCTCCCTCCAAGACGTTTCCATGTTGTCAGAAGATCAGCAGGACAACACAACTACAACCCACCACTTCCTTGCCAGCAGGACCCCCACCCCACTGTGCTGATGCCTGTCATCCCACACTCCTCAACTAGAGCCAGCCTGCAGCCTGTGCTAAAGATTAACCCACTCCTGCAGGGTCAGCAGGTGGGAAGGGCACTGCACAGGGAAGAGGCTTTTTGCTCTGAAAACTCTCCCTAAAAGCCTCCGTTATTCCCCCAAAGGGAAACAGATCACGATCCAGATCAGGGAGCCTTGCCTGGACTGTGGCTTCTGCTGCAGCATGCTGGCAGAGAGGCAGTCTTGTACAGGAGTGGCCCAGGCTACTCAGGCCCTGTTGGATCAGAGACAATGTAAGTTCTGCCTGCTAGACAACAAACAGGATATATATCCCAGGACACATATCAATGACAGTCGGTGCACCTTCGTACACCTCCACAAGCCCTGACGCCTTCTCTTAGATTTCCTTCACAGTCCTGTGGTGGGTTAACCTTGGATAGCAGCCAGGCACCCACCTCAGCCACTATTTCACTCCTCCCCTTCAACATGATGAGGAGAAAATAAGGTGAAAAAGCTCATGGGTTGAGACAAGGACAGGGAGATTGTCAATTACCACCTATCACAGGCAAACCACACTTGACTTGGGGAAAATTAATTTAATGTTTTGCCAATTAAAAATCAAGTTAGAGAGAAAAAAAAAAGAAAAAACTAAAACCACCTTTCTACCATCCCTCTTTTTCCAGGCCCACCTTCACTCCTTCGTTCCTGACTCCTCTATCTCCCGCCTCCCCCAAGCAGTGCAGGGCAATGGGGGGCTGTGGTCAGTCCATACCAGCTCCTCTCTGCCTCTCCTTCCTTCTCATGTTGTTCCCCTACGATAGCATGGGGTCCTCCCCATGGGGTACAGTCCTTCGGCAACAAACTGCTCCAGCGTCTCCCATAGGCTGTAGCTCCTGGCAGGGGCCTGCTCCTGCGTGGGCTCCTCTCCACAGGCTGCAGCTTCCTTCAGGGCACATCCACCTGCTTTGGCATGGGGCCCTCCACCAGCTGCAGTCTGAATATCTGCTCCACCATGGTCCTCCATGGCCTGCAGGGTGGATACCTGCTCTGGAGGGGAGTCTCCCCAGGCCGCAGCTCCCTCAGGAGATCCATGTCCAGCTGCTGCGGCGGCGGCTCTCCAGGGGACTCTCTGGGGGAGGCTGGAGCCCCCTCCTCCCGCTCTCCCCTCGGGGCTCGCAGGGCTGTTTCTCGCCCTTTTCCCCTCACCGCCAGGCAGCGTTTTGCCCTTTCTCAGCTGCGCTTTCCCCGCTGACGCCCGCCCGGGGCTGAGGGGCTCGGCTGTGCCCTGCCGTGTGGCCGCGGGAGCCGGCCGTCTCCGGCCCGGAGCGGCCCGGCCTCTCCTCACAGAGGCCGCAGAGGCAGACCCCGCTAGCACCTGCAGCAGGTACAGCTTTTCGTTTAATCATGAGGTAATAATCAATTTTTTCTTCTTCTTTTTTTTTTTTTAACCTCAGTAAGATCATGGCACCCATGCCGGGACAATAGGAAGCTCTGGAAATATTTAACAATTGTCTGATGATTCTTGCAAAGAACCCTCTGCACAAATCTGCAAGAAGGGATTATTAGACTGCGTAGCATTTTTTGAAAGCTTTTGGCTTTAATTTTCTTGTTACCTTTGCTGCTTCTTCCATATTTTGACACCAAATCACAGTAAGAATATTAAACCACCTCAGAGATAACTGTCAAACTGAAAGAATTACAAAGCCAGGCTTTTAAGAAAAATGCTTACAAGGCATTAGGTGAATCTTAGGCTGTTTTTCAGCAGTCTGCATGCCCAGAGCCGTGGCTTTAGAAATTGTTTGGAAGGAAGGTGCTTTGCTATAAAGTTTAGTGAGCAAACAGCTCCTTCCCTCACCCTCCAAGTTCCTGTTGGTGGCTGCTTTGCCTTTCCCAGGGCTCCCGCTGCTGTCTTGATGGCCTGCTGCCACCTGCTCTGCTGGCCCCGAGCCCCTGGTGATGGACTGCAGAAAGTTTGTTAGTTAAGAAATGAGGAAATTTGGATCACGAAATACTTGTTTTGAGAGAGAGTGAGTGAAAGACAACAGCAATTGCATCTTTTACACCGGTGTAAGCCAAGAGGTAACAGATTTTGTCCCAGTTTTTTGTGTATCTTTTTGTGTTTATATAAGTACACTAAATATCTAAATATAGTTAGATATAAATAATGTAAATATAGTGTAGAACTTAATTCTTTTGAAGCGTGGTATTTACATTTTGTTTAGTGCCTGGGAACTTTGCTGGCTGAAGCCGTCAGGTTCTCTGTATCTGTGATCCTAACCCACCAGTACAGAGACTGGTGTAAATTTAATTTTGTAGATATTACTGGGGTTTTACTTTCTAAGGCCCCATTTTCAAGCTCCTTTCTGCAACTGTGAGAACAGGAAATTTAAAGATAACATTGTAATGGGACACGGAAAAAAGAGGGCAGACGTGTTATGGTGGAAGTGTGTAGGATGGGCTTTGGTCAAAACATGGATGTTCACAGGACAGAGAGCACGAACCTGCTGGTCATACGTGTATGTGTGTGTAAATATTTGTGCTTCAAGACCAAAATCCCTCAAGAGATATTTAGTTCATATTAGAGTAATCTGGCAATATATGTCAGGATATGACTTCAATTTAAACTAACAAAACCTCAAATTGTGTCAAATGAGCCCTTTTTAGTAGTGATGCTCTTCCTTTTGCAAACAGAAAGCGTACTTAGAAGATGGAGATCATTCAAATAAAGTAATTAAAATCTATGACTAACTGGATACACTTCATTAGATATGATTTTGGGGTGTTGCAGAGTCTGCGCATTAAACATGATTTTTTAGAAGTGTGTGTAGTCCTGAGTACAAACTGTGGAAGAGACAGCCTAAGTGTAAAATAACGATATCTAGGCAGAGCCTGCAAATTCTAATAGTTGTTTTTTCCCCCCAGAAAGGAAGCTTAGTCAATAATTAAAATAAGCAATCCATATTTGAATTAAGATAAAAAGAACCAAAATCATCTGGGTTTTTTTTTTCACTTGGCTTTGCTTTAGCATTCAAATTTAAGCACAAATGGAAGCATAAACATGCTGTCTTTGAGAGCTGCTTTTACCAGTAAGGCATTTAACATGCAAATCTGGAACATAAATTAAGCTTATAAATGGCATTGCACAAAGATTACTGTTACATCTCCTTCTGTACCCAGAAAGAATGTGGAAAAGATAACTTGTTTCAGAAATAACTATAATTCAAGGAGAAACTGGCACAAGTTATTATAGTCTGATCACAGAAGCTTGCACCTTAAACTGGTGCATAGCATTGCTAACTAGTGCAGGCATAATTTTTATTACTTTGAAGATAGACATGATTGAAGCTGGATGATAGGTAAATTTAATAAGATACACAGAATTTCCCCTGAGAAAGTGCACACATGGATCTGGAGGAGGTGATAGTAGGAGTTTATAAACTTGATTTGCCAAATTTTCCACTCCTTTCACTTGTGACTTGAGCCTCTTCTTTTCTAGAAAGCTCTTAATTCAGAATTCTTCCCTTGCTTGTGGTGGAGTATCATTTTACACCACGTCACTGCAACTGATACAAATATCTACATAAGCTATAAAGGCAGTGGCAAGACAGTCCCTGCATGTGTATAAGTGCTTGATGTGACGTGCAGTCCACTTCTGTCATTAGGATGCGAGTAATTCACAGAGACTTCTACAGGATTTCTGCATGCAGTGCCATCAGAGAGCCAGACTCTTACATTGTCTATGTGTGTTCTCTCTTGCATGGCAGTAAGTTTCTAGTTATGGGCTGGTGTGAAAGAGATAAGTAGTAGACCCTTGTTTTAAAAAATATGTAACACTGTTAATAATACCCTGTTAGCTCTTTAATTCTCTAGAAGCAAAACCCTGGGAATTTTAAGTTATTCTTCCAACTCAGTGGAATAAGTTTGGTTATTCACAGTTTGAGCTTATGTAAAAGAAAAAAAAAAGTTGCTAAGCACTTCAGTTAATTCCATGTCTTGTTTTTTGTTGCTTTCTTTGGAAAGAAAATGCATTTAACCCCACCCCACCCCCGATTATTTGGAAATTACTATTATTGTGGTAATTTCAGTATATTGTAAATACACATTTTTCTAAACCCTCTATTAGTGAGCATCTTCATCTGATCAAGGAAGAGGATAGTAGGTAATATTTTAATAAATACTTAAATAATTGAAGTAGTTAATGATTTGGGACTAGGTCCCTGTATTAACTCTCTACTGTGTAGGTCTTAAGTTCCAAAGATACTGTATAAGCTATTATTTGAAATAAGGACACAAGGAGTTGGTGTAAAGCTTCAAAGTCTTTAGAGGTGGTGAACTGACCTTGACCTGTAGCAGAGCTAGCTTAGATTCAGTCACTCTGATTCCTCAACAGAACTCCTCTCCCTGTCTACTTTTAGCTGCTCCTCGTTTGTGCTTTAACTTTGGTTGCATTTTCTAGACTTGAAGAGCTAGTTTCTGCATTGGATCTCAATTAATTACACCACAGCCTAGTATAAAAAAGGGTGCTAGTGATTGTATTTCTTCTCTGTTTATAATTGCAGGTATTTTTTGTGTGCACTGCTGTTAGTGAACTTTCAAGGGTCCTTTCTCATTTAACAGAAAAGCCACAAGTGCAGGTACAGTGGTCTGGGGTAACAGCCTTGGTAGGCAGAGACTCAAATATGAGATCACAGCCATGACTTTTACTGCAAGTATTGTCAGAAGACTTCAACATAAGAGAACTTTTTAAAACTTGTGTCATTAGTTAGTATTAGAAATGGTTTTGTTCAGAACCGAACATTGAAAGTAGGTTAAATCCACAGTTAAGTCTCTTAAATGCTGCTCTGGAGAGGCTCAGTGGGTTCCATGTTCTCTAAGTTAAAGAATAAGTTGTCTCCCCATCTCAACTTGTGGTTCACGTCATTTTGTGGGGTCACATCTCACCCTTGAAAAGCACAACTTTGTAGCAGTCATCTATCATTTCTTCTGAGAATACATAGAGAAAGAATAATACTGTGCTGTTTAATAATTTGCATGTGTAGTTTGATAGTGTATCTTGTTTGTTTGTTTGTTTATTTGTTTGTTTTTCCTGAGGAAGTAACAGTGTTTAGCTGTCATTTTGGTTATCCCTTCTTCCACTTAGGAAGCTGCTAGACAAGAAAAAAGTCTCAGCTCAACTTCTGGATTATCACTAGTGGCTGTTGAAAGACACAAGGTAGAGGAAAGAAAAAAGACATTTTGCTCTTTCCGCTTCCACTTTTTTATCATTACATATTAACCTTTTTGACTCCCTGATTGTCTTGGATTAACATAAGAAAAGGTTTTCAGGACTCAGTAAACATAGTGTATTTCATATGGTCACTTCATTATTAATCTGTGTTCTAATATCTCATCAAATGTAGTTTGGGCTTTTTCCCATTTCTCCTTGTTCCTGTCTGCTTAGAACACAATTGTTTTTTCCACAGGACAGTCACTTTGCGTTGTTGTGTTTGCCTGGTATTGTCTTCATTTCAACTTACTGTTTACTAAAAAGATTTTTTTAAAATGCTTGTGTGAAGTACACCATATAAACATAAATTATGTTGAATTACATAATAAAAAGCCTATTAGTGTGAATAGCTTGTTTCAAGGTTGTCATAATGTGTCCATTTGAAAAAGAAGCTAGTTCAGTCCCATGTTAAGTGTGATCATTTAAAATGTAATATACCTGAAATGGTTTCTTTCTGCGTGTGTAATGAAGTATTCTGAACTTTGTATCAAGGTCATTTTTGCAGAATACCAATAGCTGATACTACTGCTGTGAGCCAACCTAATAAAGCATAACTTATATTGGCTTTAACCTAACTTGATGACTAATTTTCTTAAAGAATATGCCTACAGCTGCTAAACTTCATTACTTATGAAAATACTGTAAATCATTCCTCTGTCTTTCAGTATGCCTTCTGTTCTTCTGTGGTTACCTGTCTCACTACTGCTCTTTATCGCAAAGTGGTGGAGACAGAAACTCATCTGAAACAGCACTGAACCCAATTGTACTTCTATAACACTCCTACATGGTATGTAGAGACTTTGAGCTACCTAAGGCTAGGTGAGTGACAGCGGTGCTGGTTTTTTACCTATCTAAAGCAGGGAAAACCACTGTTTTCGCACTGAAAAGCAAGCCACCATGGTTGCCTACATAAGCAGCAAATAGAATTGAGCTAAATACTTAGCAAGTTACAGTCTGTTTTCCTGAGGAAACAAGGCATATACAGGCATTTGGTCTATCTGGTAGGAAGTTAGCAGGCAAAGCATACAAATCCTTCAGAAACCAAGCTTTGTTGCCATCTTTCTTCACAGAGCCACTTGTTTACTGTAAATGAGTATGCAATAAGTACATTAAAAACAGGCCTCCAGGCTATCCCAGGCACTACTCCTACATGTAATCAAATCACACGGAGCAATGCAATTATGTGTTCTAAAAAGATAAGTATAATAAGAAAAATAATAGAACTATCTTTTTGTGAACTTCGAGTCAAGAATAGGTATCTTTAATGATATTCTGCACTTTGATTTTCATCTGAGGTGATAGAAGTACTTGATGTAATTTAATGTTGTACTCTGCTACAGGTGAGAAAACTGAGACTTGAGACTACCCTGACATAATCAAATAAGTAGGCTCCTTGCTTTGCGGTTTTGTGCTTAAACAGAAAAGTACACTGTCTCCCTTGTATCATTTGTAACTCTCCATTATTTTCTATATATTTCTTATTCAGCAATAAAGTCCCTGTCTTATACATACATATTTGCAGTTCTAAAACTGTTCGAGGTGTTTGGAACTGAAAGCATGCTGCAATATAATGCTCATCTCCTCATGTTCCCAGACTTTTGGTGTGCAGCAAGATGTAAGAGAGATGACTCTACAGAATGAAAAATTAATGTTACTTTGGTGTTAAGTATTATGAGGCTTGGCCTCTACGAAATGGTCTTCCTAGGCTCATTTACTTCTGTGTATATAGATATTTGCACAGATTCCTAGAATTTTAGAATAGAAAATTTGAATGAAATTAAATCAATCCTCTACCTTCTCTTCTTGAAAACTGTTAATTTGTTAAACTGTTAATAGTGTAGCAGTTTGCATGACAAAAGCAGTTCTCCAAATAATTTATTCCAGCTGCCTAGGAGACCATCAAGTGTTTTTGGTTTTATGGATTTTAAATATCAAAGCTATTTTTTACTGTAGTCTAAGTAATTCTGAAAGCATTTTTTTTTCAGATTTTTTTGCATCTGCAGATGAAATATGTGTCTGTAGAACAAATTATTTTTAAATGCTCAGCCGCAAATGGAAAAATAGATAAAATCCACAATTTTTGTGCATGGTTTTAAATCCTAAAGAATCAAACAAAAGTAATTTTATTCTTCTGAACTGAAGATGTAATTCTGAACCTTCTTGAAGAAAAAAGGAAAAAGAAAGATGATGGCTAAATGGCAGCAAGGGGAGGAGGATTTTTTTTTGGAGTGGGTAGAAGAGCTAGTGAAGTCTAGCATGTTACCTACACCTTCAAAGTGATATAAACTGTTATGACTGGCATAATTGAAATGATAGCAACACTTCCTCTCAAGCATTGGATTACTGAAAGCAGTTATGTCTTGTGGCTGTTCCCATCAGTTCCCAAGCGAAAGTGTATTGTATTACTTCTGTGTCTGAAAACTCTGTGGGAGTGAATTCCAGCAAAGGCACCTCCTGCAGATTTTGGCTAACAACCTGATGTTTGATACAAACAGCTCCACATGAATACCTAGGAAATCTTGAAATATCTATCCTGTAAGGAATGTGTATGTGTCATTGTCTTCAGACTAGCAAACCACCTTCCTTAAGCATCATAATGACTCGATGACCATGAAGATTTTCCCATCTGTTTTCTGCAGGATTTTGTTGTTCTGATATTGCTAAAGAGTCTAAAATTTCCAAAATATCTGAAGTAGGAAATTTCAGGGGAAATAATCCCATTTGGGTTTCTTTTTCCTCACTGCAGTCCCTTCCAAATCTGTGGTGCTGTGAAGCTTCTCCTGTGCTTGTGTGTCTGATTCAGTTTTACAACTGCGGTAAGCATCTTGCATACCTTATCACCATTGGTCAGTGTTGCTACTAAGTTGTCTGTATATGTTGTGGTTTAGCCCCAGGCAGCAACTAAGTACCATGCAGCCACTCACTCACTCCCCCCACACCCAGTGGGGTGGGGGAGAGAATCGGAAAAAAAAGTAAAACTCATGGGTTGAGATAAGAACAGTTTAATAGAATAGAAAATAAGAAACTAATAATGATAATAATAACAATAATAAAATAACAATAACAAAAGGATTTGCATATACAAGCGATGCACAATGCAATTGCTCACCACCTGCCGACCAACACCCACTTAGTCCCCAAGTGGTGGTTCTCCCCCAGCCCCTCTCCTCCCAGTTTATATACTGGACATGATGTCACATGGTATGGAATACCCAGTTGGCCAGTTCAGGTCAGCTGCCCTGGCTGTGTCCCCTCTGAACCTCTTGTGCCCCTCCAGCCTTCTTGCTGGCTGGGCATGAGAAGCTGAAAAGTCCTTGACTTAGTCCAAACATTACTTAGCAATAATTGAAAACATCAGTGTGTTATCAACATTCTTCTCATACTGAACCCAGAACACAGGACAATACCAGCTACTAGAAAGAAAATTAACTCTATTCCAGCCAAAACTAGGACAATATGACAAGGAAAGAAAACCTGAAGGTGATTCAAAATTTCTTTTGTAGCCTTTTAAGAAACCTGCATCCTGTTTTGTAAGCAGCACCAGCTCTGTGTTGTAATTGCATTCATTCCTGCTGCTAGCTTTTGGGCAGCACTTGGACTGAATGTGATAAATCAGTCCGGTAATCAAGACTTGTCTGAGGAAACCTGCTGTGGAATACTTACAGCTTCATGATGACCATACTAGCCGTCAGAAAAAGTAGCAAGCCAAACTAATAATTCAGGAGAGCAGAAGAACATTTGGGAACTCTTGCCTGGCACCTACTTGTCGTGCATTGAGTTTCCCCAGAGCAGTTCTATTCAGAGAAACTTAAAAGCTGGAAGGAGGCTGTGCTCATGCTGAGTAATCTGAACTCCTGCTGCTCCTGGATGCTGTCATGAGACTGTAATTTTACATTTTTAAAAAAACACCCAAACCCCAAATATGTCTATTTTTAGAAGTATTATGACAGGTGTTTCTTTTTTTTAATTATTTTTTTAATTTTATTTTTAGCTTTTCTCCTCTGGACAGAGTAAACATTTTACGGGTTTTATTTGCATTGGCATTTTTTATGCATCTAGAGCAATTGTTTTGGATTTTAGAAGGAAAATAGTTTTGGCAATTGTTTAACGTTCCTGTGCCCAGTGTGATCTGTCTTTTTTAATAGTAAATTTATGAAGTTATGTGGACAAACTGACATGTTCCTGGCTCCTGCTAAAGGTGATGAAGGTTGGTTAGAAGCAAATTTATGCCCAGACATTGATGGCTCTGCCTATTTCTGCACCTCTTTGCTAGCCTCTCTGAGCCAGCAGCAGAAAGGAGAGGGAGCTGGAACTGCACCTGCTGTGTAGCACATTGGACATCCTGAGATGGAAAGATTTTCTGGTGGTTTATTCACAGAATTTTGAGAAAGTGGCATTGTGTAAATGTGTGAGGTTAATCTTGTCTTTTCAAACAAAACATTTCTTGCTCTGGCTTTATATTTATTTGCGTAGCCCCACCTCACTGACACATAGAAGATATTAGATAATTATGAATGATATCTAATTGTGAACATACTGTATTGATTTATTCATTTTGTGAAACTTACAAGATTTTTTTGATTACCAGTTCAGGAAAAATGGGGTTTCCTTGCACTGGATGGCTATAAATAAATTGAATTAAGAAATCTATTATCATCTCTGTAATGTCCTACATTTGGGTGCCTCTTAATAATGTTTACTGAGCATATTATGGGTATTCATAGAATGTCTAATTGAGATTTTAGATTGCCCTTCTTTCTGCAATAGAAATAAAAGTCTGGTAAGTTAACAGTAATCAAAACATCCATTCAAAATTATTTATAAATGTGAAGAACTAGAAACCATCGTTTTAACTTAGTCTGACCTTATGCATAACACAGGGCATAAGATTTTCATTTGATAATTGCTACATTAAATCTGTAATTGGGGAAAATAGAGGCTATTCTTTACATAAATACTTCATGTATTTATGAATGATGTGTAAAGTTTTATCAAAACTATCCTGCTAATAGTGGAGTTTTAAAACAATAGTTGACTCTTTTAGTCTGTGGGTATGCTTCTGTTACTAATAATGCATTTAATGAATGAAAAATCTTCAGAAGGCAGTGTCCAAAGAGAAGGTGGATTTTGCATGGAGGTTTTATGTGTTTTCTCACTTAAAGCATGTGAAGTTTAATATATAATATGCTTTTTATATATATAATGATTTTTCTTTCTTGTCAAGCGATAGATTTTTCTAGCAGTAGATCAAAAAAGAGCTATCAGTATTGCTACACTCACTGTGGCTCTGCTGAGATTTTACATAGTTCTGTATTTTTGGATTTTACATTTTTTGTGTTTTACTTTGTGTGATTCTTTTATGTGTTTGACTTCAAAAGCAATAGGTGAAGTACAGTGTCCTGAAGCATAGTTAGCCTGTTTGTTCATTCATACACTGATTTCCAAGGCCCTTTTCAGTTCTCATTTGCTGTTGCACTTTCTCCAAAGATACTTTCTGCTGTCACTTGCATAGTTTTGATATTGAGCATTCTAGGAATAGTTGTCTTTCCTTGTCCATTTACTGTATAAACGGGATAACATATGCATCATCTTAGAGGTACATTGACAAATATTGTATTAACATTTTTAATGTTTTTAGAGCTCTTCAGGTGAAACTTGCTGTGGATGTTTCATAAACCTTGTTGTAAATGCTTTGTAACAGCTCTTCCTCCACTGTGCTGTTTTAATTGCTTCCTTTTCCCCTCCTTTAATTTGAAGAGTGAAGAAAATGTCACTGAGCTAAATATTTATGAGAATGGTTGCTTTCATTGTGATCTCTTCTGAATGTTTCAAGTCTGCAATTGATTTTATAGAACTAGGGAAGGCAACTCCACTGAGAACCATTCAACATACGAATGGTACCAGAAACTCACGTTATGAATGATGACATTTGACATTGATATTTGTCAGGTGACACAAATATTGGAAAAACCATAAATATGGGAAAGAATATGAGAGCATAATTTATCCAGTATTTTTTTAAAGAAATCAACTTTAAAATGAAATACAGAAATTATTTGAGGTAGCATCTATTAGTAATATCACTTCTCAGGCATGGGCGAGTTCTGCTTGGCATAGCACATGCACAAGACACATGCTCATAGAAAAGGCTCTCTGAGTCAGTTATGAGACTAAAAGTTTATTAAAATTAATTTTCAGTCTGTATCAATCTTTTATCAGCACCTAAATTAATTCAGAATTTTGTTATGCTTTTGTAACACAACATATAACTTACACTATTCAAAATACTTGTAAAGTGTAGGAATTGCAGTACATTGAATGTGAAGATGAATGGAATTTCTGAGTCAGTTTGGTCGTTTAACCCAATCTTTTCCTTATCCCTTTTAAATGCTAATGCAAAGCTTCATCCAAACTTAAAAGAAGCAAAATAAGGCTTTTGTTTCACTAATTTATTGGGCTTTTAATTGTGGTTTCTTTTGCAAGGCAGACAGGCCAACAAAGAGGTAACATGCTTGTGTATTTGTATGTATTGTCTGATACCCAAGATGAGGAGTGAATGGGTGAAAAGGAACAGAATGGGATAAGCAACATCTCTGCCATCTACACCTGTTCTGAAAGGCAATTTACAGGCACTTTTCTTGCTTGGCAATGAAAAAGGAGTTTTCAGACAGCGTAACTTTCTACCAGCGTGTTCCACGGAAGCAGGAAGGGGAAGAGTCATCCTGACACTGTTTATCAGGCTTATTCAAATACTCTGAATGCAGTCATACCAGGAAGTTTGAAAATGCTTTTTTCTGTAAGTTGCCCAAGAGAGTGCAGCTCTCTATTAACCAATCTGAGTCAGAATCTACTTTATTAGTATATTTGAGCAAAATTATTTGATGCTTTTCTCCTCAGCATCTAAAATCAAATTAGAAATATTTCTTACATTTTGTCTTATATCCGAGAAGATTGTATGCACTGTTAATCATCCCTACTTTACATAGAAGTAAACAGAAACACAGAGGTGTAAAAGACAGATTTTCAAGAAGCCAAATTTAATTCTGAGCATCCCTGCTTTTTGATTAGTAGGATGAGTTTATTCCATCCTAG